>OZ023262.1:22161855-22761855 GCA_964006375.1 Tillus elongatus | reverse complement strand
ATTATGTATCTGTTCCCAGACTCCGTGATGGGAAAAGGTCCTGCGATGTCTACGGCAACTCTCTCCCACGGTGTACCTGAGATGTACTGTATCATTTTTCCTCTGGTTCGGGTCTTTGGTCCTTTCTTTGAAGCACATTGGTCACATCTTTTGCACCATTCTTCCACGCTCCTTCGGCAGTTTATCCAATAGAAGCGGTCTCTCACTCTGGCAAGAGTCCTGTTGACCCCAAAGTGGCCTCCACTTCTACTATTGTGTAACTCTTGAAGAACACTGCTTATGCACTCAGTTGGCACAACGGTCTGGTATATACAGTCTCTACCATCGGCAGTTTCCCATTTTCGAGTGATCATGTCATTCTTTAGACACAATGAGTCCCATTGTAGCCAGTATCCTTTAACCTCCGCCCCAAACCGGGACACATCGTGCCACTCAGGTCTTTTCCCCTTTTGTAGCCATTCTCTAATATTTTTCAAGTCTGGATCTGTCTTCTGTGCGTCTCTGATGTATTCAAGATTTACGTCTAGATCGGTGTTATTCTCCTGTCCTGCCACCAGTTGTTTGATCTGATGAGTTACTTTGTCGATCTCTTTGTTCTCTTGTCGCTCGCAAAATTTACATTCATGCACTGAACATGGTCTTCTCGACAGGCTGTCTGCATTGGCGTGACTTCTTCCTTTTCGATGTTCAATCCGGAAGTCGTAGCTCTGCAGTTTCTCTATCCATCGGGCTATCTGTCCTTCGGGATTTCTAAAGTTCAGAAGCCATTGCAGAGCAGAGTGATCCGACCTCACGCGGAATGTTCTACCATACAGGAAGCTGTGGAAATGTTCGATGGATCTTACAACTGCCAGCAGTTCTTTCCGGGTTACACAGTAATTCTTTTCTGCTTTTCCGAACGTTTTGCTGAAGTAGCCTATCACAACTTCTTCTCCGGCTTGAAGCTGCGAGAGTACTGCCCCAATGCCATACTGGGAAGCATCGGTGTCCAGTATGAACAGTCCTTCGTCCTGAGGATAAGCCAGTATAGGAGCAGTGAGAAGACGATGTTTGAGTTCTCTAAAAGACTCTTGGCAATCTGGTGACCAGATGAACTCGACCTTATTTTCAGTCAGGCTATGCAGAGGTTTCGCAATGCTGCTGAAGTACTTCACAAAGCGTCGGTAGTAGCTGCAAAGTCCCAGAAAACTTCTGACCTCATGTTTGTTCCTCGGCACAGGCCAGTCTCTTACTGCCTTTATCTTCTCTGGATCAGTTTCTATCCCTTTCTCAGAAACGACATGTCCGAGGAAACTCACTTTCTTCTGGAAGAGGACGCATTTCTTGGGATTAAGTTGCAGATTGGCACCTCTCAGCCTGGAGAAAACTTGCTTCAGATTCGACAGGTGTTCATCGAAAGTCCTTCCAATCACCATGACATCATCGAGATACACCAGGCATGTTTCCCATGTCAGTCCTCTCAGCACTAACTCCATTAATCGCTCGAAGGTGGCAGGAGCATTACATAAGCCGAATGGCATGACCTTGAATTGGTACAACCCATTCCCGGTGGAAAAAGCAGTCTTCTCCTTATCGTCTTTATGGAGTTCTACTTGCCAGTAGCCACTTTTCAGGTCTAATGTAGAGAACCACTTTGATCCGGCCAAAGTGTTCAAAGTGTCGTCGATCCGGGGCAGGGGATAACTGTCTTTCTTGGTGACATCATTCAGCTTCCTATAGTCCACGCAAAATCTCATAGTGCCGTCTTTCTTGGTGACCAAAACTACTGGGGACGACCAAGGACTATTAGACTCCTCAATCACACCATCTTCCAGCATTTCGTTAACCATCGCCTTGATTTCTGATTGCTTGGCAAAAGGCAGTCTTCTCGGCGGCTGTCTAATTGGTCTTGCGTCGCCAGTATTAATTCTGTGTTGCACTAGACTCGTACGACCTGTGATTTTATCTTGAGCAAAAATATCGGCCTCCTCCAATACGAACTTCAGGGCCATTTCCATCTCCATGTCGTTCAATTGGCCCCAAGAATTCTTGAACCGCTCTACCATTTCTACTGGCAGTCTTCTGTCTAATGCAGTGGGTGTCACATTTCTTGACAACGTCACTCGGTCAATGGGCTCGCAAGTGGCGATAACCTCACCTTTCTTCAATGTGACCCTGTTAGTTTGCACGTTAGCCACTCTTATGGGTATTGTCCTCTTCGGGTCTACTAAGCATCGCGCGACGAGGGCACCATCATGTCTATCTTTTAGGGGCTCCGCTATGAGAGCAGACATACCATCAAGTTTCTTCTCTAGCCTGGCTCTGACAATCTTCTCACTGTTACCAGGAATCCGTGTATCTTCGTCGACAATAAGTCTCACCCTGGGACTAGCTTCGCCTGCTGTTGGAGATAAATACAACTCTTCGTTACCGATTTTCAAGATCTTATTCTGGAAGTCTACTGATAGGACATCGAACTCTTCCATTAAATCCAGGCCCAGAATAAATTCGTCGACGATTTCTGCGACGACAGCCCTTACCTGTAGCTCAGTACTGCCCAGCCTAATGTAAACAGTGGCCTCTCCATGCACGGGTATTCTATCTCCTTTTGCCGTCTCCAACACAGGCTGTTTGTTGGTAGTTAGTGCCGACATATTTGGCAACATGTCTGGGCGTACAACGGATGTAGTGGCGCCAGTATCGATGGTAAAACTGCATTGTCTTCCGTCTATGCTGCCAGGTATGACGAGGCTCTCGCGGCAGCGTCGGATAGTGGAGACCCTGACTTTGGGGCATTGGGTCTCGCATGCCACGTGTCGCCCACCTACACTGGCGTCAGGTCGTTTTCACTGATGGCGCTCCCTGTTGGTGTATTCTTGTCTTCTGCATGCCACCTGTTGGGTTTGTGAGCACTGCCTACTTATGTGCCCTTTCCTACCACACTTGTAGCATTCTATGTGGGACCAATCTGCTTTCGTCTTACGTGCTCCAACCGTTGAAGTGAGCTTGCTTATGGCTTCCTTCATCAACTTGATTTCTCGCCTTAGTTCCTCTGTCGTGTCTGCATGGTCCTCTATCTCCTTCACTTCGCGCAGCCTGTTGCGGCGAGGTTGAGATGCATTCTTCGCTGCTTCAAATTGCAAGCCATAGATGACGCAGTCTGTAAGTGTTTTGAATCTTCCGAGCCTTAAAGCTTGTTGCATCTCGTTGTCAAGTACCCCATCGATGAAGGTCTGGACGGTGATCTGGTTGACAAATTCTTCTGGGGCTTGGGGATATGCCAGTCGCACAAGTTTCTCCACTTCGGCACTGAATTCTTGCAGAGTCTCATTTGGCTTCTGGACCCTTGTCTTTAGTTGTGTCTGGTAGACCTGGCTCATGTACTTGTTACCATATCTCAAGTCTAGGGCCTGTATCACTGTTAAGTAGTTTTGCTGTTTCGACTCCGGGATGTTCTGGAGGATTTCTAGGGCTTTACCTCGAAGCGAGAGAATCAGAGCAGT
This sequence comes from Tillus elongatus, assembly GCA_964006375.1. Lineage (NCBI taxonomy): Eukaryota > Metazoa > Arthropoda > Insecta > Coleoptera > Cleridae > Tillus > Tillus elongatus. The sequence goes on along the minus strand of OZ023262.1, from coordinate 22,758,373 downwards.
TGCTGCCTGTTGTTCGCTCCATCCATTGCTGAGAGCTGCCGCCTCAAACTGCCTCCTGTACATGGGCCACGATGTTTCTCCGTCAAAGGTCGGCGGCTTCAAGGTTCCATGAGGCTGCTGCACGGCTGGTACATCCGCCTCCGGGCGATTTTGAACTTGTGGCCATTCCAGTAACTCCTCTTGGTTGAGTTCTGTCAGTCTGGCCCATCACCTGCTCTGTCAGTTCTCTATGTCTGACTTCTGTGCCTTTCATCATCATCTTCATTTGTTCTTTCAACCCCTCTACTTCTTCCCATCGTTTGTTCAAATCCTCTGTTACATTTTCTACTTTCCTGTTTACCACTCCCATTGTATTTTCCACATCTTCTACTTTCTTGTCCACATTTTCTACTTTCTTGTCCACATTTTCTACTTTCTTGTCCACATTTTCTATTTGTTCGTTGATCTGTTCAATTTCTTCTTTTACATCAACTCTCATATTGTGGAACATACTTCGGAGGTCTTCTTTGTCTTCTTCGCGTTGCTTCTTGAGTTCTTCTTTATCTTCAAGACGCCTCTGTTCCTCCTCTTGTCGTCTTCTCTCGTCTTCTTCGCGTTGCTTCTTGAGGTCTTCTTTGTCTTCTTGCCGCCGTCGTTCGTCTTCTTCGCGCCGTCTTCTTTCTTCTTCTTGTCGTCGTTGTTCGTCTTCTTCGCGTTGCTTTTTCAGTAAGTCCATCAACTCTTTGATTTCAGCCATCTTGTCGTAGTCAGTCGATCTGGTGTTTACCATTTACAGCTAGCTTGCTTGTTCACTTCTTCACTCACTTATCCCACTTCTGACACCAAATTGTTACGTTTTCTCCGGGTTCTGGATAAGTGAGACTTTTAATTTTAACAAAACAACTTTATTTACACTCTAAATATGGATACAATAAAATTTCTAGAATGTCTCTCTCACAAAACACTTCATTTACTGGCCTTACAATTACTACTCTCAACAAAAGTCACTAATCTGGTACTACAGTCACTACTCTCTTAACACTTTACACTGCTTCTTCAAGTCACTACCACATTCTCTTACTGAACTGAACTAACTCGGGCTGGCTTGCTTTCGCTTTTATATACTCGCCGTACCTTCCCCTCCTTTCTAGAGCTTTCCATTCCAGAACGTTCCAGGACCTTCTTTTACTAGAAGGTTCTGTGAATACAGATCGGTCCCGTGTGTATACAGGGGGATGTGTATACAGGTGATCCAAATGTGGTCACCACTCCTATGTTACACAAGAGGTGTTTCTCGAACTATAAGATCTCTCTGCGTATACAGGGTGTAAGGGTTTCTCTGCGTATACAGGGTGTATATACAGGATGTTCGGAATGTGCAGACCTCAGTTATCCGTTCCGACGGGGTACAAGTTGGTAACTTCGTTATTTCTGGTCCTAGAGGGTTGAGACTTCGCCTGTGGGGGGTCACCCCAGACACCCCCAGGGGGTGGGGAGGCGGTGTTGCCAGATTGTGCAAAAATTCCCAGATGTTGGGGAAATTCTGGAGATGTGGCAACACCGCACCTACGTCTATTGAAGTGCTTTGTAACAATATATATATATATATATATATTGAACTTAATCGGTGTAACCAAATAAATAATTTACGATATAACCTTAAACTAGCTCTGAATGGGTACCTATAATGCTAGGCAAGGTCAGACAGATATATCAGGGTTACGCTGCTATTGCAAACAAATGCTCTAAATCAACCTTGAAACGAACAGGGTTTTTTTAAATTTATATTTCAACAACACACCACGAGGACTCACATCTTAAATACTATCGTACCCTGGGTGTCGACAAGGAGGAAAGAGGCAACTTGTTAATTCTGGACTTGAAGGTTCGGAGGAGAATGAAAAACATGTGCCGGCAAGGACTTCCACAACTTGGAAGTCCTCGGGACAAAAGAGCGGACATAACAAGATGTTCTATGTCTGGTGACATGAACAGTAAAAGGGTGCATTCGCTCTGTTCCCCTGGTAAATCTCTTTGGGGCAGCAGGTGGAGGAACTATGGAAGAAAGCTTTTCTGAACAGTGCCCATGCAGATATCTATAAAAGAGAGAGAGAGAGAGAGAGAGGGAGGGAGAGGGAGAGAGAGAGAGGGAGGGAGAGAGAGAGAGAGAGAGAGAGGTCACCAACAGCACGTCGGTGGGCAAGGGATGGCAGCCTTTGGGTGAGGGTAGGGTCACCGATGAGACGTATAGCTCTCTTCTGACTGGAGTCCAGGATAGCGAGTGTAGAAGCGACAGAGGCACACCAGACGTGGAAGCAGTATTCGAGGTTTGGCGTTATTTGTGAAGTATACAGGGTATAGAGATTAGCTGGTAAAAAGCATTTGCGAGCCCGAAAGAGAAAACCTAATATCTTAGCAGCCGCTTCTGCAACTGATGTGACATGTTGGTGCCAATTGAGATTTCGATCCACAACAAGTGAAATGGACTCATTACTTTGAATAACTTGGTTGTTCATTGTGATGTGTCTAGGGCTGGTGTATCTCTTATGAGATAGAAAGCAAAACTGAGATTTGGTGGGGTTGAATTTTACAAGATTTTTAATTCCCCAGTCTAATATTTTTTGTTGTTTTGTTTGCAAAACGGGTTCGATTGGGTTGACTAAAACAATACCATCCAAGCAATTAAAAGGAAAAATACCTGCCAAACTTATGATTTGGCAGGTACATTCTCTTTGTAAATAATTAATTTTTTTTTAGAAAACTTTTGCGACTTTAATGAAACTTGTAACACCATTTTTTTTTAAAGAGACTTGCAGTACTTACATATATCTCTACCAAATTACAATTTTCTAGCTCCATAGAAAATAGAGACTTCTTCAAATAATAGTGTACAATTCTTATGAAAATTCACTACTATAATGCACTTGCTGCGTCCCGAACATTTTTATCTGAATCATCAACGGTCAACTATAAAAATTTCTCCATATCTTTCTTTTCGCTCCGTTTTAGTGAATTTTTGTAGAAAAAAATCACTAATGGGGAGATCCCGACTTTTGAATTTTCGGAAATTCAATTTTCAATCACAACATTTTTTTGTCAACGACGATGCTTTCATTATACAATTTTCAGATAAATAAAATTTGACCTACATTAAGTATTTTCCCGAATGTACATAAATCCAATGGAATGTTAAATTTGATCACCACATCTGTATATTTTATCAATGATCGGTACCTAATAATCTGACAGCCAAATGAGTGATGGCGTCAAGGAATGTATCAAGTGTATTGTAATTACGTTTATGTGCAATTAAAAGTGCAAAATCTATTAAAACGTTATCAAATGTTCATTGAAAAACAACCAGTTTTATAGTTTTTATCACTATGGGCGGCACTATTGACGCAATTGGTCAATGATGTAGCAGAAACTGTAAATATTACGTTGAAATAGAAGGTAAATAAAAATCTGTTTTGAATTTTGGAATATTTTTTAATTTGTCTATGGAAGTTATTTCTAATTTAATAGTAGTCTTATTTAATTTTCTTAAAAAAATTCACTATTGAGATCGCGACTTTGAATTTTGAAGAAATGTTTTCAAATAAGTGCCCATAGAAAACAAGTGCAGCGTCAGTGTCAATTTTTATAGGTTTATATATATATATATATATATATATATATATATATATATATATATATATATATATATATATATATATATATATATATATATATATATATATATATATATATTGTTACAAAGCACTTCAATAGACGTAGGTGCGGTGTTGCCACATCTCCAGAATTTCCCCAACATCTGGGAATTTTTGCACAATCTGGCAACACCGCCTCCCCACCCCCCCTGGGGGTGCCTGGGGTGACCCCCCTCAGGCGAAGTCTCAACCCTCTAGGACCAGAAATAACGAAGTTACCAACTTGTACCCCGTCGGAACGGATAACTGAGGTCTGCACATTCCGAACACCCTGTATATACACCCTGTATACGGAGAGAACCCTTACACCCTGTATACGCAGAGAGATCTTATAGTTCGAGAAACACCTCTTGTGTAACATAGGAGTGGTGACCACATTTGGATCATCCTGTATATACATCCCCCTGTATACACACGGGACCGATCTGTATTCACAGAACCTTCTAGTAAAAGAAGGTCCTGGAACGTTCTGGAATGGAATGCTCTAGAAAGGAGGGGAAGGTACGGCGAGTATATAAAAGCGAAAGCCAGCCAGCCCGAGTTAGTTGAGTTCAGTAAGAGAATGTGGTAGTGACTTGAAGAAGCAGTGTAAAGTGTTAAGAGAGTAGTGACTGTAGTACCAGATTAGTGACTTTTGTTGAGAGTAGTAATTGTAAGGCCAGTAAATGAAGTGTTTTGTGAGAGAGACATTCTAGAAATTTTATTGTATCCATATTTAGAGTGTAAATAAAGTTGTTTTGTTAAAATTAAAAGTCTCACTTATCCAGAACCCGGAGAAAACGTAACAATATATATATATATATATATATATATATATATATATATATATATATATATATATATATATATATATATATATAGGATGTTCCAAAAGTCGTAAATCAAACATCACAAGAAGATAGGCTAGCTCAAGCCCTTTCAGAACAACCCTATATGATCTTATAAAAAAGATTACGGTTTTCAAGATATTGACAATTTTATGAAAAAAATTGAAAATTGTCAAATTCTAAGGTGTTTTGCGCCACACATACGGAAAGAAACGTTTCCGGAATGTGATTTTTGTGCATGTTAATCCTCAATAATGGCGTTATCGATTCAGTCTGAAATATGTTTTGTTATGGTTTAGATTTGGAATAAACCTCCTTTCTGAAAAAAAAAAATAATAAAATTTACTGGCTCATAATTTTAAAAACTTGTTTTATGGAGATTCTAAAATGGTATAAAACATTATTAATATCTCTAAAAGTAATTCACTGTCGACGATTGAAAGTAAATTTGGAAGTGAAATCAGGTAGCTAATAAACAAAAACCTACAGATTTTGACATTTATGAAAATTATTTCTGCCAGTGCCAGTAAAATTACTAATTTGCACTTGCTATACTTGCTCACTTCTCAGTAAATTAATTCACTAACGGACTTTGTTTGACTCTGGATTTTTGATAGAATGAAAAATAAAGTGAATTACACGCATCAAGAGTCTGCCGACTCTTGCATCTTATTTATGGAGAGACTCGATACGTGCCGTTCAGAGGTGGCTTGCAACGTCAGACGAGCGCCATATATATATATATATATATATATATATATATATATATATATATATATATATATATATGCGCAGCGCTACCCAGCATGACAACATCCATATTACGGCATGTTCGTAAGAACCCGTAACGTCTACAGCGCTGTTGAAATGCCTGGCATCGAACTGGACGCCCGGGAACTGCAGACGATGATGCCGTCCTGGATACTGTAATCGAAGAACCTGGTACCTCAACGCGGAAAGTACAGAGACGAACTGGCATCCCAACGTGTACTACTCATAGAATTTTAAAAAGGTATGGGTACCATCCTTACCATATTCAGACGATCCAAATTTTGGAACCGCGTAAATACGCAAGGCGCAAGCGATTTTGGGGAATTATGTTAAGAAAAATCAGACAAGATCCCAGTTTCTTCGATAAAGTTTTATGGAGTGGCGAGTCAGCATGTATAAATGATTTGTTACATGAACCTCCACAAATTTCATAGTTGGAAAATTGAAAATCCACATGAGTTCAGAGAGGATTGGTCCCAGGATTAATTAGGATAAATCTCTGGGACTTTGGACTCAGTGTAACTACGTCCTACGTTAAATGACCAAAGATATTTGGCGGTTTTACAAAACAATTTGCCAAAACTGCTAGAAGACACCCCATTAGAACTTCGGCGAACAATGTGGCTTCAAAATGATGGATGCCCAGCCCACTCTGCCTTAGCCGTAAGGCAATACTTGAACCAGACATACCCGGGCAGGTGGACGTCAAATAATCAGAACAGCAGCTCAAAAAATTTCACGAAGCAGTCTAAGAAGACTAAGAGGATCGTTCCTAAGACGATATCGTTTATGTATAAAACAGAATGGCCGTCAATTTGAGCATCTGTTATGAATAAAATAATTTTTGTAAATGTCACAATCTGTTTATTTTTATTTATTAGCTATCTGATTTTACTTCCAAATTTACTTTCAATCGTCCACAGTGAACTACTTTTAAGAGATATTGATAATGTTTTATACTATTTTAGAGTCTTCATAAAACAGGGAAGTTTTTAAAATTATGACCCAGTAAATTTTACATTTTTTTCAGTACGGAGGTTTATTCCAAATTTAAAGAAAATTGGGAAAGAAAAGTCAGACTTTTATTTATTTTTTCTTCAAAATTTCTGAATAATAATACAAAATGTTTTAGATGATTCGATAACGCTTTATTGAGGATTAACGAACACAGAATGTCACTTGGGGTAAAAGACATCGACGGCAACGCACTAGGTGGCACGAGCAAATAGATACCTGGCAGGGGATGTGCTGGTTCCTCGATGTAGTTCCCCGAGAAATACTCAGCCAATAATTCAGCCGACTCCTAATCGGTTTTAGCCATCGAGCCATCAGAAGTTGCAGTGCAGGATGAAAAACTTCTTCTTGTTTCCACTGAGGAAGAGTTTTCTTTCATATTCCTGATGTGCCAGAGCAATCTTGGATTTAACTAGATTGGAGAACTGTCGCTGACGTGTGTGAATAGAATTAAGACCAGAACGTCTGTAAGTCCTCCACGAAGTTTTTTTCCTGCGGATTAGCTCTAAAAAGATTCTGTTATCCAGAGCTTAGTGGGATTAATTTTAATGACTTTGCTATGCGAATACTTACCGATACTGTCAAATAAAACCCGGTAAAAATAATTCCATTGCTCGTTCACGCAGAGGCCATCCAAATCAAGCAAAGAGTGATTTATATATATATATATATATATATATATATATATATATATATATATATATATATATATATATATATATATATATATATATTGATAAAGAATGGGGGTTTACTATTCTACAGGCCCACGATTGGGTGTCAATTGAAATAGTTAGAAAATATGGTTTTTATAGGCCCAATTAACTTTTACAACTTTATATGCCCAAGATTGGGTGCTAATTATTATAGAAATGTTTTCAAATACTTATTTACAGTAAGAAAATTAGAAATTATTTTATTTCATCACTTATTTTGAGGAAATAAAAACTATCGTTATGGTTTATGATATAGGTGTAAATAAATGTTTTATAATATGTAATTTTGTATTTTATTAAATAAATAAATATATGAAAATTTGTGATGGTCGTATTGTTTGTGTTATTTGATACACCAAGGAAAGACTTACCATTTATTTATGTGCTGGTATATTTGCCTGTTTCCTTTGTTTGTTGATGTTGCCTCGGCTAGCTGTTAAATGATTGAAAGAGCAAAACGACACTATCTGAGGGATTTCAAATGGGTTCAGGTCTCTTCCTCGCCTATGCAACTTTTTATTATTACACTCTGCCCTTGTATATACCAAATAATTAAAAAATAAAACCCTAATTTTTCCTCTTTAACAAAACAGCCATTTTATTGAATACTAAATGAAAGGTGACAAAATATCGTCAAAATATATCTAAATTACTCTACAAAATTGATTGTCTTAAATTTTACTAACCCACAAAATTTTTTAAGCCTCTATATTATTCAATTTTTTTAATTAATATTGCAATATGTTTTATCCAATTTTCGATCTTATGGAACTAGCTGTTGGGCAACTCCTCTTCCTTGACTATTTAGTTGTAGTATGGGTTGTATACCCGCAGAATCACTGAATTTATGCACAGGTGTATTGTCGCTCGTCTGGTAGTGGCTTTTTAAACTACTACTGTAAATAGTAAAAAAAAATTGGTGAATCTTGATCTTATTGTTTTGCTATAGTTAAATTTGAAGAAATTTGGACCTATATTCAATATTTCTTCACTTGAATGCAACTTTACTGCTGTGTATCTAATCTTATTCAGCCATTACTTGAACAACGTAAGTAATTTAACATTTATTTTGAAATAAACTCACTCCGGTGTCCCTCTAGACATTGGCCATCCAACTGTTGCTATTTTCTATTATATAATTTAAGTTCCTACTGTTCTTTTGTATTTTTATTTAAGAAGACTCTCCAAATATCCTGCTTCCAATTTCCCAAAATTTTTCTCCCTTTGCTTTCCTTATTTTTTTAACCAAACTACCGTTGCCAGAGTTTCCTTTCTCTAGCCCTCTGTTTTCTGCTGTCTTATTTCTTTTGTCTCAACAACAATCGTTTCATTTCCTTATTACATTGGATACGTGGCAGGAATTGTTGTTGAGATTTAATTTTGACATATTTACTTCATCTATTCAAACATCAAATATCTACGCAGGATGCCATAATTGAACTGACGAGTAATATATATCACAGTCTGGATAACACCAGACCTTCATTGTGTGTCTTGGTGGATCTAAAAAAGGCATTCGATACGGTTGATCACACAAGATTGCTTGAAATACTGGAGAAAATTGGGTTTAGGGGAAGACAACAACAGCTCTTACAAAGCTATTTGTCTGACAGATATCAGGTGGTGTGTGTGAATGGTGTTCTGAGTGATGTGGTAAAAATAAACTGTGGTGTTCCGCAAGGAACCATTCTAGGACCCTTATTATTTAATATTTATATAAACGACCTTTTTTATGTTAGATCGTTAGGAAAGATAGTTGGATACGCGGATGATGCTGCTATATTTTATAACGCAGAATCATGGGATATACTCAAATCTACAGTTGAATCGGATTTTCGAAAAATCCTGGAATGGTTTCAAAACCGATTGTTGACTGTAAATGCGGCGAAGACAGTGTGTATACCATTTTCATGCTACGAAAGAAACTTGCCAACTTTTACCACCTTGGAAATATGTGATGGCATGAAGATAAAAAGTGTGAAGCATGCGGTGTATTTGGGTGTTACTATAGATTCACACATGAAATGGGAGCACCACATTTTAAATGTAACTAAAAAGATTCGCTCTGTGATGGTAAAATTTGCAGTATTGAAAGAGATGCTACACATCAAACAACTGATGACTCTATATTATTCTTTAGTGGAGAGTCATTTACGATATGCTATAATAGCTTGGGGTGGTGCTGCAAGGTGTCATATATCTCAATTACAGATTGCTCAAAATTGTCTCATCAAGGTGATTTATGGTAAAGAACGCACATATGCTACGGATGCTTTATACGCTGAGACAAAACTGCTGGGTATTAGGCAGCTTTTCTACTTTAATGCTGCTGTATACCAGCATATTCATCGATGTGAATTGAAGGAGTTGAGTCACAACTATAATACGAGACACTGCGCACACGCATCTAAAACAGAAAGAGCTAGGAAGACAATTGCACAGCGTTCCTATGCTTACCTTTGCGTAAGAATATATAATTCTATACCAGCCCAAATTCGCCAGCAGCATGGACTTCGAGGTTTTAAAGTCGGTTTAAAAAAGTGGATAGTTGGACTAGATCGTGAAGTAATCCACAGGGTCGTGGAGGTTAATATGCTGGTGTAGTGGTCTTTCCTTTGTATTTTGTTGTTTCTTGTGTCTGGCGTCTGACCTGTGGGGCCCGCGCATGTGTGTGTGTGTAGGTTACCCATAGTGTGGCTTACGACATTTGGTAAAAGAGATTTTATCTATAGTCAAAAAGCATAGATATGTTTTTTATATTTTCCGCGAATCGCTGGAGTTCGTCTGCAGTTTTGGTTTCTGTTTGTATTTCTTTACAGTGTCAGAGTGTGCACTAGCTTATCTTTAGAGAGAATGGTGTTACAAGTATCACCAACAAGTCTTAGACTTAGGTGACTTTTAACGTTATTGAACAACCAGGCTCTTGATTAGCCTTGTAAGTTATTTTGTGAGAAATGTATATTTGTTCAATTTTGTTCAATCAGCCTCTTGATTAGTCTTGTAAGTTGTTTTGTAAAAAGAGGTATATTGTTCAATAAATTATTATTATTTTATTATTATTATCAAATTTTCTTAACCTAAATATTTACATTTGTCAGATTAATAGCTCCTGTATTCATATGTTTAGACATTCTACTACTATTAACTATCCTTAGCATATCAAGCATCAAATTATCTTAACCTAAATATTTACATTTGTCAGATTGACAGTGCCCATAATCATCTGTTTCCACTTTATACAACTATTTAACCCATCAAGCATTATTAATATTAATTCACTATCGTCCTTTTTGAGTCTTGTTTAATGGACACCTTATTTTATACACATGTTTACTTAAAATTACACTCATACATCAGTTTTTGCTTATTTTTGTATATACACTGGGTCAAATGGATTCATCTTTTTGAGTCCTTATAATTTTTTTAATATACGAAGGTATGTTTTCCTTAGGTGATCGAATTTATGAGTGTATTTATATTTTCTTTATGGATTTTACGTGTATAATGGTGTAAGTATATATGTATATGTGTGTGTATTTCAGCCTCCGCTCTTATAGACCATATATATATATATATATATATATATATATATATATATATATATATATATATATATATATATATATATATATATATATATATATATATATATATATATATATATATATATATATATATATATATATATATATATATATATATATATATATATATAACTTGAAACTGACGCCGGATATGGGTTCTGGGGACCCTAGTTCATGTTCGTTTCACTAATTTTTTCAATATCTCGGGAGCTCCCTGTTAGTGAATTTTTGCTACGAATATTCACGAAAAATCAATTTTGTTTACTTTAATTACTTGATAATAATAACAGTGATTTGGATAAAGTGGTTACAGGATACTAGCATATGTATATCACGCCGGTGTTTTACCTCTCACGCACCTTATTACCAAGCAGAATGGCTTGGTAAAGATAACCGTCTAGAACAAACATGATTTACAATATTTAAGTTTGTTATTTTGAAATTTGGACCACTTTCGTCACATCTCATCTAACAAATAAACATTATTTAATTGGCACATGGGACAACAGACGGCAGGTTAATCCTGTTTATTCAGCGTTACTTAACAGACAAAATCAGTGGATTTATTTCTTTTAGTCACCTAGATGAATGAAATATGACTTCATTTAGATTATGTAAAGGACGGTCTTAGTTTTACTTATATTATGTAATTTTTAAGGCTTTTGGAACAATGTCCAAGGTGAAGACCAACACTAAAGCTCTGCAAAAGGTTAATTATTTTGTTTCAATATTACGTTCACATCGTCAATACGTGGGGAAATATGGCATCGGCGATAAATATTAAAAAAAAAATTCGCTTAAACGTCGTAAAAGTGTCAAGACATATGGAAAACATGATTTGGAAACGATTTTTTTTCGTCTGTCGATCTGTATGTCTGTCTGCGTGTAGCCACGATAACTTTAGACCGAATTGAGATATCGTCTTCTAATTTGGTATACAGTTAGCACCCGACAAGGAACGGTTCGTGTTGTTTTTGGGTGAAATTGCTGTAGGGGGTAGGGGACGAACGCGGCGTGATTTGGTGAAAATTGACATTTTTTCGTTAATAGTCGAGTAATAACGTTTTAGGCTTTGTTTACTAAAAAACTTTAAATTTAATCAAACATCTGGCAGTCTGTGTTGAAATTAATTTAGGGGTTGTATGTATGGGGATGGAATATCGGTGACAGAAATTTCGAAATTTTTGTTTTGCCAAAAACGACGTAAAACGTCTCAAAACATATAGAAAGATTGATTTTGGAACAATGGAACGCTTCGAATTATTTTAGGATAAGATCTTTAGATCTTCTCTTATATATATATATATATATATATATATATATATATATATATATATATATATATATATATATATATATATATATATATATATTGATATGATTATACTTGGGTTGTAATAGTTTTAATTAAATATTGTATAGTTTTATATTGAATATACGTTTTTAAATTGTATATAGTTTAATTTTGTAGTATACATTTTGTTTTTAGGGTCACCCTGTATGTAAATTTTGATTAGAATTTAGTTTAACGTGATTATATGGTTATATTGTATTAAATTAGACAATAATACACAATTCACATTAAATATTCCTGCCCAAATTATGTAAATATTATAATCAATTTTGGATAATGATGAATTTATTAATAAAAATTATATCTCAGGTTTATTTTCTATTAAGTTAAAATCCTTATGAATTTTGTGATGTATTTTGGGTGGTCTATTATTTGCTTATTAAATCAGAAATAAACACAGAAATATCAACACAAATATTATACTTCACCTTTTAAAATTTTTTCTGCTTCTGAGCAATATTGACTCTCCTTTCAGTTAGTCGGTTCCAGTCGCTAAATGATGTTAAAATGTTAAGAGTTCCTATGCTAAAAGAAATATTTCAAATGATATGTCAAAGAGCTTTTTAGATTTTGAACAAAGATATTTATTATTTATTAACAATTGTTTTTAAAGCTTCAATTGCAAATGAAATCGTACTGGATCCTCTAATTTAAAAACTAATAACAAATTTATTCATATTTTTAAGTTACAGAATTTTGGTTTGAACTTTTATAATACGGCTATTTATTTCAGCGGAGATTTTGCTTTGACACCTGATGCGCCATCTCTGAATCAGTCGATGGAGTACTAATTTACTAATTCAAGTTGGTTTGAATTTTTGCTATTTGTTGATGAAAACTGCTTTAATTTCAAGACATTTACTTTACACAGCTAGATGGAATATTTATCATATAATTATGATAACTGGGAAAATTTATTTTTAACGGTCATATATTATATAGTTGAATTATTCGGTACCTATTTGCTGTCGACTTCTGCTCCTGGTAAATTTGATTTGTATTACCGTACGTCTGCTGCTTGTCGTGATTTCTTCTATTTAAACATCTATGGACTTGCCTGTTAAAGTGTTTCACACGTTTTACACTATTTATTAACAGAATTTAGATAAGATTCAACAATATTATTCGGAGCTCATATATGACGCCGTCTCCCTGTTAGATTAACCAAAAAAAAACCTTCTAGAACATTCCATTCAGAACAGAAATCGTCTAAGTTTACGTCCTGTTTTTCAAGCCATGGCAAACTACTTTGGAAATTTCATTTCATTCCTCATCTGGTTTTTCCAAGTTACCCATTGTCAAGTGCGGAAATTTTTCACAGGTAGGTGAAATTTGATGCCCGCCAAGTTCAAATCCTGCACTTAACGTCAATTACAAACCGAAAATACCTATATCTAAATATGACATTTGGAATAACCTATAAATACTTAAATGCAAACTTTGTTACTTATCAAAAAACACTTTTAAACGTTGTTTCTTGCATTTGTGGAAGTCTGTTTAAAATATAAAAACCACTGTTCTCATTATTAATCGTTCATTTCACTTCCTATAACTATACAGAGTGTTTTTTAGTACATTGAAGTCCCTTTTTAAAATCGTAAGTAAAAATTCTTTGACAATATAATTTTTCTACCTGTTTTTAAATATCAGGCTATACATACATAATTAAGTATGTATTTTATTTTTCTCTATTTATATTGCTCCATATTATATGGGCTTTATTTTAATTTTCAGCAATGATCTACGAAACATTTATTTTCAGCGTATGGATATTTCATGCAGTACCAAATTTAATAACAACAAAGAATATGCTTTGTAACAGTGTTTATTATTTATGATTTTTATGTGTATAGTGTGCTGTATTGGACAATTTGTATTGAAATGACTTTTGATATTTAATGACAGAAAATACAATTTACAAAAAGAATACCTTTATATCTCCTGTAAACTGTGAGTATTATTTGAAATATTTTCCCACTTCAATATATATATATATATATATATATATATATATATATATATATATATATATATATATATATATATATATATATGTATGTATGTATGTATAGGGCGTCCCACGTAGACCGCACATTAGAAATATATCAGGTTTTGATGTGCAGTGACATATTTATGGATGCTCTATCGATCTAAAATAATGGCGTCATTCTGTCACTTCCGGTTATACCAGATATCGGCATCAACTTTGTTATTTTTAATGGAATACTCTATATATTATTGCATTTTTTAATTCTACATAAAATTCGACATTAATTTTATATAGGGTTATATATGCCAAAGGTCATTGTTTTTGAGTTATTGACGATTCTCCAAAAATTTTGACATGTCGAGGTCAAATTTGAAAAAAACACGTATCACATAAAATTATATTGGAGTTTGAACTTTCTTAATTGTTACATGATTGTACGTCTTATTTTTATTGTTAACCTGTAGACGTACATGGACATCCCTGTGTCATTTATATGACATTGGCCTGTTTCGTATACATTATGCATCATACCTTATACATGATACATGATACATAATACATTATACATTATACATTATACATTATACATTATACATTATACATTATACATTATACATTATACATTATACATTATACATTATACATTATACATTATACATTATACATTATACATTATACATTATACATTATACATTATACATTATACATTATACATTATACATTATACATTATACATTATACATTATACATTATACATTATACATTATACATTATACATTATACATTATACATTATACATTATACATTATACATTATACATTATACATTATACATTATACATTATACATTATACATTATACATTATACATTATACATTATACATTATACATTATACATTATACATTATACATTATACATTATACATTATACATTATACATTATACATTATACATTATACATTATACATTATACATTATACATTATACATTATACATTATACATTATACATTATACATTATACATTATACATTATACATTATACATTATACATTATACATTATACATTATACATTATACATTATACATTATGCATTATACATTATACATTATACATTATACATTATACATTATACATTATACATTTAGCATGAATCCAAAGCTCCTTTGGGACCACGTAGTCTAGACTAGAGGAAACTTCAACCCTTTTATGACAGAAAAATTAATATTTAAGCCTTCTTAACTCTACATCTGATTTTTTGTGTTAGAGTTTTTAAATTGGGACTATGTATATCATTTTTAACCTTGACTTGTGTAAGCTATTTAAAATAAAAACGAATAAATTAATAGATACATAGGCAAATAAGTAAAATCAAATACTTCTTGAATCTAGATTAATTATTAGCCATACTGGTTTTAATAATACCTGACGATATATTGATTACATAATTTGCCTGAATTTTCCTTCCATACCGACAAAACTAATACTGCAACTTACCATTTTATTTATTGCGTTTAATTATATTAAAATAAAGATTATAATTATAATAATATAATCATATTTCGTTGTCAAAGACCACCAAGCTACTAAAACAAATCTAACCTATACTTTACACATACTTTCAATTTCGTCAGACGAAAATTACAGGTATAGATAACTTCTATTGCATTAACCATTACTAGAAAAAAAACGTGCCTCCAGCAAATTCTATTAACAAAGACAGCGACCTCGTAGATAGATGAAAATCACAACCTATAAATTATTTAATGTAAATTGAAAATTATCATCCGGTATCTATTTTGCAGCTTATTAGTAGCCTTGCATATTTAATTGTCCAACCACAAG
The DNA here is from genome assembly GCA_964006375.1 of Tillus elongatus. Classification (NCBI taxonomy): domain Eukaryota; kingdom Metazoa; phylum Arthropoda; class Insecta; order Coleoptera; family Cleridae; genus Tillus; species Tillus elongatus. The sequence continues at coordinate 22,742,585 of OZ023262.1, read as the reverse complement.
CTTTGCGTGATCAATCAAACAATAATAACATACAGAGAGGTCCAAATAAAGTGTTTTAAACAATTTGATATCCAAAGCATCTAGTCATCATTATCATCTCAAATCGTCATCGCTGACTTGCTCCCTTCAGTGGTTATTTTCATTTCATTAGACGTTTCGTACTTATCAACTGGGCAAAGAATTTCAGAAGTTTTCTCCAGGCCTACTACCTGCTTGTTTCCCAGATAAGCGTCATTTTAATTGGATTTAAAAAAAGTCTGGGCGTAGCGAATGTGTTATGGTAGCGAATTTTGATCAAAATGCTTTAAATAGCGAGTAAGTGATTTTAGTAAATTTTGTGATTCCCTTTAAAAAAATTGTTAAAAAAAATCCTAAAACGAGCGTGAACTAGGTGCCTAGAACACATATCCGGGGTCAGTTCCAATTTTTATATGTTTTATATATATATATATATATATATATATATATATATATATATATATATATATATATATATATATATAGGGTGCTTCACGGTGAGTGGCCTATTAGACGTTTCTAGAGAACTACATCTACTTAAATTCTGAAAATTTGTATCCGCACGTTTTTGATATTGATCTTTCTAACTAAAATATTTTTAATTAGCCTGCACTTCCGGTTATACCGGAAGTCGACACAAACTTTGTTTTTTTAAATGGAATATTATTAGCTTTTTGAATTACACGTTCAATTAAGCGACACTTTATGACAACATATTCGGGCTGGTTCGTACCTTTTCGGATTTATTCGCCATTTTATAGAAAAAGTTACGATTGGAGCGCTTTAGAAAAATTCCGATATCTTTAAAGACATGCAAGACAGAAACATGCCGTTTTCACTATCCAATAGAGCGTAAAAATTTGTACATACTGTTATAACCAAAATACGATTTTAAGATAACTGTTATTTATAAAATACATTTGAATTTGCAAATTTTCAATCCGAGATAAATTGATTTTTTTGAATGGAAGGGTACCCATATGTCCCCAGCATCTCATTCGGCGTTAAATTCCCTATCTTCTAAGTATACATTACCCTATACCTATCTCTTATAGTTTTCTTTGAAAATTGATTTGAAAATATTAATGGTCAGCGGGGTAGCGCCAACCTTTGACTACTTCTGCCTTTAATGAGTGTCTTATTTTATAAAGGGACATACAGTAACTTGCAGTTCCAGTTTTTTTAATGGAAGGGTACCCATATGTCCCCAGCATCTGATTCGGCGTTAAAGTCCCTATCTTCTAAGTATACATTACCCTATACCTATCTCTTATAGTTTTCTTTGAAAATTGATTTGAAAATATTGATGGTCAGCGGGCTAGCGTCAACCTTTGACTACTTCTGCTTTTAATGAGTGTCTTATTTTAAAAGGGACATACAGTAACTTGCAGTTTCAACCGATTCCTTTTTTGGTAACTTTCCGACCTATATTGGGTATTTCCTATAGCTAAAAAGGACAGTTTTTGACGTATTTAGAGACATTCAAAAACATAACACAGCATAATTTTTCTTTATACTATGGTTGAACGTCAACGTTAAGGCAAGTGTGCCATGATGAACAATTTATATTACATACTTGTCATTCTAAATTATTCGATAAATGTCAATGTACTAATGTTCACAGTTAAGATGGAAAATCATTATTCCAATGCAGATTATTTGAATTTATTTTACATCCATGGAGAATGTAACCGAATTATTAGTAGAACATGTAGAAGGTTTAATGAGTTAAATCCTAATCGGCCACCAATGAGTGAAAAGAAGTTTAGAAGGATTAAGTTAAATTTCCTAGAATTTGGTACTTTTAAAACACCCAAAGTGAATCCCAGTCCAGTGACTTGAGATGAAGATAACGAAATAACTGTCCTGGCTTATTTCGAAGCATATCCAGATGCCTCTATTTACACTGCAGTGAACGACATAGGTATTCCTTACTCCTCTGTGGAAAGAATCTTGTGGAAGCACAAAATGCAAAACTATAAGTTTACTTTAGTGCAATCTCTGCATCCAGAAGATGCTAGTAAAAGGGTCAGGTTTTGCGAAACGATGTTAATTCATATTCAAAGAGATGATGACTTAAAAAAAAATTATATGGGCTGATGAATCAAAATTTTCTCATGAAGGAGTTTTGAATAGACATAACAGTCATGTTTGGGCAAATCAAAACCCTCACGCTATTAGGGAAAGGGGATTTCAAGTAAAATTTAGTTTCAATGTGTTTTGTTTATTGAAAGGTAATAACTTTTATTATCATATTTATGATGGAACCTTAACTTCTAATTGTTACATGGAAATATTAAGAACAATAGTTACAGACTTTTTAGACAATTTACCGCATTATCAGAATATGGAACTTGTTGGTAACAACATGACGGAGCTCCTGCTCACTCTACAGGAGAAATATCTAACACACTCGACGATCTATTTGAAGATAGATGGATTGGAAAGTGCGCTCCCTGGATATGGCCCGCAAGAAGTCCAGATCTTATCCCGCTTGATTTCCATCTTTGGGGAAAGATAAAAATCAAAGTATATGAAACGCCCGTCAGTTTACGCGAAGAATTATAGATCACAGTAAGAAGGGCGTTTGAAGAGTTAGATAGGAATGAAATTCTATCAGCAACCACTAGTGGCATTACGACACGAATATTAAAATGTTTGAGTGTTAATGGACAACATTTTGAGCAGTTACTAGTTTAGGTGGTGTGATTTGTTTTGTTACTCGTGTTGTAATAATACTTATAGGATTTATAAGATTGTGTAAGGTAATAATATCACTGTTGTTATCCCTAGAAATTTTTTTTTAATATATTAAATTCATAAATTTCAAACACAGTAACAATCTTTCTTTATTATAATTTTTTACTTGAACATGAAATATTTTTGTTTCTACTGTATTTTTTTTGTTACGTACAAAAAAAAATGACACCGCCCTGCTAACAATTACTATTTTCAAATCAATTTTCTAAGAAAACTATAAGAGATAGGTATAGGGTAATGTATACTTAAAAGATAGGGACTTTAACGCTGAATCAGATGCTGGAGACGTACGGATACCGTCCCATTAAAAAAAAAAAACAAGTTATATCAGATAGAAAATTTTCAAATTCAAATGTATGTTATAAATAACAGTTATCTTAAAATCGTATTATGTTTATAACAGTATGTGGGAATTTTTACGCCCTATGGGATAGTGAAAACCGAATGTTTCTGTCTTGCATGTCTTTAAAGATATCGGAATTTTTCTAAAGCGCTCCAATCGTAACTTTTTCTACAAAATGGCGAATAAATCAGAAACGGTACGAACTAGCCCGAATGTGTTGTCATAAAGTATCCCTTAAATTGAACGTGTAATTCAAAAAGCTAATAATATTCCATTTAAAAAAACAAAGTTTGTGTCGACTTCCGGTATAACCGGAAGTGCAGGCTAATTGAAAATATTTTAGTTAGAAAGATCAATATCAAAAACGTGCGGATACAAATCTCCAGAAACGGCTAATATGCCACTCACCGTGAAGCACCCTGTATATATATATATATATATATATATATATATATATATATATATATATATATATATATATATATATATATATACAGTGTCGCCCATTTAAGATGAAAATACCTCTGTAGCGTTTGTATTTATAATTAGCTTTTGATGGGAAAAAAATCAAAAGATATAATCCATAAATGCTGTGAAAATTGTTCTCTATGTGACCTGTCCAAGGCCCACTATGACAGATTTTTTATGTCAAAAAAAGGGTTAGGGCCTTTTTTAGGAGGAAAATAAATATACCAGTGAAATCGGCATCGTTCAAAATAAGTATGTACCGTATTTCGTCAAACCTGAAGAATTATTAACCATTCGAGAGAAGTTCATTTGTGTGATCCTTCTAATTTGGAAACACCGCTGTAACTTTTGTATTTATAACGCGATTTCTTGTTATGGTAAAAATAATGTTTTAAGTTGTAGATCAAGATACCCTATAATTAACGTATACAATTGTTTCTCGTATCTTATATAATAACAGAAATATTGAGCTTTGCCGAAGAAATGCGTTACCCCGTATATATGTAATCAGATAAAAACTGAAACTATCCCCGGATATGGGTCCTAGCGATTCTAGTTTGCGTTCATTTGAAAAAATCTTTTAAAATTCAAATGTCGCGGTTGTTGGAGAAACATAATTGGTACGCCCCTGTCTCTTTACTTTAATTAGGTTGCAATATCCTTTAAGTTTCTACCTGGAATTAGTTAACCCTGAATTTCACAATCCTTTCAATTTGCTAGTAATCTGTATCCTCTATCAGTCTGTATCGCATTAGGTTTACGCATGAACAATGTCATACAAAGAATATTTATATACCGTTAGGTTCTTTATTGTAAATAGCTTTAGGTGTCTTTGACGTATTCTTTAGATGCACACAGTGGATTTTCTTCACTAGGAATAATGCTTCTACCTAGTTGGCCATTCTGTATTACTTTCATTATGTTATGTCAACTACGTCACCTAGCGTTACGCGAAAGCTCGATAAAAGCAAGGCTTTCGCAAGGTACAAGTCAGTTCTACGTTCGATCTCCTCTTCTGAAATTCTTGGGACGCCGAGTTCCCAATTTTCTACTTTAACACTGCTTGCGTGTTTAAGCCAGTTTAGTGCTACAGTTCTACGCCAGATCTCATCTTCTTCGCTTCGTGGAACCCCGAGTTCCTAATTTTCTACTTAAACACCGCTCGCGTGTTTAAGCCAGTTCAGTGCTACAGTTCTACGATAGATCTCATCTTCTTCGCTTCTTCGGACCCCGAGTTCATAATCCTAAACTTAAAACACCGATCGTGTGTTTAGGCCAGTTCAATTCTACAGTGTCGTTAAGCAACGAACCTCATCTTCATCACTTTTTGGGACTTCTAAGATCCCAATCTTCTACCTAAACACCGCTAGTGTGATTAAGCCAGTTCAGTTCAAGCCCCAATTTTCCTACAGAAATTCCTTTCGTACAGTGATACAGTGATTCAGTGTTTTCTCGAAATTAGAAAGTATACGCGCAGTTAAATGCAATAGCAAGTAGCTAATAAGATTGTGAAATCTCCTGAATAACCGAATAAATCAAGTGCAAAACCGCAATTTGTAAATAACTCTTAGGTTCAAAGTGTATATAGTAACAATACAACATATATAAATATAAAAAAGTGTATTATTGAAATCTTCTGGAATCCAGTGCACCTAGGGTTATAAATACAGTCCACATACAGTCCGCATCTTCAACATATTCTTCTTCCAACGCTAATTAGCAAAGCCGACTAGTTAGCGAGGGTGGGATCAATCCACCTGCAAAACATTGGGGAAAGAAAACAAGCTCTTTCTCCCCCAGCGGTTTCCTCAATAGCGAGTTTCTTGTACGGAAATTTGCTAAAAATTATAGAGATAACGGTGGAGGAAACTGAATTAAAATTAAAAACCGTAGTACAGTCTTTTGATGAATGCTCTTAACTGCCACCGAAGAACGAGAATGTGCGACAGCACTATTTTGCCTTTCCAAATCTAACCATTTTTGCTTAGCACACTTTAAAACTTTTTGACCAACATTTGTGTTCACAGAAATTTTAACATTTAAATTAATGAAATTAGGTGAAAACCGACTTCTGTTTGCATGATTTTAGAAAAGCAATATCAGCACCTAAAAATCTAATCTTAGTACTTAGCTTTCTATATAGATTCAGTTCCGTTGACCTAGCAACAGTGTTTGACAAAAATATATGTAAGGTTGAAGAATTTACTGAAAAACTAAATAGTCAATTTGATTCAGTAAAGTTTACCCACGAAATAGAAATCAAGAATAAACTTTCGTTCCTAGATGTACTAGTTATTAAAAATAAAAATAATGGCTCGCTTGAATTCGATGTCTATAGGAAGGAAACGGCTACTATTAGTTATATTCCTAACGACTCACATCATTCGTTTGCACAAAAAAACGGCTAGTTTAAATTTCTTAGTAAAGAGATTGATTAAATTTCCGTTAAGTAAAAATAGATTTAATACAGAATTAAAATACATAAAAAATGTGGCGAGATATAACGGTTACTCGGATGGTTTAATAGACAAATTTGTTAACAAACACAGAACAAAGAAAATGATATCTGAATGTACGACATTTAAGAAAGATAAAATAGAGAAAAAATTTGTGTGTTTACCTTATGAACCACGAATCACAAAGGCTTTGGAAAGTATTTTTAAGAAAGCCGATTTACATTTGGCTTTTTCGACGAAAAGTAATTTAAAAAATTTGTTGGGTAATACGAAAGACAAAGTCACTGAAATGTCCGGTATTTATGAGATTAGTTGCAAATATTGTGATCTTAAATACGTAGGTCAAACCAGGAGAAACATAGCCACCAGATTTAGTGAACATCTCGCACAGTTACGATATATTACGGTGGACAAATCATGTGTGGCACAACATATATGGGATAATAATCACCACATTGACAAAGAAAATTTGAAACTTGTCAAAAACGTTAGATATCAAACTATGCTTGATTCATTAAAAAGTATTTTTATATTAAGGTCTATTAAGAACAAAACTTCATTGAATCGTGCGGCACCTTTAATTTCTAGTCCTTTATTTTCACTTTGAATTTGACCGCTTAAACACTTCGAATTTGTCTGTAGAATAATAAATTATATCAACAACTCGGCCGGTTTATACCTATACTAATCTATACGTTTGTCTCGACTTAAAGATCTGTTTGTTTTGTTTGTATCTATTAATTTAATATAAATACTATCACGAAGAATTAGCATCAATATAAATACAGTTTGTATTTAGTATTTTAGTGGAATTATTTATCTTTAGTTAGAGTGTTAACATGTTGAGCCAAACACCCGGTATTAGTTTTTCTATTTAAAAAAGATGAGCGGAGTTGATGTTGTTTATCTAGCCAGATGTTTGTCGGCGTGGTCCAATATCCACATAGTAAATTTCTAAATCGAAAGGGAACGTGCAGATTCTTTAAATAACTTGGTTCCTTTAAAGCTATTATCCGTATATTAGATAAGGGCTCATAAATATGTCGACCAGAAGATTAAAAGCAGGTCTTCGACCTCGTAGTTTCGTCACACAATAAACAAAGGATCGTTCCTGGACGACAATTTTTACTTCCGACTAGTTCGTTTACCTTGACGCGATATAAATACATGTAGCTAGTTGTTTAGGTTAGAATTTATCTTCTTCTGAAGATGTTGACTTTGTCAACGAAACGATCGTAAGGTCTCTGAAATAAGTGTTGTGGTGATTTGGGTTTCTTATAAACGTACATCAACAATATGCTGATTCACGTAATTGAGAATAGTCTCAGCATTTCCGTCCATATTTAAATCATCAATGTTAAAATGTGCCCTCTAATTTGTTCCAGTGTATTTTCTGACGACATTCCACGTTGCATTTACTTTATTTGTAGATGACATAATGTATTCTCCATTTTTCTGTTTCTCAGTTTCTTGTACCTGTTTTTTAACAATTATCGTTTGTGATCCAGTTTAGTCCTTTAGTGCGTTTTTTGCACAGTCTCTTCGGACAAACATCACTCATAGCTGTCGTTACGATCCTAGAAAACAAACCGTAAGCAACATCAATGTCTCCTATACCTGCAACAACGTTTTAATCATAACAGATAGAATCTGTGTCATTCTGTTTAAACATGTTACTGCATGCCTTGGCTTGCATATAGAGTGTAACAAGTCAGTCCCGTATACCGTGCGATTCTGGATACAAATAGATCCATATTCTGCTTGTAAAAGTCAGAGAATAGACATAAATTTAAGGTCAGTTGATTGAGCCAACTGGGGTTAAACAAATGAGCATAGATATCTTAGATTCAGTTGTTACAAAAGTGTACTTATTGGTATTATAATCGCAAAAAATTACACGATCGAATGTGAGGTATCGTTCTAAAATTTTGGTTCCTTGACATATCACTTAATTGTCTTGAAGTCTTCATAAATCTTTTCATATTTGGGCAAATTAGACAGATGAACTCGTTAATTTAATTTATGGAGTCCACGTAATTTTCAGACATGCTAATTTTGGGTAACTCAGATCTCTACTAAATGCAACAATGTTCTGTGTTCATCTTATTAGCATATATTAGAAGTAAATGTAAATCATACAGATTTATTGGTTCATTATAATAATATAACAATAATGACAACAAAAAAATTATCAGATTGACCAGCGTCGTTAGACTGCGGGACTTTTAAAGAAACTAATGCATGCTAAATTTGTTTTTGTTGGTATATTTAAATTTGCATAACCCAATTAATATAAAATTGATCATAAATAGGACAGCGCTGTTCGCGATAGAACTAGCATAAATATAAAAGTCTGGACGCAGCAAGTGCGTTATGGTAATGAATTTTCATGAAAATGTTTCAAATAGCAAATAGGTGTCTTTTTAAGAAAGCACATTTGGTTACCAGTATAACCTGTATAGTAGAAACAATGTCCCATATTTCATCAAAATAACTTTATTGTTTCAAAATGTACAAAAATTTGTAAGAAAATAAACTTAAAATGTTCCCAAACAAAACTAGTTTCCTGGCCAACGAACCTTATAGGTTAATAGCAAATTGAGCTATTTCAATTTGAAGCATTTAATAAGAATTCGCTACCATAACGCACTTCCAGAATTTCTTTTCCTGTAAATATGCATTATAATTTCGCAGTGGAAATTTGATACATTAAAGGTCAGTTCAGAACTAGCACGGACCGGGGGAATCCGACCAACTATTAAAACAAAGCATTGTTTAAGCTATTTGAACTGAGCAGATCTTCCTGACTAACGAACTTTTCCATGCCACTTGCAAAAGGAAGGCACTCACCAAATTTCATCAAAATCGGCATCTTATTTTTTGAGTTATCGGTGTAATACATATATAACTAAAAAGGTCGTAAAAGTGGAACTATCAACGTTTTTAAAAAAAGTGGAGATTTTGAAACAGTCTCATAAATTTAAAGGCACTTCAATATTTGTTTCACACGACCTGACAAGAGAGGAACAGCAGGGAAGGAAAATACTGGTTCAACATTTAAAAATAGCTAAGAACAGAAAACAAAATGCATCAATTAGAGGAAATAAGCTCTATGTAAATGATGAAGTATACACCGCTAAACAACTTCAGGATACGTTAGAGGAGCAGCCGGAGGACGGAGATCAGATACACAGCATCAGACGTTCATTATCAGAAGGCAGTACACTCCCACGGGCAGACTCACCTTTACTTGAAGCATACCAGCCGGCAGAGCATTCACAAACTCTGCCAACAGATGCTGCGAGAGTAAACAATATTAGTGAGAAAAGGCTGACAAGAAGAGCCGCAACGAAGAAGTAAAGTGGTCAATTGATAAGTAGATTTATTTGATGTTTTCTGGTAGTTTAAATAAATTTAAGCTATTTAAGTTAATTAAGGAATAGTTGACAGTTTAGTTATAGTATTTGTTTAGGTTAAGTTAGCATTGTTACATGATTTTTTTATTTATTTTTTATTGTTAAGATGATGTTCTTCACAAAATGATTTCGATCTGTTCAGTTTGTCTCAGTACTTTGTTTTATACTTTTCCTTTGTTTTTTCCTTATTATAAAGCATTCGTTTTCAGTATTCAAAAGTATTGAGAGGCTTTTAATATGTAAGCAAACAGTAGGGACTAGATAATGAGAAGGAAGGATCAATATGCCGCGATATTATTTTTTGTAAGTTTCTAGATAAACAAAAATTGTTTAATTAATTAATTAAAATATTATAAACGTTATTGTCAGGTTAAAGTCATGTGTAATGTGCAGTGCTGGAGAGTGCTTAGAATTACATGGACTTACCTCTAGTATTAAATGGCTAGTATTGTTAGAATGTCGCGGACTGGATGCTGGGTGACGGTAGTGTAGCCAGTGATTAGATTAGGGTAATCACAGGGTGAAGTTGTACCCTGTTAATGTGGATGTGTTTCTCGTGTTTTAGAGATCTGAGAACGGTTCATATTGTCAGGTGCAGACAGTCATGTATCTCTATTTATTGTAAATCTCTTACAAAGAATTTCCATATTCTTTATCATCTTCCAAATTGATTTTGTCACTCATGCATGTCTGAATCTGGGATTGTATACATACATATATTATATTATACATTTCTCTATATATGATATTTATACACTTTGACAATCATAAGTCATACTTCTAAATGCAAAGATACTGAATATAGGAATGCGCGTGATCTAAAAATCCTCATATGTGTCTTGAGTCCTTGGTAAAGAACATGAGGGGTCGAAATTTGTATTGTGTCAAGCTGAGATCATGCATTTTGCCAAATTTAAAGTCAATATCTACAATATACTTCGTATGACTCTATATATGTGTTGAAAGATATATTTTTTTAGTATTTCATAAAATTTTGATTGCGCACAAGTCTTTCTCTCGAATATCTGTATTATTATTATTTAATAGTTAGTTTTTGGTTTATAGAAGACACGACTTTTTTTATCTACCGCCACCTAGGACCAATGTTAGGCTTAACTCACCGATTTACAGATCGTGCTCCATTTATAACAGCGTGCATCAGTCAATAGACATATTGTGTTGTGGTGAGTCTGAAATGAGACACGTTGCATCGCTGCTTGGTAATTAGTAGAACTTTACTATGTTAATTTTTATAGTGTATGATATGTATTGTATTCATACTCTTAATTTGGGATAATTCCCGTTGAGTATTTGTAGTAAATAAATAAATAAATATATATATATATATATATATATATATATATATATATATACAGGGTGTCTAAAAAAGACGGGGCAATATTTAAGAGGTTGATTTCCCAGGTCATTTTATGAAAAAAAGTTCCTATAAACATAGGTGCTAAAATGCATTGCTTCCAAGATAGGTTAAATTTTTTTGTAAAATAACGATTTTTCAAAATTAAATCAAATATCTCCTCACCGATTGTTTTGGAATTTGGCAGCGTTGTTTGTAGTAATAATGGGATGATTTGACCATAATTAGATAAAGATAGTTAAGTCCATTGGCATTAGAGAGGACACTTCAACAAAAATTCTTGTTCGTGTTTGTGATTTTCTGTATGATAAATGGACATGTCATAAGGTTTTTATTTTTTATCGTGTAAACGATTCAAGATACGGAGAAATTTCAAGAGACAAAAAATTTTAGTTTTAGTTTATTTATCTCAAAATAATATACAAATCATATTGCATTCAGTGGCGTATATTTTTATGTCACTAAATTTTGTTTAGGTGCCCCCCCTAACGCTAATGGACTTAACAATTTGTATCTAATTAGGGCCAAATCAGCCCATTAATAATACAAACAACGCTGCCAAATTTCAAAACAATCGGTGAGGAGATATTTGAATTATTTTAAAAAATCGTTATTTTACAAAAAAAGGAACAACTTGTATCTTGGAAACAATGCATTTTAGCACCTATGTTCATGGGAACTTTTTTTCATAAAATGACCTGGGAAATCAACCCCTTAAATATTGCCCCATCTTGTTTAAACACTCTGTATACAGGGTGATTCATAAGTGGTGTCCAAAAATGAAACCCCATGTTCTTTGAAAAATTTTAGAGAAGGTATGTCCTATAAAAATGTTTCCTATAATGCTTCATTAAAAAAGATACAGGGTGTTGAAGTTGAATTTCAAAAAATAAAATTTCCCAATTTTTTAAAATGTAGCACATATATTTTGCTGAAACTTCGCATGTGTAGGCAGCTATGTAAGGCGCGTATTCTACCATAACAATTGAATCGGCTAATCCAGCAGTGACGCGCGTACCCACATGTCATTGGTTATCCCTCAAGAAAAAAACGGGTAAGCCAATGATATTTTTTTAAATTTTTTTAATCTCACTTTCATTCGTGAACAAAATGACTCTCTTGATAATTTTCTGTACGACGTTTATTTTACGAGTAAGCAATGAATCAGGTAAGTGTTTTAGAGCACAGTTCATGATTTTTAACCAGTCGTTGTTTGGTAGAAAATCGCGATGGTACACTTTTATCAGGCTTATAGTAATTTATTTATTACAATAAATGTTCAAAAATGCCTCCATTGGCCTGAATACACGCACAACATCTTTTTAATATGGGAAATTTAATGCCTTGAGGATTCATTGTTGCTTGAATATGACGAAAAGCATTATTTATCAGTTTTTGTAGCTGCTCTGGTGTATTTATTTGTTCACTGTAGACCAGTCGCTTTATATCACCCCAAAGATAGAAGTCAAGTGGGTTTAAGTCCGGTGATGTTGCAGGCCAATGTATTGGTCCAGTTCTGCCAATCCATCTTTCATTATAATGTTCATGTAGCCATGTAACAACGTTTGGACTATGATGCGCTGGTGCATCGTCATGCTGGTACCACATTATACATCTTGTTGCTAGTGGAATGTCATATAGAATGTTTTCTACACGGTTTTCTAGGAGCGCTAAGTACGAAGATCCATTTAAACGTTGTGGCAGGACTTCCATGAACAGTGAGCCGTTAAAAATACCACACCATAAATTAATGGAAAATCTATGTTGAAATGTGCGAGTCCTTGTTGCATGTGAATTTTCCAATGACCAGACATGCTCATTATGAGAATTATAAATACCATTTCTTGTAAATGTTGATTCGTCAGACCAGAAGATTAGATTAGGGAATAAGATATTTTGATTGTTAATTTCCAACATCCATTCACAAGAGACATGTCGATGCACATTATCTCCAGGTAGAAGGCAATGAACATTCTGTCGATGATATGGATGTAAGGCTTCTCGATGTAAAGTTCTCCAAACAAAGCTTTGAGAATATTGTAACTGCGTGGCAATCCTCCGAGTACTTGTAGAAGGTTGATCCATCACTGCATCCACCAATCTCTCTTCGTCTTCAAGTTGCTGTTGTCTTCTACCATTAGCTCTAGCGTCAGGACGTTGTCCAATACCGCACTGCCGAAGTCTTGAACACGATCGAGAAAAAACCCTTGGTGTAGGTTGACGGCGAGTGGGAAACCTACGTTGATATTCCCGACAAGCAGCTAGAGCATTTCCATCAGCATATCCGTAGATAAAAATTATATCTGCATACTCTTCTGAGCTGTACTCCATTATAAGAAGTAAAAGAGTAGAAAATTTTGCAATTTTATAAAGTTTACCACTTACACCTATTCAAAATAATAACTTGTTAACCTAAACGTCAAGTGACACTTAATTACTACTTTGGCAAACCACACTACTACTTACTAAAATACAACAAAGATAATCGTCGTACAAAAAATTATCAAGGCATTAACTTTTCCATATTAAAAAGATGTCGTGCGTGTATTCAGGCCAATGGAGGCATTTTTTAACATTTATTATAGTAAATAAATTACTACAAGCCTGATAAAAGTGTATCATTGCGATTTTCTACCAAACAACGACTGGTTAAAAATCATGAACTGTGCTCTAAAACACTTACCTGATTCATTGCTTACTCGTAAAATAAGCGTCGTACAGAAAATTATCAAGAGAGTCATTTTGTTCACGAATGAAAGTAAGATTCAAAAAATGAAAAATAAAAAAATATATCATTGGCTTACCCGTTTTTTTCTTCAGGGATAACCAATGACATGTGGGTCTGCGCGCCACTGCTGAATTAGCCGATTCAATTGTTATGGTAGAATACGCGCCTTACATAGCAGCCTACACATGCGAAGTTTCAGCAAAATATATGTGCTACTTTTTAAAAAATTTGGAAATTTTATTTTTTGAAATTCAATTTCAACATCCTGTATATATATATATATATATATATATATATATATATATATATATATATATATATATATATATATATATATATATATATCATATATATATATATATATATATATATATATATATATATATATATATATATATATATATATATAAATTGAAACCGACCTCGGATTTGGGTTTCAGGGGTTCTAAATCGCGCTCATTTGAAGAAATGTTTTCAACATTCAAAAGTCGCGATCTCCTCATTAGTGACTTTTTTTTAAAGAAAATTCACTAAAAAGGAATGAGAATTAAGGGCTCTTTTTACCAGACAATGTTTTTATTTGTAAATCTTATTTACATCGACGTGTTAATTTCTGTCTAATTCACACCTTTTTGAGTTTTTATCTACTTTTTGTCAAATAACGATGTTGATGAAAGAAAACCATCTACCAAATTTGGTTGTTCTATGTTAGGGCACTGCTGCAATACAGCTGTTTCTTGTAATTATTCAAGAATCTTCCGAGATCAATATATCACCAATCATGGGCGTCAGAAAAAACTTGTATACAAAAGATCGGGTTGTTTTGTGATTCTCTACACGCACACAATCTGTGTCCATTGCGTTGCGCATCACCCTATATATATATATATATATATATATATATATATATATATATATATATATATATATATATATATATACATATAATACAAATATTCAACGGGAATTATCCCAAATTAAGAGTATGAATACAATACAAAATATATAGCATACACTAGAAAAATTAACATCGTAAAAGTACTACTAATTACCAAGCAGTGATGCAACGTGTCTCAGCTCAGACTCACCACAACACAAAATGTCTATTGACTGATGCACGCTGTTATAAATGGAGCACGATCTGTAAATCGGTGAATTAAGCCTAACATTGGTCCTAGGTGGCGGTAGATAAAAGAAGTCGTGTCTTCTAGAGTTGACTCTAGGGGTGTGAAAAAGAAGAGTGTGCAACAGTTCAGGACAGACGATCCTACTGTGCAGTAAATTATATATCAGGGAGAGAGCACAGTAAATACGCCTAGCCTGCAGAGATTCCAATGAGAACCTCAACAGTAAATCGGCCTGTGGTGTACCAGTAGCGGGATACACCCGATGCGCTCTGTATGCAAGGAACTTTACAAATATCCGTTGGACACCCTCAAGTGCCCCTATATGGACGTCATACAGAGGAGACCACACCACACAGGCATATTCCAGATGCGGACGCACATAAGAACCGAACAGGAGCCACAAAGTGTCCACATTATGAAAGGAACCGGAGTTGCGAATAATAAATCCAAGTGTCTTCGATGCCCTAGCAATAGCAAGTTCGTAGTTCTCCACGAATGAGAGTTTCGAGTCAAAGACGACACTCAAGTCTTTAAAGGTTGCAGGTCTTAGAAAAAGCTGTCCATCTATGGAGTATGAGAACTCGATTACTCGGTGGTTGAGCGTATAAGACTTTACAACACATTTTTTGATATTCAGTGGGATGTTGTTAATAGATCACCAGTGTTGAACTCTACGCAAACATCCCTCAAGCACCGAACAATCGCAGAGACCAGCAACGGATGAGAAGATTTTTACATCATCCGCATACAGAAGATGGGGTATGTCGATAACGTCCGAAATATCATTGATGAACAGATTGAACAGCAAGGGTCCCAGAACAGATCTCTGAGGAACACCTGATTCAGCCACGACCCCCACGGACTGACACCCATGATAGTGGACAACACTAACTCTGTCACGAAGATATGATTCCATAAATTTCAGCAATTTCGGTGACAAATCCATGTTATCCAGTTTACTCAAAAGAACATCGTGATTTAATCTATCAAAGGCCCTGGAGAGGTCCAGGTAGATAACATCCGTCTGCGACCTGTTGTCCATGGCAGCAGATATATATTCAGTTATGCTGATTGAGTTATTTGTCGTAGAGCGGCCCCTCATGAAGCCATGCTGAGCGCTGCTAATCACATTTTTTACCGCAAACGAAATTATCTCATGCAGGACAATCTCGAACACTTTCGCAAAGTTATCCATTATAGCAATTTGTCTATGGTTCTCAATCAACGTAGAATGACCTCCCTTTGGAACAGGTATTGACTTCGCCTTCTTCCAGGTGCTAGGAAATACAGAATACCCCAGCGATATATTGAACAATATAGTCAAGGGCTGAACAAGTATGTGAGCACAATCCCTGACCAGAAAAGCTGAAATTTGGTCGGGGCCCGATGTGTGCTTCGGTTTGATCTTAAGCAACGCGCTTAAGACCTGTTCTTCCGAAAGCCGTTTGATATCCAAGGCAGTCCCACCACCGTAGGGAGCGCAGCCCACTAAAACGCCGCTAGACGCATCCGAGCATGAGCCCTGAAAAAACTCAGCTAAGGCATTCACTGCATCTGTATCGCTCGCAACAACCTCCCCCCTATATGAGAGCGTAGACTGACCAGATTGTCCTTTTTTGAGGTTGGCATACCTCCAGAAGGTAGCCGGATCAACGCGGATATTTCTTTCCACCATCTCCTCATAAAGCGACTGTTTAGTTGCAGACAAGACCCTGACACGCCTTATAAGTCCCCTGAATATCTCATAGTCCGCAAGATGATTTGAACGCTTAAAGCATTTCCAGGCCTGAAATTTTCTTCTTGTATAACTGATGAGTTCAGAATCAAACCAGGGTGGATAGCGGCGGTGCACTCCTGAACATGTCATGAGTACGTAGAGGCCAATGATTGAGTACAACAAAGCATAGAACATGTGGCAGGCTTCGTCCACATTTGAGAACTAGGCAAGTGAATATATATATATATATATATATATATATATATATATATATATATATATATATATATATATATATATATATATGTATATATATGTATATATGTATGTATGTATCACACCGATAACTCAAAAAATGATGGTCTGATTTTGATACAATTTGACACGTACATTCCTTTTGTAGGCTTGGCTAAGTTCATTAGCCGGGAGAACCTAAGAAAGTTTGCCGGGAAAATGTTGGGTTTTCTTTCGGATTTTTTTATTACAAAAGATAGAAAAGCTATGGTAACCAAATTTGGTACGTAAGTTTATGATATTAAAATAAAACTATGCGATAAAATTTATATTTCTACCTTACAAGAAAAAAATGTTATAAAAATATTTGGTACCAGATCATTTCTATGAAAATTCACTACCATAGCGGACTTGCTGCGTCCAAACTTTTTCAATCTAGAACCAACGTATTTCGGGATTTTATATAAATGTACACAGTAACTGAGATACTAAATTTATTTCATTTGGCTGTTTCACACTGTATACGAGAAACGAATTAGGAATACAATTGTACATTATATAAACTATATTTATTTGTATGCATTATTTACAAACCAATTATCAAAGGTGGCTGGGTGCATGAGCGGCCATTGGAGTCCGTAATAATGACAAATCAACATGACTTGTGAAATCAAACACAGTGCAACACCGCACGTCTTTATCTTACTATGAAAATATCAGGACCGGATTACATTGAAAAGTATATCACTATCGATTTGGTATTGATATGCCAAGGGAAAATACAAGAGGGTACCCAAAGGAAACCAAACTTATTTTTAAATGTATTTATTTAATTTTCAATCAGAAAACTTTCGATTCCCTTCAAAGCACTCTACTGACACCAGTATACTTGTCTGTCTCAGTATTTTAATCCATTTGTTAATTAATTAATGAATTAATTAATCGCTCCATAGATCTCTTCAAGATATAGGAAATAGACAACAAACAGGCGTTAACTGCATAAATACCAAAGTAAACAAACAAAACACACAATAAAACACTCAAAATCCACAAATAATCCATAAAACACAAAAAACAGCTCATTATCGTTGAAATTTAAAATTAAAATTAAAATACTCGCCTACAGAATAAAAATATTGCTCTCTAAAAAACGATTTCAAAGTAAGCTTAAATTGCCTGAGCCTTCTAAAATTTTCAATTCTATCAGGTGAATGATTATACAGGATGGCGCATTGAAAACGAAACAGACCGATTTGCGTCCAGAGAATTTTTTTTTTAAGAAACGCTGAAACACGTCAATTTTAATATTAAGAGGGACATGTTTTGACATAAAACTCAACTTTGTCACATCAACCCATTAAGGGTGGTGATAACAATCCTTATATTTCAAATAGGGAACATGGGTCTAATGTTACATCATTTGAAAGCCCTTTCGTTTCTGAATTCAGCACACAAATTTTTTTGGAAGTTTTATCAACTGGTTTAAAAATTATTCACAGTTGAAGATGCAAAAACGAATTTCACTCGTTCCGATAAGAAATGTGCTGATAGTCAATGTTTTGTTGGTTTGTAAACAAAAAATTGACTATCAGAACATTTCTTATCGGAATGAGAAAAATGCGGTTTATTATTTCAGTTTATCGGTCGGTTTGATACTTGATAGTACTACCGAAAATTAATTTCACAATGGTGTATTCTATAGAAGAAAGAGCTAAAATGTTTACTCTTTTTTTCAAAAACGATGACTGTGCCAACCGTGCAGCAAATTTGTTTAATGAACGACATCCGAACAGACATGTTAACAAAAAATACATTTTGGAGTTAGTTGCAAAGTTTCGACAAACCGGTTCAGTAACCAACAAAAAACGGGATCC
The DNA here is from genome assembly GCA_964006375.1 of Tillus elongatus. NCBI lineage: Eukaryota > Metazoa > Arthropoda > Insecta > Coleoptera > Cleridae > Tillus > Tillus elongatus. Next base: position 22,724,069 of record OZ023262.1, on the reverse strand, counting down.
TAAACGTGAATTTCCGATTAGAAATGACACTACTGAGATTGAAGTTTTAGGACAAATTGCTGCAGACCCAACTTTGAGCACGAGAAAATTGGCCACTGTTTGAAACATCAAAAGAAGAACTTACTCCTACTATGTCGAATAACTTACCTCCTACTATGTCGAAAAGCATAACTATTGGACAATTGATAGTCCCTTTATTAATCTGATTTTTAAAGGGATAGACATTGATCCAATCCAATCCATAGCAGGTGGTAGTGGAATTTTCCTTTACGTAATAAAGGATTTTTTTCACGCCCGAGGAGGTACCACCCCATACATCAAGGGGCCGGTGAAGTCCCAACGGACCTTTCTGGTTCTGGTGTATGAGTCAGTTTCCCTTATAAGCAAAAATGATGATGGCTTCTCCTTGTACAAAAGATTCCGGAGGTAAAATACCCCTCCATTCGGATCTCCGGGAGAGGGGTGTACAGGGGGCGCCAACATCAAGATTTAACATATCCTTTTCGAATATATGTGGCCTAAATTCTAACCTGAACTCCGTCCACGATTTCCTCCAGGCTAACAGGCCCCAACTCCTCTTCCTCACCGAAACCCAAATCAGTGCCAAAACAGCCACTAATCACCTTAATTTCCCGGGGTATGAGCTCCTTACTTCCTTTAGATTGCATGGAGGCGTGTGCGCATACGTCCGTAGCAACCTACCCTGTACCAGACTCCCCAACTTAGGAGCTGGAAGAAAAGACATACTATGGATAAAACTCTCTCAGGGCTGCAACTAAATTCATCTGTTGCATTTACCGGTCACCTTCAGACAACAACTTTGTCCAGTTCTTTGACTACCTTTTTGAAAAAACCCACTATCTGATTTCTGAACATCCTTCCTCCGAGGTCACTATTGTTGGTGACTGCAATGTCCATAATAAGGAATGGCTAGGATCTTCAAAAACAGACCCACAAGAAAGAGCAGCGGAGGCCTTTGCAGTCAGCAATTCTTTAGCCAATATGGTTCAGCAACCTACCTACTTTCCTCGTATCCCAACACACAGCTCAAACCCCTTGGATCTCCTTCTTACTACAAAACCTGAATGCTATAGGATATCAGTCACCGCCCCCCTTGGTCGCTCAGACCACAGCATGGTCACTGCTTCCTGCGCAATGCAACCCCAGGTCACACAGTCATGACACCCACGTATCGTTTGGCACTACAACTCCGCAAACTGGGACGAAATGCGGGATTACTTTTCCTCGTTTCCATGAGCGTCCGTCTGCTTCTCTCATCCTGACCCCTCTGATATCTCACAAAACGTCACCGATATTATCCAAACTGGCATGGAATTTCTTATTCCACATACATAGAAAACCTCTTCAGCCACTGAAAAGCCCTGGTTCTCTAAATCCTGTGACAAGGCCAGACTTGAAAAGGTCAAAGCTCACAAAACGCTTCTACATAATATCAGTCAAGAAAATCGTCAGGCATTTAACGACGCAAGAAACCGCTATGTCCGCATTCTTTCTGAGGCAAAAAACTCGTTTAATAACCACGTCAAAAATAAAGTCCTCTTAAGCTTCAACGGCGGCAAACCCTTCTGGACTCTTGCTAAATTTATTGGGAATAATTTCTGCAAAAGCACGTTCCCACCTTTTGTCTCAGGGGATGAAATTGTTTCTACCGCCCTGGGCAAGGCTGAACTGTTTGCTTCGTTGTTCGCCGGAAATTCTACTCTCACCCCACCTCCAAATGTTCAACCACCAAGAGTCCCCAATGTCGCGCATAAAATGACGGATATCATTTTCAAAACTAAAAAGGCACGAAAGGTGCTCTCTTCTCTGAATACCAGGGAAGCCTCTGGTCTTGACGAGATCCCAGCAATTGTTCTCAAAAAATGCGCACCATAACTTGCTCCTGTCCTGACTCGTCTGTTTCATATATCTTACAATAAAGGCATATTCCCTAGTAACTGGAAAACTGCTCGAGTACAACCCATCCCCAAGAAAGGATCCAAAGCGCTTCCTAGCAACTACAGGCCTATTTATCTCCTTTCAGTCGTCTCTAAAGTGATGGAAAAGTATATAAATACCGAATTACTAAAATTGCTTGAAAAACACACACTAATCCACGACAGGCAGTATGGATTCCGTTAGCGCAGATCGACTGCCGACCTCTTTTGCTTTGTCACCCATTCTTGGAACAAGTATATGGAACTACACGGTGAATCCCAGATTGTTGCTCTAGAAGCACTCGATCAGGTCTGGCAGGGAGCGCTGCTTAATAAACTTCCGGCCTATGGCCTACCACCAAAACTTTGTACCTGGACAGCAAATTTCCTCTACAACAGGAGCATTTCTGTTGTTGTGGATGGCCATTCCTCTAAAGTGTATCCAACTAATACAGGAGTTCCTCAAGGTTCAGCTTGAGCCCCTCTTTGGCTCTTCTCCACATAAGTGACCTCCTCTCTAGCACATCCAACCCAGTTCACAGTTACGCGGACGACAGCATCCTCAAATATACAATATTCTTAGCCCAATTATATGAGGATCGCAGACTCCTGGAGGGTTCTGTCTCCGTGGATCTCCAAAAAGTATTATACAGGGGAAGTAGAAATCTTGTACAATTAAACCCCACCAAATCTCAGTCTTGCTTTCTTTCCCATAAAAAATACACCAGCCATAGAACCATCACAATAAACAACCAAGTTATGCAAAGTAATGAGTCCTTTTCACTTTTGGCATTTTTGTGGATCAAAATCTCAATTGGCACCAACATGTCACACCAATTACAGAAGCGGCTGCTAAGAAATTAGATTTCCTCTTCCGGGCTCGCAAATACTTTTCACCAGCTAATGTCTATACCTTATATACTTAACAAATAAGGCCAAACCTCGAATACTTCTCCCACATCTGGGGTGCTGCTGCCGCTTCTACACTCGCTATCCTGGACTCCATTCAGAAGAGAGCTATACATCTCATTGGTGACCCTACACTAACCCAAAGGCTGCCATCCCTTGCCCACCGACGTGCTGTTGGTGACCTCTCTCTCTCTTTTATAGATATCTGTACGGGCACTGCTCAGAGTAGCTTTCTTCCTTAGTTCCTCCACCTGCTGCCCCCAACAGATCTACCAGGGGAACAGAACGAATGCACCCTTTTACTGTCCAGCTCACCAGACATAGAACATCTTGTTATGCCCCGAGGACTTCCAAGTTGTGTAATTCCTTGCCAGCGCATGTTTTTCCTTCTCCTCCAAACCTCCAAACCTTCAAGTCCAGAATTAACAAGTTGCCTCTTCCCTCCTTGTCGACACCCACGGTACGATAGTATTCGGGCTGTAAGCCCTCGTGGTGTGTTGTTGAAATAATAATAAAAAAAGATAATACTTGTTACATTAGAAATATAATTTGGACGGATAGAACAATGTTTTCCAATGAAGAGATTTTTAACCGACACAATTCTCCACATGAGACTAGGGAACGCTGTTTTCAGATAAAATTCAATTTCGAAGTGTTTGCTCTTTTAATAAGAAACAAAACTTTGTACTGTATTTATGACTCTTAATTCCAACCAGCACTGATGGATCTTACGAACCACAGTCAGTGATTTTTTAGAGACTTTGCCACAATCGTTGTAACAATTGTTGGCACGAATAAGATGGTGCCCCAGCGCATCCCTCAGCAGAGGTGATGGGATACTTGAACTAAGTTTTTGAGGACAGCTGTTTAGGACGCAGAGCTATATATGTTTCGCCTCCACGATCACGGGATCTCACCCTGCTCGATTTCTACTTATGGGATAAAGTCAATTGAGATGTTAATGCGAACCCCGTTAATACAAGAGCAGCACTTGAAATTCGAGTTCGTAATTCTTTAGACAACCACAATCCTTTTAAATTACGCCAACTTGGTTAATGAAACGTTCATCTGGTTTTCCAAAATGTGGTGTGGTAATTTGGGTTCTCCAATTCTTATCAGTGCTCATCTCAGGTTCCAATTTTCACTTAGTACAAAGCCAAAGTTTAAAGAGCTTTAATCTCGGCACAGAAGCATACTTGGGTTCTCCAAGTGTACTTATCTTTAGCTCGGTGTAGATATTAGCGTGTTGCTTTTTTGTACTAGTATTAAACAATTCCACAAGTAATGATTATTATACCTAGTCCTCTCAAAAAATCCAGAAAAAAACATGGTAATCAACATAAGAGCCCGTAAGTGATTCGGGGCTCCAATCGACACTAGCTGTAAAAGTTTACATCATCAGCAACCTATAACTAAACACCCTATTCGCTTTTACTTAAAACAACCTGTTTTAACTTGAAATGTCATATTTGTTTGTAATTTTATTTTTTAAAAAGTGACGAAAAGTAGCAAAACAAAAATTCAGACTAATTACAATGTTTAGGTTAACATGATATTACTCAATCGTTCCAAATAAGTTGTACATACAATCAACAACATACCAACTCCTATCCTGAACAATAGAAATGAGCGCTACCGATGTTGGAGTCTAGCAGTTACGGAAGGCGATAACCAGTGTTTAATTTAGATAATGAATAGTCCGCTTAAGGTGCCGTACCTAGTTGAACTCCCATTGGTGAATGGGTGTTCTAAGAGCATAATAGCTCGACTTGGGTAAACAAGGAGATGCGGCGCCTTGATAGTCTTACAACACCTTCTATATGCGCTTATCAAGATATTCATATTGTACGGAGAAATTGTGCCTTTGTAGAAATTGTTGTTTACAAGATACGTCTGTGTATTATAAGGAAGTATCGGCGCCTTTGTAGCTAACACAAATAAATGATTGGACGTGATACCACTTAGTGTATTTATCTACTGGTTTGCTTTGTACAGGGGCTTTTCAAAATTCACGCTTAATCGGTACATAAGACAAGAAATATATGTAATAAAACTGATCTAAATATGTACATATGCATATATATATATATATATATATATATATATATATATATATATATATATATATACATATATGTATATACATATATATATATATATATATATATATATATATATATATATATATATATATATATACATATAGAGGTAGTTGTTTGAGATGTACCAATTAGTTTTAAAAAGAATCTTTTAAATTTAAAATCTAAATCTAAAAGTAACAGAGCTATGACTACCATTTTTTATAATTTCAACAACACACCACGAGGGCTTACAGTCTAAACACTATCGTACCGTGGGTGTTGGAGGAAAGAGGCAACTTGTTTATTCTGGACTTGAAGGTTTGGAGGTTCGGAGGAGAAGGAAAAACATGTGCCGGCAAGGAATTCCACAACTTGGAAGTCCTCGGGACAAAAGAGCGGGCATAACAAGATGTTCTATGTCTGGTGACCTGGACAGTAAAAGGGTGCATTCGCTCTGTTCCCCTGGTAGATCTGTTGGGGGCAGCAGGTGGAGGAACTATGGAAGAAAGTTCCTCCGAGCAGTGCCCGTGCAGATATCTATAAAAGAGAGAGAGGTCACCAACGGCACGTCGGTGGGCAAGGGATGGCAGCCTTTGGGTGAGGGTAGGGTCATCGATAGGACGGATAGCTCACTTTTGAATGGAGTCCAGGATAGCGAGTGTAGAAGCGGCAGCTGCACCCTAGATGTGGGAGCAATATTCGAGTTTTGGCCTTATTTGTAAAGTATATAAGGTATAGAGATTAGCTGGTGAAAAGTATTTGCGAGCCCAGAAGAGGAAACCTAATTTCTTAGCAGCCGCTTCTGCAATTTATGTGACATGTTGGTGCCAATTAAGATTTCGATCCACAGAAATGCCAACAAGAGAAAAGGACTAATTACTTTAAATAACTTGTTGTTCTTTGTGATGGGTCTAGGGCTGGTGTATCTCTTATGAGAAAGCAATCAACACTGAGATTTGGGGGGGTTGAATTGTACAAGATTTTTACTTCCCCAGTCTAATATTTTTTGGAGATCCACCCCATAATTGGGCTAAAGATACAGGCTTAGAATATTGTATATTTAAGTGGAGGATGCTGTCGTCCGCGTAACTGAACTGTGTTGGATGTGGTAGAGAGGAGGTCATTGATGTGGAGAAGAAACAAATTAGGGGCTAAAGCTGACCCTTGAGGAACTCCTGCCTTAATTGGATACAGTTTAGAGGAATGGCCATCCACGACAACAGAAATGCTCCGGTTGGAGAGGAAATTTGCTGTCCAGGTACAGAGTTTTGGTGGTAGGCCATAGGCCGGAAGTTTATTAAACAGCGCTGCGTGCTAGACCTGGTCGATTGCTTTGGATATGTCTAGAGCGACAATCTGGGAGTCACCGTGTAGTTCCATAGACTTGTTCCAAGAATGGGTGACAAAGGAAAGGAGGTCGGCAGTCGATCTGCGCTGACGGAATCCATACTGCCTGTCCTGGATTAGACTGTGTTTTTCAAGAAGTAATTCGGTGTTTATATACTTTTCCATCACTTTAGAGACTACTGAAAGGAGAGAAATAGGCCTGTAGTTGCTAGGAAACGCTTTGGATCCTTTCTTGGGGATGGGTTGTACTCGAGCAGTTTTCCAGTTACCAGGGAATATGCCTTTATTGTAAGATATCTGAAACAGACGAGTCAGGACAGGAGCAAGCTATGGTGGGCATTTTTTGAGAACAATTGCTGGGATCTCGTCAAGGCCAGAGGCTCTTCTGGTATTGAGAATAGAGAGCATCTTTCGTACCTTTTTAGTTTTCAAAATGATATCCGACATTTTATGCGCGACATTGGGGACTGTTGGTGGTTGAACATTTGGAGGTAGGTTAAGAGTAGAATTGCCGGCGAACAACGAAGCAAAAAGTTCAGCTTTGCTCAGGGCTGTAGAAACAATTTCATCCCCTGAGACAAGAGGTGGGAACGTGCTCTTGCAGAAATTATTCCCAATAGATTTAGCATGCGTCCAGAAGGGTTTGCCGCCGTTGAAGCTTAAGAGGACTTTGTTCTTGATGTGGTTATTAAACGAGTTTTTTGCCTCAGAAAGAATGCGGACATAGCGGTTTCTTGCGTCGTTAAATGCTTGACGGTTTTCTTGACTGGGATTGTGTAGAAGCGTTTTGTGAACTTTGACCTTTTCATGTCTGGCCTTGGCACAGGATTTAGAGAACCAGGGCTTTTGAGTGGCTAAAGAGGTTTTCTGTGTACGTGGAATAAATAATTCCATGCCAGCTTGGATAATTTCGGTGACGTTTTTGAGATATCAGAGGGGTCAGGATGAGAGAAGCAGACAGACGCCCATGAAAATGAGAAAAGTAATCCTGCATTTCGTCCCAGTTTGCGGAGTTGTAGTGCCAAACGATACGTGGGTGTGATGACTGTGTGACCTCGGGTTGCATTGCGCACGAAGCCGTGACCATGCCGTGGTCTGAGCGACCAAGGGGGGCGGTGACTCATATCTTATAGCATTAAGGTTTTGTAGTAAGAAGGAGATCCAAGTGATTTGAGCTGTGTGTTAGGATGCGAGGAAAGTAAGTAGGTTGCTGAACAATATTGGCAAAAGAATTGCTGACTGTAAAGGCCTCCGCTGCTCTCCCTTGTGGATCGGTTTTTGAAGATCCTAGCCATTCATTATTATATACATTGAAGTCACCAAGCATAGTGACCTCGGAGGAAGTATATTCAGAAATCAGATAGTCGGTTTTTCAGAAAGGTAGTCAAAGAGCTGGAAAAATGTGTTGTCAGAAGGTGACCGGTAAATGCAACAGATGAATTTAGTTCCAGCCCTGAGAGAGAGTTTTATCCGTAGTATGTCTTTTCTTCCAGCTTCTAAATTGGGGAGTCTGGTGCAGGGTAGATTGCTACGGACGTATACGCACACGCCTTCATGCAATCTAAAGGAAGTAAGGAGCTCGTACGACGGGAAATTAAGGTGATTAGTGGCTGTTTTGGCACTGATTTGGGTTTCGGTGAGGAAGAGGAGTTGGGGCCTGTTAGCCTAGAGGAAATGGTGGACGGAGTTCAGGTTAGAATTTAGGACACATATATTCGAAAAGGATATGTTAGGTCTTGATGTTAGCGCCCCCTGTACACCTCTCTCCCGGAGATTCGAATGGAGGAGTATTTTACCTCCGGAATCGTTTGTACAAGGAGGAGCCATCATAACTTTTGCTTATAAGGGAAATCGACTCATACACCAGAACCGGAAACGTCCATTAGGACTTTACCGACCCCTTGATGCATGGGGTGGTACCTCCTCGGGCGTGAAAAAAATCCTTTACTATCACGTAAAGGAAAATTCCACTACCACCTGCTATGGATTGGATTGGATCAATGTCTACTTCTTTAAAAATAAGAATAATAAAGGGGCTATCAATTGTCCGATAGTTATACTTTTCGACATAGTAGGAGGATACAAAGCATTATCATTTTGTATCCATGCCTATGTCGGCCAAATTTGGCGTGAGCATTTCTACTATCAAGCTTACCCTACATGGCGAAATTCAGATCACTAAGTTCAAATAAAAAAAAAGTTATAGTAAAGAAAACAATTTTGGGTGCCACTGGTGATCAGAGGAAGGCAGAAGACCAAGCTATTTTTGTAATTAACAAAACCAATTGAATATTGCAACAACGGTTAAGTTAAGACGAAAAAAGGTCGAGAAGTAGCAGAAAAATATTTTGAAAATTTTATAATTTTTCTTCTAGAACGTCCAAGTCGCGATTTGAAACGTGAAAATTTGCAATTTTCAGAAAACGAATTTGTAGCAAATACGGATTATGTAAAAGAAATGTAATAAGTGTGTTTTGCAAAGCCTTAAGTTTCAGCTTTAACTATTATTGTCCTTCGTTATACTAAAATATTTTCGGAAAATCCATTTCAAATAGACCCTCTTTCTGATGCTTGGGCAGTAGTTTCAGCTATAGAGTTTATGGTTTCATAGTCTATATTTTAGCAAATTTTTGTAGAAAAAATTCCTTCGTGAGAAGACCGGGACTTATGAATTTAAAAAAGATTTCTTCAAATGAGCTCGAACTAGAACCTCTAAAACCCATGTACGATTTCAGTTTTTATCTGTTTACGCATATACAGGCAGACTCATTTCTACGGTAAAGCTTAATATATTCGTTATTATACAAGGTGTGAGAAAAATTATATACGTTAATTATAGGGTGTATCTAGCTGCATCTTATAAATATATTTTGACAATTACAGGCTAGTCGTTGGTGATATACACTTTCTTTTTTTTTTATACAACACCCCTTATGTTATTGCATTTTTGTATTTTCCATCGAATTATAATGCATGTTTGTTTGAGAAAAATTGATATCGTTCATCGTTTTTGAGTTAGTTCAATTGTTTTGCAACTTTTCACGTTTTTGGCACCTATCACAAACACATACCACAAATTGTGATACGACGTTTTTTCCAATGGATAGCGGAGCCCCATGGAAATGACGCATTAAGAAAGCTTTTTGTTTGCATTACTAGTCGAAAAAATCGAGCTGCCGTATACAGGCACTCTCAAATTGTGTCTAAATTTGAAAACTTTTTGCAGAAATGTTTTCGGTGTTTCCGAAGAAATCATTTTTTGTAAGACTTTTGTGATATGTTGGGAATTAATAATAAATGTTTAGTAAGTTATTGTAGGAAAAAAGTTGTCGAATTTTTATGAAAAATATAATTTAGTGTAACATTACTGAAGGCAATTTCTGTAAAAAAAAGGTGAATTTTTGCAAATTTTCTTAATTTTTTTTTCTTTTTTCATTTTTGGTCATAAAGCTGATTCTGAATAATTATATCTTGGCTGGTGTGTATATAGCTTCAAAAGGTTCGTTGGCCACGAAAATCTGACCAGTTTTCTCTGGGATTTTTAAAGTTTATTTTAGGAAATTGTTTGTACTTTTTGAAACAACAAAGCTAATTTATTGAAACATGGTACATTGTTAGTACTATATAGGTTATACTGCCAACTAAATGTCCTTCTTTTGAAAACAAAACATATTTGCCATTAAAAACCTTATTACGAGAAATCGCTACCAAAACGCACTTACTGCGTCCAGACTTTTTCGTGTTTAAGTTGTCGATTAGATTTTGAAAAACTATAAAATTTTCAGTACTTTTCGGGATATTGGAGAAAAATTTTTCTTGTCTTGTGTTTTCATTAATAAAGTGTACGAGTTTGTAGAAAGAAGTAAAAATGATGGCAAACTCTAGGTGGGTTTTTGATAAGAGAAAACATCGACTGAGTCTTTTTATTAAGTGATTGGGTCCACGAATCTACACAAGTGAATAAATTAGTGAGAACCGAATGCCCAAAAGGGAATTCGTGTTGCTTACCTGAAAATTTTGTTACTTATTAGAAACGGCAAAAGCTTCTTAACCAGCAACCGTTTCGCAACTTTAAAAATTATAGACTTATAGGTCTGTAGTTTGAGGTATCTGGCTTATTGTCCGTTTTAAATATAGCACTAACGGACGCAGTCAACCAAGCAGTGGGCAGTATTTCTTTGTCGAAAAAAATCTGAAAAGTAACGCCAGAGGGGCTAAAAAGGGAGAAGCACATTTTTGCAAAAAGATAGCAGAAATGCCAAAGGCCCAGGTGATGTTGTGTTAGGTTTTTTTTATTTTTTCCACTTCTTGTAAAAACTATTTGAGAAAATCAAAGCACCTAGGAGACAGCACTGCCGGAAGTAAACCTGGAGAACCCAAGGAGCTTTTTCCTCATGGCGGAGGTGAATGAATTGAAGCGGGCCGGTGTCTGGCGCTTCCGCGATATGACACCATTCGGCACTGTGGAACTTCCATTCCCTCCAGGTCGGGTGTACCCACTAAACACCCACTTGACACTCACTGACATTGCTTCATCACGCCTCTACGTCTTGTTGTTCTTAAAACGTCTTCCACCTTCTTTGACTTAACGATTTCTCTTTTGTCTTACCTATTATATTCGTTTATCAATAAATTCATCGGCATTTTGCTCCTATCCACATTTACTTGGATCATTTTCATTTTAACTTTGTTCATCTTTCTCTCTTCTCCTTATGTTGCTTCCGTACATGTTCTCTGTACTTAGGACATTTCATAGAGTGCTCTGTGTCCTTCAGCATCATATAAATAGCATCACTGCAGAGTTTTAATATTCCTTGCTTTTGTGACCTTTCCCGCCACATTCATGGCATAATTCTTCTGCGTCTGCTGTGCATTCCTTTGCTATAAGTTCTATTCTACAACACCTATAGCACTTGGGAAGTATATGCATCCCCTTATTCGCCATCTATGCCGTCCTTCTCCCACGTTTTTGCTCTCCAACAACTGTCTGGCGGCATCCTTTTGCAAAGTAACAAACGCGTGCTTATGCCCATTTTTGTTTACCTTTTCTGACAATCTAATTCCTATGCTTTCGTGCCCTCCTTACTTCACGACCTTTTTTGGCATCCTAAAGTTCATTTTCCTCGACTGCCTCCTCTATATGAAGTATTTTCTTCTCAAACTATTGTCATAATGATATATGTATGTTTTTCAGAACTGTTTCGGTCAGCAACAACACAGCACCAGCTCTCATCTAGATATTTGATAAATGTCTGATTTCTGTCAAAAGTCAATAGTATCCTTTGGTCGACCCAACATTACGACAATCGAATCCCGCATTTTATGGGCCACTCGCAACACAGAAATTTGGCTGTACCTTCTTTCTATCGTCTCCTTAGAAAAGGGTTAGAGAACAAATTCAGAGATAATGACTTCGGAGTGGTTCATGAAGTTGATAATTTGAAAAGCCTTTTGGGTGGACCAAACGATACTTCTGACTTTCGACAAAAACCGGGTATTTATCTAATATCTTGCAATAATTACAAGAAATTCTATAGCGGGCAAGCGCGGTGATCAATAGCAATAAGATTCAAAGAGCACATAGCTGATTTCAGATTCAATAAGGCAGAAAAATCTAGCGTTGTAACTGAGCTTCGGCATACGTTGAGGCTGTTGTATATACGCAGATATCATCTGCATGTTATTTTGTTGCCTCGTCCATCAGTTAATTTACACCTCGAGTTTATAATATATATTGAAGAGGATTGGGCTTAAGAGCGAACCAAGTGGTAGCTCTTGTCTCATGAATCTTAACCCGTGAGTGTTGTTTTTAATGTCTCTTAGGAATATTCTCCTTTTGTTATAAAGTGGTGGTAGTGGAATTTTCCTTTACGTGATAGTAAAGGATTTTTTCACGCCCGAGGAGGTACCACCCCATACATCAAGGCGCCGGTGAAGTCCCAACGGACGTTTCCGGTTCTGGTGTATGAGTCGCTTTCCCTTATAAGCAAAAATGATGATGGCTCCCCCTTGTACAAAAGATTTCGGAGGTAAAATACACCTCCATTCGAATCTCCGGGAGAGGGGTGTACAGGGGGAGTCAGCATCAAGATTTAACATATCCTTCTCGAATATATGTGGCCTAAATCTAACCTGAATTCCGTCCACCATTTCCTCCAGGTTAATAGGCTCCAATTCATCTTTATCACCGAAACCCAAATCAGTGCCAAAACAGCCACTAATCACCTTAATTTTCCGGGGTATGAGCTCATTACTTCCTTAAGATTTCATGGAGGTGCGCACACGTCCGTAGCAGTCTACCCTGCAATCGCCGGCAATTCTACTACCAATGTCGCGCATAAAACGACGGATATCATTTTCAAAACTAAAAAGGTACGAAAGATGCTTTCTCCTCTTAACATCAGGAAACCCTTTGGCCTTGACGAGATCCCAGCAATTTTTCTGAAAAAATGCGCCCCAGAACTTGCTCCTGTCCTGACTCGTCTGTTTCAGACATCTTACAATAGAGGCATATTCCCTAGTAACTGGAAAACTGCTCGAGTACAACCCATCGTCAAGAAAGGATCCAAAGCGCCCGCTAGGAACTACAGGCCTATTTCTCTCCTTTCGGTCATCTCTACAGTGATAAAAAAGTATACAAACACCGAATTATTAAATTTCTTGAAAGACACAGTCTAATCCACGACAGGCAGTATGGATTCCGTCAGCGCAGATCAACTACCGACATCCTTTCCTTTGTCACCCATTCTTGGAACAAGTCTATGGAACGACATGGTGGGTCCCAGATTTAGCTCTAGACATATCAAAAGCATTCGACCAGGTCTGGCACGCAGCGCTGCTTAATAAACTTCCGGCCTATGGCCTACCACCAAAAATATGTACCTAGACAGGAAATTTACTCTCCAACCGGAGCATTTCTGTTGTCGTGGATGGATATTCCTCTAAACTGTATCCAATTAATGCAGTAGTTCCTCAATGTTCAGCTTTAGCCCCTACTTTGTTTCTTCTCCACATCGATGACCTCTTCTCTAGCCCATCCAACCCAGTTTCAGTTACGCGCACGGCAGCACCCTCCACTCAAATATACAATATTCTATGCCTGTCTCTTTAGCCCAATTAGATGAGGACCGCAGACTCATGGAGGGTTCTGCCTCCGTGGATCTCCAAAAAATATTAGACTGTGGAAGTAGAAATCTTGTACAATTCAACTCCACCAAATCTCGGTCTTGCTTGCTATCTCATAAGAGATACACCATCCCTAGACCCATCACAATGAACAACCAAGTTAATCAAAGTAATGAGTCCTTTCCACTTGTTGGCATTTCTGTGGACCGAAATATCAATTGGTACCAACATGTCACATCAATTGCAGAAGAACCTAATATATTAGGTTTCCTCTTCCGAGCTCGCAAATACTTTTTACCAGCTAATCTCTATACTTTATATACTTTACGAATAAGGCCAAACCTCGAATACTGCTCCCACATCTAGGGTGCCGTTGCCGCATCTACACTCGTTATCCTGGACTCCACGTCTCATCGGTGACCCTACCCTCACTAAAAGGATGCCATCCCTTGCCCACCGAAGTGCTGTTGGTGACCTCTCTCTTTTGTAGATATGTCCACGGATACTGCTCAGAGTAGCTTTCTTCCATAGTTCCTGCTGCCCCCAACAGATCTACCAGGGGAACAGAGCGAATGCACCCTTTTACTGTTCAGGTCACCAGACATAGAACATCTTGTTATGCCCGCTCTTTTGTCCCGAGGACTTCCAAGTTGTGGAATTCCTTGCCGGCACATGTTTTTCCTTCTCCTCCGAACCTCCAAATCCAGAATTAACAAGTTGCCTCTTCTTTCCATGTCGACACCCACGGTGTGTTGTTGAAATATAAAAAAAAATTAAACTCAAATGTATATTTAAGTATATTTTAGAGGTAAAATTGGGCAAATTCTTCCCAATTCAGTTACATGTGAGTTATTGACTTTGGAGTAATTTTAATAGTCAAGAACAAGTTAATTAGGCGCTGCGTTCTTAAATTTGTAGGGATTATGACAATGGAGGCAACATTTTGGTTAAAACTGTGACTAAATTACAACTTGGCTAGGTTATTTGGACTCAAGTGCTGGTTCACATACCTTAATTTGTTGCTTGGGCTATATATAGTTCACCGATCGACTGCTTTGCAAGAAATGCAGACAAGGAGAGCGTGGGATCCTAACTGAATTCGGGTTGAGCGAATTTTTTATAAGCAAGCAGTGAAAGTTACGCTGTTTGAACCACCCTCAATAATCTAGGCCGAGTGCCTGCACAAAATGGAAACACATTTGTAGCCTCAAACGTTTCTAATTTTTTATTCTCTGATGACGCTAATTTGGTCAGTGAAACGAACGTAATTTTTTTTAAATATGTTATGGTGGTTTTGGTTCTCCAAGTGTACTTACTTCTTAAACTGGTACATAATAACTGACCAAACCTTTATTTTTTCATAAAACTCTAGTTTTTCCTAAAATATTCCTTTCTAAAATTTGAGTTTCGCTACTACCTAACTTTCAATGTCAAACTTAGACGGCTTTTTTATAAAACATCACGATTGTTACTGAAGTAACTGAATTCGATTCTGCCTACTGGAATGTTTTTCGGCCAAGGAAATATCAATATACCCTGGTATGTAGCTGTTTTTTTGGCAATAAGGTCACTGACTTAACTCACTAATTTACCCGTTTATTAATTCATCAAAATATGATTGATTGCTTATCTGCCTTTTCTGTAGTCTACAATACACTGTTTACACCAAAAATTTATACTTATAAAGTGATTTCGCCGATAAGCAAAATCAAGTTAGTTTTTTACGAAATAACATCGTTTGTGTAAATAGTCGTATTTTTCATGAAATTCGCATTCATTGATAACAATCTTGTGTACCTTTGATTCCGTAATTTCTACAAACCAATTGTCAGACATGTGGAAATAGACAGATTTATTTACAAACCGGATAAAACACTACTAAACCATTTGTGTGCAGGTATTTTCTTATAAAACGATAATGTGTTTGTAGCTTATACATCACAAAATTACCTTGAGGAAAATATTATTTCCTGTTGTGTAAAACAACACCCAGTGGTAGTAAACGTGAACTAAAAGGGAAAGAACCTGCGACAATGCAACATGATTTTAACCCTTATACGAACATCAAATTTGAGAACACTCCAGCTGACATGGAGTCTCACAGACGCCACTTTGAAAAAGTTGGGACGTAGCAAGTGCGTTATTGTAGCGACTATAGCGACTCGGAAAGTATTGAATGTAAAAAAATTAGGCAACCACTATGAAAAATTATGTCACTGTACAAAAAATTCAGTGCTATAGTACAGGGTTAGCAAAATGTATGGAAACCTCTGAATAGGAACTCCGGGTGCAGATGCCTCCCCGTGGTGAGTTCTGGGTAAACTTGGGATCCTGTGTATGCGTTACCATACGAGAGTGTCAAGTTTAGCGAAAGACTGCACAACAGTTAGCAGGTGGTAGTGGACTTTTCCTTTCGTGATAGTAAAAAAAAAATTCACGCCCGAGGAGGTACCATTCTTTACATCAATGGGCCGGTGAAGTCCCAACGGACGTTTCCGGTTCTGGTCTATAAGTCGGTTTCCTTTATAAACAAAAATGGTGAAGGCTCTTCATTGCACAAAAGATTCCAGAGATGAAATACCCCTCCATTCGGATCTCCGGGAGAGGGGTGTGCGGGGTCGCCGGCATCAAGATTTAACATATCCTTCTCGAATATATGTGGCCTAAATTCTAACCTGAACTCCGTCCACCATTTCCTCCAGGCTAGTAGGCCCCAACTCCTCTTCCTCACCGAAATTTAAATCAGTGCCAAAACAGCCACTAATCACCTTAATTTCCCGAGGTATAAGCTCCTTATTTCCTTTAGATTGCATATAGGTGTGTGCGCATACGTCCGTAGCAAGCTGGAAAAAAAGACATACTTTGGATGAAACTCTCTCTCAGGGCTGCAACCAGATTCATCTGTTGCATTTACCGGTCACTATATGACAACAACTTTGCCCAGCTCTTCGAATACCGTGCTGAAAAACCGACCATCTGATTTCTGAATATCCTTCCTCCGAGGTCACTATTCTTGGCGACTTCAATGTCCATAATAAGGAATGGCTAGGATCTTCAAAAACCGATCCACAAGGGAGATCAGCGGAGGCTTTTGCAGTCAGCAATTCTTCAGTCAATATGGTTCAGCAACCTACTTACTATCCTCGCATTCCAGCACACGGCTCAAATCCCTTGGATCGCTTTCTTACTGCCCCTTGGTCGCTCAGGCCACGGAATGGTCACTGCTTCCTGCGCAATGCAACCCGAGGTCACACAGTCATCACACCCACGTATGGTTTGGCACTACAACTAAGCGAACTGGGACGAAATTCGGGATTACTTTTTCTCATTTCCATAGGCGTCTGTCTGCTTCTCTCATCCTGACCCCTCTCATATCTCACAAAACGTCACCGAAATTATCCAAGCTGGCATAGAATTATTTATTCCACGTACACAGAAAACCTCTTCAGCCACTCAAAAGCACTGGTTCTCTAAATCCTGTGACAAGGCCAGACATGAAAAGGTCAAAGCTCACAAAACGCTTCTACATATTTCCAGTAAATAAAACCGTCAAGCATTTAACGACGCAAGAAACCGCTATGTCCGCATTCTTTCAGAGGCAAAAAGCTCGTTTAATAACCAAATCAAAAACAAACTCCTCTCAAGCTCCAACGGCAGCAAACCCTTATGGACTCTTGCTAAACCTATTGGGAATAATTTCTGCAAGAGAACGTTCCCACCTCTTGTTTCAGGGGATGTAATTGTTTCTACCGCCCTGGGCAAGGCTGACCTTTTTGCCTCGTTGTCCGCCGGCAACTCTACTCTCAACCCACCTCCAAATGTTCAACCACCAACAGTCCCCAATGTCGCGCATAAAATGACGGATATCATTTTCAAAACTAAAAAGGTACGAAAGATGCTCTGTTCTCTTAATACCAGGGAAGCCTCTGGATTTGACGAGGTCCCAGGAAATGTTCTCAAGAAATGCGCACCAGAACTTGCTTCAGTTCTGACTCGCCTGTTTCAGATCTTACAACAAAGGCATATTCTCTAGTAACTGGTAAACTGTTCGAGTACAACTCGTCTCCAAGAAAGGATCCAAAGCGCTTGCTAACAACTACAGGCCTATTTCGCTCCTTTCAGTCCTCTCTAAAGTGATGGAAAATTATACAAACACCGAATTAATAAAATTTCTTGAAAAATACAGTCTAATCCACGACAGTCAAAATGGATTTCGTCAGCGCAGATCAACTGCCGACCTCTCTTCCTTTGTCACCCATTCTTGGAACAAATATATGGAACTACACGGTGAATCCCAGATTGTCTCTCTAGACACATCCAGAGCATTCGACCCAGTCTGTCCCGCAGCGCTTCTTAACAAACTTCCGGCCTATGGCCTACCACCAAAACTCTGTACCTGGACAGCAAATTTCCTCTCCAACCGGAGCATTTATGTTGTCGTGGATGGCCATTCCTGTAAACTGTATCCAATTAATGCAGGAGTTCCTCTAGGTTAAGCTTCTACCACATCAATGACCGCCTCTCTATCACATTCAACCCACTTCACAGTTACGCAGACAACAGCGCCCTCTACTCAAATATACAATATTCTAAGCCTGTCTCTTTAGCCCAATTAGATGAGGATCGCAGATGCATGGACGGTTCTGTCTCCGCAGATATCCAAAAAATAATTAGACTGAGGAAGTAGAAATCTTGTACAATTCAACCCCACCAAATCTCAGTCTTGCTTTCTATCTTATAAGAGATACACCAGCCCTAGACCCATTACAATGAACAACCAAGTTATTCAAAGTAATGAGTCCTTTTCACTTGTTGGCATTTCTGTGGATCAAAATCTCAATTGGCATCAACATGTCACATCAATTGCAGTAGCGACTGCTAAGAAATTAGGTTTTCTATTCCCGGCTGGCAAATACTTTTCACCAGCTAATCTCTATACCTTATATACTTTACAAATAAGGCAAATCCCCGAATATTGCTCCCAGATCTTGGGTGACGCTGCCGCTTCTACACTTGATATCCTGTACTCCATTCAGAAGAGAGCTATACGTCTCATCGGTGACCCTACCCTCACCCAAAGGCTGCCATTCCTTGCCCACTGATGTGCCGTTGGTTACCTCTCTCTCTTTTATAGATATCTGCACGGGCACTGCTCAGAGGAACTCTCTTTCATAGTTCCTCCACCTGCTGCTCCCAACAGATCTACCAGGGGAACAGAGCGAATGCACCCTTTTACTGTCCAGGTCACTAGACATAGAACATCTTGTTATGCCCGCTCTTTTGTTCCGAGGACTTCCAAGTTGTGGAATTCCTTGCCGGCACATGTTTTTCCTTCTTCTCGGAACCTCCAAACATTCAAGTCCAGAATTAACAAGTTGCCTCTTTCCACCTTGTCGACACCCATGGTACGATAGTATTTAGGCTGTAAGCCTTCGTACTGTGTTGTTGAAATATATTTAGAAAAAAAGGGTATTAATTTTTAAGCGTATCGACCTAGTAACCACTAACTATTCATGAAGCCAGTTGGCTTTCGTGAATTATTCCATCAAAAAAGTTTTATATCGTGGTGAATGGAAAAGTAAAATTAACTTTAAAACAAAAACAATAATGATGAATAATATAATCGACATTATTTGTCAAAAACGTAAACATATACGGTTAGGTGCATTATGTCCATCATTATAAACCGGTTACGCTCTTAGCAGCGGGTTGACTTTAATAATCAAATATATGATGTAGTTAGCTAATATGTTTTATTACATTAAAAATTTATATAAATAATACATTTTTTCTTTTGCAGGTAACTTCAAATTACCACTTGCCTTTCGCTGATTGACCTGCAAACAATTAATGCAGGTTAAAAGTGTATCGAATTGCAATGCATATAATAATGTCGAGGACTGGCCAGTCTGATATTTTCACCAAGGCTATAAAGTTGGATCCATCAATAAAGAACGTGAAATAGGCCACTGAACATGACGCTATGCTTTAACCTTAGTGCTGCTTTATGGACGAGCTAGCTATATAGGCTAAGCTTAAAATATATGTGAGTGAAAATGCAGTAAGTAACCTTATATGCATTTGTATTTAAAATTGATAGTGTTGTAAACTGCTTTGCGAGAAGATTGACTTTTTTGAACCTTTGAACCGCGTGTTAAACATTGTAGCGAATTTTCGTAAGAATATCTATATATTATATATATATATATATATATATATATATATATATATATATATATATATATATATATATATATATATATACAGGGTGATTGCTGAGAACTGCTCATTAGAAGTTTATGACCTTCTCATCCGATTTGACAGCTGAAAATTTAGATTCGGTTATTATACGATATTCCCATTCTGATTAAAATAGTTGCACTACTGTATCACTTCCGGTTATACCGGAAGTCGCTACCAACTTCGTTATTTTAAAGGAAACACCCTGTATATTTTTGCATTTTCAGAAATACGATCCAATTTGGGATAGATTTTATGTAGTACTTTCTGCATCTAGCATTCTTAGTTTTTGAAATATTGGCGATTTTTGAAAAATATTTGTTATCACAGCTCTTTTTATAATTTGATATATCCTTGTAAAGTGTAAATCTAGAAAATATATTTTTGGACAACAGATTGCTGGTAACTATGTCTTGCAAAATTATTGGAATGAAAATCTATTTTTTATACAGGGTGTGCGATAACAGCCTGACAAAATATAGAAATTCAAGCGGGTATAACTTGATTTTTTCAAATGGAACACCCTATATATATATATATATATATATATATATATATATATATATATATATATATATATATATATATATATATATATATATATATATATATATATCTATTCCAAAGCATTTTACATTGCAACTTTTATTAACTATGTCTTATACCTAAATAGCATAATTTCTGAGATATACACCACTCCAACGGGGAATCTATATTGGAATTTATACATGAGTTCGTTTATGGAAATAGGAGGCTTTTGTTGCAATGTCAGGCGAGAAAACTGAAATTTGACACATAGTTTAACTTAGTGACAGCAGTAAAATTAGTAACTTGCTTTTGTTAAAGGCGCGATGGGAAATAGAATACGCTACAGTAATGAAGATATCATGAATATATTCATTATTCACGGTGACTGTAATAGAATTATTGAAAGAACATGTCGTACATTCAATGAAAAGTTTCCTAACTCGGCACCTTTGGACAGACACCGGTTCAAGAGGCTTCAATCAAAGTTTTCAAGGTATGGAAGTATAACATCAAGACGAGTAATTTTTAGAGGCAAACTTGAAGATGAGGAAACAGGCCAAGTCACAGTTCTTGCATACTTTCATGCAATGCCAACAAATTCTATAAGAAATGCGTCTAGTGACTTAGACATGCCTTACTGGATCATTCAATGAATATTGAAGAAGCACAAAATGCATAATTTCTCTTTTATTCCCGTGCAACACCTCCGTGTTAGCGACTACGAGATGCGGATAAATTATTGCGAACACCTACTGATACGTGTGCAGGAAGATCCTACATTCTTAAGCAAAATAATCTGGACTGATGAGTCTAACTTTGGCAGAGAGGGTTTTCGATATATGAAAAATCAGCATTACTGGGCAGCTGAAAATCTGCATATGACACGAACAAGGAATTTCCAGCAGAGGTTCAGTTATAATGTTTTCTGCATGATAATGGAGGACCGAGTGTGTTTTCATATTAACGATGGCACGCTCACGTCTGAGAAGTATATTCAGATCCTGAGAACAGTGCTGATGCCATTTGTGGAGAGTCTGTCTGTAAATTCATCACTCAATTGTTGGTACCAGATGGACGGGGCTCCAGCGCACAATACCATAGGTGTGTATCATCAGTTGAATGCTATATTTGATGACATATGGATAGGCAGAAACGGCCCTTGGCACTGGCCAGCAAGATCGCCGGACTTGACACCTTGTGATTTTTATATGTGTAATATAATAAAGTCCAAGGTTTATGAGGTGCATGTCCAATCTAAAGAGGAACTAATCCAACGCATAACGCAAGCTTTTACCAAGTTAGATCCAGAGGAGATACGAAAAACGACCACCGCTGGAGTACATTCAAGAATTTCAGAGTGTTTGAACCAAAACGGAAGTCACATTGAACAATTACTTTGAATTTTTTAGCTCTGGTTCCATCACAAGTTGTTTTCTTTTCCCCGTTCACTGTATATAATCTAATCTAGCGTAACTTTACTCTATAAATAAGAATTAAATTCATTCAATGTTAATGTATGATTGTCATGTTACTTTAATAGTTCTGCTATTACATTTTTACAATGATAAGGCCATAATAAATTATAATTTTTTTAACAGAACTTGCTTAATGTTTGAGCTAGGAGGAATCTGACAAGTGCGTTGGACTCTGGAGGACAAATTACACAAGGGTGGGTGGTTTTTAATAAGGGTCGAAGGCCAGGAAACTAGTTTTTTGGGAACATTTTAAGTTAATTGCGAAACATTTTTGTACATTTTCAAACAATAAAGTTATTTTAATGATATATGGTATATTGTTTCTACTATATAGGTCATACTGGTAACCAATTTTAATGCTTGCTTTCTTTTAAAAAACACATATGTGATATTTAAAATATTTTTATGAAAATTCACTACTATAACGCACTTACTGCGTCCAGACTTTTTAGCGTCCAGACTTTTTAATATTGTTCAGAGATTGTCAGCGTGTCATCATGAATATAAAAAGAAACTGGATAATCCAACGCCATGAAAACATTGGAATTAAAATTCTCTGCTGCGATATTAAATATATCACTTCAGGAAACTAACAATATCTCAGAAATGATGCTATTTAGGTATAGGACATAGTTAATAAAAGTTGCAGAGTTATGTCTGTAAAATGCTTTGGAATAGAAATATATAGGGTGTTCCATTTGAAAAATCAAGTTATACCCGCTTGAATTTCGATATTTTGTCAGGCTATTATCGCACACCCTGTATAAAAAATAGATTTTCATTCCAATAATTTTGCAAGACATAGTTACCAGCAATCTGTTGTCCAAAAATATATTTTCTAGATTTACACTTTATAAGGATATATCAAATTATAAAAAGAGCTGTGATAACAAATATTTTTCAAAAATCGCCAATATTTCAAAAAATAATAACGCAGGTGCAGAAAATACTACATAAAAACTATCCCAAATTGAATCGTCTTTCTGAAAATGTAAAAATATACAGGGTGTTTCATTTAAAATAACGAAGTTGGTAGCGACTTCAGGTATAACCGGAAGTGCTAGAGTAGTGCAACTATTTTATTCAGAATGAGAATATCGCAAAATGGCCGATGCCAAATTTTCAGCTGTCAAATCGGATGAGAAGGTCATAAACTTCGAATGAGCACTTCTCAGCAATCACCCTGTATATATATATATATATATATATATATATATATATATATATATATATATATATATATATATATATATCTTGGCAACATGGCCGTGACAAATGTGCTTGTTAACGAGCTGAACAAATTTAAAAAAGAAGTATTGATAGACATTATATTAAAAAATAGTGTTCCAGACAATATTGTAACTAGTCCAGAACTTCGCAGTTTTGTAAGTTCTAAAAAATGTGACTGTAGCGGGGATGTTCTTAGTGATTCTATGGCTGAAGTGATTCCTAACCTGGAAAACAGTGTGGATGTAAACAATCTAAAATGTGAACTCAAAGTTAATAGAAAGGAAATAGAATGCCTTCGCATATTAAATAGTAATTTGGAGAAATCAATAAATGATAAAAATCTTATCATTGAACTATTAACCGCCGATAAAAAGAACTTCTTGCAAAGTAAAGGTGGCAGCGTTGCCACGTTGCCGAAAATTTCCAATGAAGGTATGAAAAAGCATGTGAAATATAGGGATCCCAAAATGTCAAATGAATACGATGGGAGAGTATGGTTCGACGCAGAGTAATACAGGTACTTTTCAAGCTGTCGCCAAAAAAGCTGTTATTCATTTGGGAAGAGTGGGGTTGAACACAAAAAGGGAAACTATTTTGAACTATCTTCAGAAGACTTTCAAGCGAAGTGATATCACTGTGGAAGAATGTCCAGTGAGAGAGGGCGCAAAAAGTATATATTTCAAGATAGAAGCAGACTTTGCGCTGTTAAGTGAAATTTATGATGCTCAAAATTGGCCCACTGGGGTAACAGTATCCAGATATAGTTTTTTTCGATAAAGAGGTAATGCAAAATTCGATGCATAAAAATTCTCAAAAAAGTTGTTTTGCTTTGACTAACCTGAACTTACAAGGACTGCCTAGGAAAATAGATTGCCTAGAAAATTGTTTAAAATTAGAAGACTGCTGTATAGCTTGCTTTACAGAACATTGGCTGACTAATGACAACGTAAACAAGATCATAATACAAGGCTACAGAATAGCCAGTTGCTTTACAAGACAATCAACTTCTCGTGGTGGTGCTATGATATTGGTAAGAGGAGTGGAATATGAGTCAATTTATCCGATAACTAACCTGTCTGTTGAGGGTTGTATAGAGATAGCTGCAGCTAGACTACCAAGTCTAGACATGACCGTTCTATCAGTTTATCGCCCCCCGGGAGCTGACATGCAAGTTTTTATGGAAAAAGCTGACATTGCACTTGGTACTTTAATAAATAGTGGGGTTAATAACCTTTTCGTCACTGGAGACTTTAATGTGAATATTTTGGATTTAACAATGGAGGGTACCAAGCTTCATCATCTGTTTGTGTCCTATGGACTTAATAATATATTTTCAGAAGCATCTAGAATAACAAAGACATCTGCAACTTGTATAGACAATATTTATTCAAATATAAACCTAAACAACTGTCTAGCGAAAACAGTGAATTTACACCTGTCGGACCATCTTGCGCAGAAACTCCTGATATATGAGGACAACAAACAAGAGGATAAGTTTCATAATGTAAGGGATACAAATAACAGTGATAGTGTTCAGCTTTTCATACACCAGTTGCAAAACATTGACTGGAATTCACTTCTGGTACCAAATGCTGAAGAATCTTATGTTCGTTTCCATGAAGCTCTAATGGAAAGCTTTGAAAATTGCTTCCCTGTGAAAAGGAAGAGGGTTATCTCTGTTAAAGAACACATTTTCCGGAGTGAAATTATCAGAAAACTTAAGAATCAGGTAGATGCTGCATATACAATCTTTAGAGTAAAAAGAGATGATAACTCAAAAACTCTTTATGAAAGCCTAAAGAAACAACTAAGGGCACAGATTGACACTTCTATTAGAAACTATAACAGAGACAGAATTACAAATGCTGATAATAAATCTAAAATCATCTAGAAGTTGATAAATTCGAATATAAAAACGTCGATGATTAACCAAGGAGCAAGTACACTAAGTGCGGACTGTCTAAATTGCCATTTTCCAGAATTGGTGAGGATAATTTGGTGCCAGTAGAAGACACGTCACAAAAGTGCCATTCCTATATAAAACGTGTCAAACTGCGGAACAATGGGTCAATGTTTATCGAGGATACATCCCCACGTGAAATTATGCAGGTGGTGTTGATGATGAAAAATAAGTCAGCTTGTGACATCTTTGGATTAAACATAGTACTATTAAAAAGGATAATCCACGTGATTGCAGACCCACTGAGCAAAATTATCAATATGTGCTTTGCTCAGGGTATATTTCCAAATCTATTAAAAATTGCAAAGATAATTCCTTTCCCAAAAAATGGCTACATGAACGATTGCAACAATTATAGGCCAATTTGTATTCTCCCTATAATCTCGAAAATTTTGGAAGCACTTGTTAAAGAGAGATTGGCAAGCTATACTGATAGGCAGGAAACCCTAAACCATTCACAGCATGGATTCAGAAGAAATAGGTCAACAACTACGGCGATGACATATATAGCTGATTTTGTCTTGAAAGCACTTGATCACAAAGAAAATGCCGAGCTATTGTGCTTTTACCTTAGCAAAGCCTTTAATATGGTAAACCTTATCTCTAAGTTGGAATATTATGGAATGAGAGGCAGAATAGGAACACTTTTACAATCATATTTAAGGAACAGGGTGCAGTTGGTTAGCTGGCAAAATACCACATCAAATTTTAAAAAGGTAGACTTGGGAGTACCACAGGGCTCTATACTGGTGCCAATGCTCTTCCTATTATATATTAACGATTTGCCCGAAAACATTAGGGCAGACAGAAGTTGCATCTTCGCAGACGACACGACAGTAATTAATAAAGCAGTTCCAGACCTTATAAAACACAAAGGTGACCAATCCATCCAGCAGGTGGAAGCATGGGTTAAGGCAAACAAGTTATTGCTTAATGCAGAGAAAACATCAAGACTTGTCATAACTACCAGGGATTATCTACAGAACTCAGGCGAAAATATTAAAGTTTTAGGCTTTCGTATTGATCGTTGTTTTGAAACCCCACATAGACCAAATGTGTAAAAAATTATCTTCAGCCATCTACTCAATCCGTAGAATAAGATACATCATAGATGAAAGCGCCGCAAGGGTTACTTACTATGCTCACTTTCAAAGCATTGCAACCTATGGGATTTTGCTGTGGGGATCCTCGCCACATGCAGAACGTGTCTTTTTATAACAGGAAAGAGCAGTTAGGGCGATTGCTAACGTTCCTCAGGACCACAGTTATAGAGAACTATTCCAGAGGTATAAAATACTTACCCTACCAGCAAGTAATATAATTACTTGCCTTCTTTACATTTATGACCATCAGGCCAGTTTTATCTCCCATAAACAGGTTCACAGTTACGAAACTGGAGGTAAAAGTCAGTTTGAGATTCCCCATCACAGGATAAGCCGCACGCAGAGGAGCCATGGGTATACTGGAGTTAGGTTGTTTAATTCACTTCCAGTGGTGGTCAGGGAATTGCCTAGAAGACAGTTTGCATCTGTGATAAAAAGAAAATTGATAGAGAGACCTATATATTCAATTGAAGAATTTAATTTTTAATTAACTGTTGCGTGTTTTTGTCAGCTCATTTTATATTTTGCTGTATAGTGTCACACACTATTTGTCATGTGTAAGTCCAGTATACAATTATTTTATTATTTTATGTGCGACGAACCATGTAAATGTTGATGGTTAAATAAATGTTATGTTATGTTATATATACAGGGTGTTTCTAAATTGATGCGAAAAATAAGGGGTGTCTTTTTTTTATAAAGCTTTCCTTTAGACTCCTTCTCCTCCAAGTTACAGCGCTTTGAAATTTTAGCAAAAAAAAAGTTTTCATTAAATTTCTCCGTTATGAAATAATTTAAAAAAAAAACGAAATTTTGCAGATTCATAAGGCTAACAAAATGACAGTTTTAAATGGATTTTGTAACCCTATAATGTTATCACAAGAGGGTGAAAAAACCTACCCTTACATTATTTTTATCAGTACTTTTTATTGTGTGTACCGTTTTCTATTCAAAAAAAAATGATTTAGAAAGAAGGATTTATTTAGCAACTTTTTTATATCTTGACATTTTCTCATAAAGTTGTTAGTTTCATCACAAAAAAATAAAATATTACTCAGATCGATGTCACATGAATCTACAGTGATTGTTATTTTCTGACAAATCAAGTACGTGGTAGGCTGTCAAATAACGTCATAAATACACTAATATGTTAATATGTATTGTTCTGGCTTTTACTAATTTCCAAAAATTCATAATAAGAAACAACAACTATTTTATAATTAATAATTGACAAACTAAGAAACGAAAAGAAATATTAACAAAATGTCAGTACGTACCATCATAATAAATGTTGAAAATGCCCCCCTTCGGAGAGAACGCATGACTAGTCTGTTTTTCATTGTACTTCGTATTCTATGAAAAATACCGGGTGTGTTTCTTATATCACATGGCGTGATAACACGATTTCTGAGGTAATCGATGTTTTCAACAGGACTTGAATAAACTAAGGTTCTCAGAAAACCCCACAGGTAAAAATCCAACGAATTCAATTCAAAAGATCGGGCAGGCCAATTCTGTGGGCCACCTCGACCTATATAACGATTTGGGTAAACTTCGTTCAAGTAGTTACGAGCGTGATACTAAAATGAGTCGGAGCCCCGTCGTGCACGTACCACATTTGTTGTCTAATTTGTAAAGGAATATTTTCAAGTAGTAGGGGCAACTCTTCTTTGAGTGGATGACAGTACACTTCTCCATTTAGTCTTATCGGAGGAAAATATGGTCCAATTAAGTCATCACCAATGACAGCAAGCCATACATTTAATCAAAACTTGTGTTGAAAATGAGATTCCGTAATTTCGTGTGGGTTTTCTTCAGACCATATGTGGTTATTATGAAAACTTCTAATAGATTCTCGCGAAAAGTTGGCCTCATCAGTAAATTAAATACGAGATAAGAACTGTGGAATTTGCGTGACCATTTGAAGCACCCATTGACAAAAAATTAAACGAGGTAAAAATCACGAGATAAGAGCGCTTGAACTCGTTGGATATGGTAGGGATACAGTAGTTGTTCTTTTAAAATTTTAAATACCGTGGAATAGCTGACATTTAAGACTTGAGCGAATCGTCTTGTACTTGTACCAGGAGATTCTTCAATTAAATTGAGGACAGCCTCTTCAAATGCTACAGTTCTTACTTCTCTAGAACGCCCGCAGTCGGCGGCACTTCTTGAAAATTGTCCTTTTTCTTGCAGACGTTGATGAATGCGTGCGAATATGTTGTGATGGGGTACAGTTCTATTTGGATATAACTCAGTGTGGAGGCGCTGTGCTCTAAATCAATTGCCATTAGCACGGCCATATTCAAAATGCATATCTGCCATTTCGGAATTGGTATAATTTACCATTTTATTCACTTATTTGTTCAAAGTGTTTAAAAAATTCTCGATAGATTGACAACAACCAAAACAATTAATATTAGCGTAATTATGACGTTATTTGACAGCCTACCACGTACTTGATTTTTTCTGCAAATAAGAACCACTCTGTAAATTCATGATATCGGTCTGAGTATTTGTGATGAAACTAACAACTTTATGAGAAAATGTCAAGACATAATATATATATATATATATATATATATATATATATATATATATATATATATATATATATATATATGTTTTTATATTTATGTGTCACACCGATAACTTAAAAAATAATGGACCGATTTTGATAAAATTTGGTGAGTACCTTCCTTCCGCTTGGATAAGTTCGTTAGCCAGGAAAATCGAACCAGTTTTCCCAGAAAATTTTGTGTTTTCGTTCAGAACATTTTTATATCTCTGGAAGTGACAAAGCTATGGCAACCAAGTGTGGTACGCGAGTTTATATCATAAAAGTCTGGATGCAGCAAGTGCGTTATGGTAGCGAATTTTTGTAAAAAGGTTTTAATGGTCAATATGTCTTGTTTTTAAAAGAATGACATTTGGTTGGCAGTGTAACCTATATAATAGTAACAATTTACTATATTTCATTAAAATATGTTGTTTCACAAACTACAAACATTTTCCGAAAATAAACTTTAAAAGTTCGTATTTCATTAAAATAGCCCTGTTGTTTCACTAAGTACAAACATTTTCCGAAAATAAACTTAAAAAGTTCCAGAAAAAACTGATTCGATTTTCCTGGCCAACGAACCTCTTCAAGCTACTTATACACCTGTCAAGATATAATTATTCGCAAACAGCTTCAGGACCAAAATTGAAGAAGAATATTTCGTTTACAAAAATTCACCATATTTTTTAAGCATGTAAACAGATTAATAATATACTGATTAAACATTTCTAGCTTTAAATCTATTTCGGAAACAACAAAAGTGTTTTGAAAAGGGATCGTATTTAAATGTTCATTAAAATAATCTGCATTTTACTGTCGGACGAACCAAGTTGTGTCCACTTGCATATATGGCAGAATCGGATAATTACGCAAATTTTACAATAATGGATATCGATAATTATAATCCATTTTGTACGATGTATGGCCAATGAGTTCGCAGTACCCAGCAAGCGACTCCTTCACTTGACTAAGGCTCGTAGTAAACCAATCAACGACCGCAGACAATGCAGGACGCTGCATTAATTAAGAAGTGTACAACTTACAACAGGTAAACGTGCATGCGTTGGTGCGAAAACATCCATACTTGGTTGCTTCTGGCGATACAGGGCTCGCTGTTTCTATGATTTATTATTAATTAAAGTATTATTTGATTTATATCTCGAGTCTCGTTCTGTACGTATCGAAATGGTGTTCTTACAATCATTTTCTAAAGTCGGATTGTAATTTTAAATTTGGTAGTCTGCTTGTGAAAGTTACTTGCAGTTCTGTGAATTTCGGGACGCAGCAAGTGCGTTATAGTAGTGCATTTTCATAAGAATTGTACACTATTAGTAAGATATGCTGTTAAATGTCTGGACGCAGCAAGTGCGTTATGGTAGTGAATGTTCATAGAAATGATCTGACACCAAATATTTTTTATAACTTTTTTTTTCTTTTAACATAGAAATATAAATTTTGCAATACAGTTTCCTTTTAATATCGTAAACTTACGTACCAAACTTATTTACCATAGCTTTTCTACTTTTTGAGATAATTTTTTTTCCAAAAGAAAACCCTAAATTTTCCCGGAAAACCTAGTTAGATTTTCCTCGGTAACAAACTTATCCAAGCCACTTACAAAAGGAAGCCACATGCAAAATTTTGTCGAAATCGGTTCATTATTTTTTGAGTTATCGGTGTGATATATATATATATATATATATATATATATATATATATATATATATATATATATATATATATATATATATATATATATATATATATACATATAAAAATCGAAACTGACCCTGGTTATGGGTTCTAGGGGTCCTAGCTCGCGTTCATTTGAAGAAATTTTTTCAAAATTCAAAAGTCGGGATCTTCTTATTAGTGAATTTTTCCTAAGAAAATTCACTAAGCTAATTATTTAAATTTGAACGGACCTTGGAGATCGGTTTTAGAGTCCCAGTTAGCGATTATTTGAAAAAAATTATATTTTATATAGAGCTAAAAATTAAAATTTGGACTTAGATATAAGATGTAAGTACTGCAAGTCTTTAAAAAATGGAGTTACAAATTTTATTAAAGTTACAAAAGGTTCACAGAAAAAATATTAATTATTTACAAAGTGAACATACTTTTTTATATATTTTTTTCAACAACACACCACAATGGCTCACAGCCTAAATACTATCGTACCGTGGGTGTCGACAAGGAGGAAAGAGGCAACTTGTTAATTCTGGACTTGAAGGTTCGGTGGAGAAGAAAAAACATGTGTCGGCAAGGAATTCCACAACTTGGAAGTCCCCGGGACAAAAGAGCGGGCATAACAAGATGCTCTATTCTGGTGACCTGGACAGTAAAAGGGTGCATTCGCTCTGTTCCCCTGGTAGATCCGTTGGGGGCAGCAGGTGGAGGAATTATGGAAGAAAGCTCCTCTGAGCAGTGCCCGTCCAGATATCTATAAAAGAGAGGTCACTAACGGTATGTCGGTGGGCAAGGGATGGCAGCCTTTGTGTGAGGGTAGGGTCACCGACATGACGTATACCTCTCTTCTGAATGGAGTCCAGGATAGCGAGTGTAGAAGTGTCAGCGGCACCCCAGATATGGGAGCAGTATTCGAGGTTTGGCCTTATTTGTGAAGTATATAAGGTATAGAGATTAGCTGGTGAAAAGTATTTGCCAGCCCGGAAGAGGAAACCTAATTTCTTAGCAGCTGCTTCTGGAATTGATGTGACATGTTGGTGCCAATTGAGATTTCAATTCACAGAAATGCCAACAAGTGAAAAGGACTCATTACTTTGGATAACTTGGTTGTTCATTGTGATGGGTCTAGGGCTGGTGTATCTCTTATGAGATAGAAAGGAAGTTATTTTCTTTGCAGAACCAGGTTCGATTGAGTTGATTGAAACCGATCATTCAAGCGATTAATATGGAAAAATACTTACCTGCCACCTATAATTTCATAGACGCATTCCGTTTGTTAATAATAATTAAATTTTCTGTAAATTTGCAGATTAGCACAGGGGTGTGTTTAGAAAAATCTCTACAGATATATGCTTAGAACCCCTTCTGGATTCTCAAACCATAAGAAGAATATCTTACAGCCAACAAGAAAGTAACGGGACCAAGAGTGAATAAGGGTTCTGGGCGGAGAAAAATTAAAAAGGAAATGTGAGCGGAAAGTGCCAAAGCAACAGCTTGGTTTGACCTCTTTGAGCTTCGTTTATCCCATTTTGCAGCTATACCTCCTTAAAATTCTGTTTACCCCGCGCAGAACCTCTATATTCACCGCAGGTCCCGTAACTTTCTTTTTGCGGATAACTACAAATTTGTTCTAAAAAAACCTTTTTTGTTGTTTATCGTTTGCAAAAACTGGATGGGTTGACTAAAACAAAACCATCCAAGCAATTAATAAGGAAAAATGCCTACCATATTTATAATTTGGCAAGTACTACAGCTTTAGCCCCTACTTTGTTTCTTCTCCACATCAATGACCTCCTCTCTAGCACATCCAACCCAGTTCACAGTTACGTGGACAACAGTAGCCTCTACTCAGATATACAATATTCTAAGCCTGTCTCTTTATCCCAATTAGATGAGTATCGCAGACTCATGGAGGGTTCTGTCTCCGTGGATCTCCAAAAAATATTAGACTGGGGAAGTAAAAATCTTGTAAAATTCAACCCCACCAAATCTCAGTCTTGCTTTCGTTCTCATAAGAGATACACCAGCCGTAGACCCATCACAATGAACAACCAGGTTATTCAAAGTAATGAGTCCTTTTCACTTGTTGGCATTTCTGTGGAGCAAAATCTCAATTGACATCAACATGTCACATCAATTGCAGAAGCGGCTGCTAAAAAAATAGGTTTCCTCTTCCTGGCTCGCAAATGCTTTTCACCAGCTAATCTCTGTACCTTATGTACTTCACAAATGAGGCCACTCGCTATCCTGGACTCCATTCAGAAGTCTCATCGGTGACCCTACCCTCACCCAAAGGCTGTCATCCCTTGCCCACCGACGTGCCGTTGGTGACCTCTCCTTCTTTTATAGATATCTGCACGGGTACTGCTCAGAGGAGCTTTCTTCCATAGTTCCTCCACCTGCTGCCCCCAACAGATCTACCAGGGAAACAGAGCGAATGCACCCTTTTACTGTCCAGTTCACCAAATATAGAGCATCCTGTTATGCCCGCTCTTTTGTCCCGAGGACTTCCAAGTTGTGGAATTCCTTGCCGGCACATGTTTTCCTCCGAACCTCCAAACCTTCAAGTCCAAAATTAACCAGTTGCCTCTTTCCTCATTGTCGACACCCACGGTACGATAGTATCTAGGCTGTAACCCCTCGTAGTGTGTTGTTAAAGTATTAAAAAAAATAACTTCCTCTGTACCACATCTAACCCACTTCACAGTTACGCGGACTACAGCACCCTCCACTGAAATATACAATATTCTAAGCCTGTCTCTTCAGCCCAATTAGATGACGATCGCAGACTTATGGACGTTTTGTCTCTGTGGATCTCCAAAACATATTAGACTGGGCAAGTAGAAATCTTGTACAATTCATCTCCACCAAATCTCAGTCTTGCTTTCTATCTCATAAGAGAACACCAGCCCTAGACCCATCACAATGAACAACCAAGTTATTCAAAGTAATGAGTCATTTTCACTTGTTGGTATTTCTGTGGATCGAGATCTCAATTGACACCAACATGTCACATCAATTGTAGAAGCGGCTGCTAAGGAATTAGGTTTTCTCTTCCAGTCTCGCAAATACTTTTCACCAGCTAATCGTTATACCTTATGTACTTCACAAATGAGGCCAAACCTCGAATATTGCTCCCACATCTGGGGTGCCGCTGCCGCTTCTACACTCGCTATCTAGGACTCCACTCAGAAGAGAGCTATGCGTCTCATCAGTGGCCCTACCTACATCCAAAGGCTGCCATCCCTTGACCACAGACGTGCCGTTGATGACCTCTCTCTCTTTTATAGATATCTGCACGGGCACCGCTCAGAGGAGCTCCTTCCATATTTTCTCAACCTGCTGCCCTGAACAGATATACCAGGGGAACAGAGCGAATGCACCCTTTTACTGTCCAGGTCACCAGACATATAACATCTTGTTATGCCCGCTCTTTTGGCCCGAGGACTTCCAAGTTGTAAATTATTTGCCGGCACATGTTTTTCCTTCTCCTCCGGACCCCCAAACCTTCAAGTCCAGAATTAACGAGTTGTCTCTTTCCTCCTTGTCGACACCCACGGTACGATAGTATTTAGGCCGTGAGCCCTCGTGGTGTGTTGTTGAAATAAAATAAAAATTAAAAAAAAACATGAGACTAGTCTCTGCGTGTGTATTTTGTGAGGTAAGTTTTATTAAATTATTAGTTTTAAAGTCATTAATCCAGTAATTGTGCGAATGGTTAACCTAAACCGCAGCCAGAAAAACCGAACAATGAATGAAAAGTCATTAATCTAATATTGGTTCAACGTGCATTGCTTATGGACCAGCTTGTATATGCACCAACGACGTTGCTGCAAAGTTTCATCATTTTTCCTGGAACTGATACAATATTATATCTGTCTATTCCCTACTAATACAGTAATCTAACTTCTGAAAAATAATTTCTCATGTCGCCGGTATGCATTCCTAAAAGTATAGAGAACTTAATCTGAGATATAGATCGTCATAAATCGATATATACCGAAACGGAAATATGTTTAAACTTGGCACATTATGAGTTGGTAATAATCGGTACATTTGTAGCAATAAATTTAAGAGCATTCAGTAGTAGACTTTAGTATTTTTCGCGGCAACGGTACCTTGTTTTTCTTTGGAGGATCCATGTTTGCGGTTCGTACAACTTCGGAATTTGTTATTTGTGTTTTTTTAATGTTTGCTGTTTTGTGCCTTCGTTATATAAAACTATATTAATAGTCATCAAAGTTACAGAATGTGCTTCCAGAAGAAGATAGGGTCATGTAAGTAAATTAATTTAAGTATTATACAGAGGGAATACAGACGTGTAGACTCTGGCTTCACAAATGTTGGTTTTATGTCCTATAACCAGTTCCCCTGCTTGATAGCATCCTCAGACAGAAGAAAAAACTCGGGACGCAGCAAGTGCGTTATGGTAGTGAATTTTTATTAAATGCTTAAAATTTAAATAACTCAATTTTCTATAAACTTAGAGAGTTTAATTTGAATACGTAGTAAGGTCTTTCCTAAGGCAAGATATCCACAATATTTCATTAAAATAAATTTGTAATTTTCGGAGAAAAAAATTTTTTTCGAAAGAAAATTTAAAATTTGAATAACTCAATTTTCTCTAAACTTAGACAGTTGAATTTTGGTACGCAGTACAATATCTCCTGAGGCAACATATATACTAAATTTCATTAAAATAGCTTAGTTACTTTCTGAGAAAAAAAAATTTTCGAAAGAAAACTCAAAATTTTCCCGGAAAACCCCGTCCGATTTTTCTGAGTAACGAACTCATCCAAGCCATTAATAAAAGAAAGGCACTTGCCAAGTTTCATCGAAATCGGTTTATCTTATTGAGTTAGCGGTTGAATACACACACACACACACACATATATATATATATATATATATATATATATATATATATATATATATATATATATATATATATATATATATATATATATATAAACATATAAAAATTGAAACTGACCCCGGATATGGGTTCTAGGGGTCCTAGTTCGCACTCATTTAAAAGAATTTTTGCAAAGTCTCACCATCGATACCTCTCTATTAGTGAATTTTTTTTAATAAAAATTCACTAAAAGTGAGGATGCTCTCAAGCAGCGAAACCAGTAACTGAAAAGAAAACCAACATTAGTGAGGCCATAGAAATACTCTCCACGTCTGTATTTAGTATGAAACGGTTTCACCAAGTAACGGACACAACAACTAACTCATTTTTAGTGAAATTTCTTTAAAAACAATTCACTAATGATGAGCTCGCGACTTTTGAATTTTGAAAACATTTCTACAAATGAGTGCTATTTAGGATCCCCGGAATCCAAATACGAGGTCGGTTTCAGATATCATATATATATATATATATATATATATATATATATATATATATATATATATTGCTATGATGGTATTTAGTGTTCCGTTATAGCACTTTTAATTGTAGAGCATGAGAATTCAATTGCGTCTTCATTAAAAAAATGCTAATATTGATGATTCTGAAATTATACCAAAAATTGTTTACTTACTGCTGTGATTTTAAACTTTTCTCTCATCTCATGGGTAGCGTTCTGTGCTTGTGCTAACAATTTTGTTTAATACATGGTTTTTATAAATTATAGTGCTTCCGAGTGTTTGGAAGTTTCAAAAAAATTATATATGATTGGGTTCTTTTGATTTTACTTTTCATTAACGGTGAAAAATAGTTTTACTTTATCATATAACTAATATTTGTTTGATTTGAGGTCAAAATTAAACAGATTATATAAGTACAATCTAGTATGTTTTATTTTCGATTGATTAAATTAACAAATTTTCATTAAAAAAGGTTATATCAAATTTATCATCACAGATTGTCGATAAATAAATACAAATCAAATTTATTTAACAATGAATTACCTAACTATGATATAGTGATTCGGTTTTTGCCTAATATCCCCCTTAGTGAACTAAATAGACATTAAAATCATCAATGGGACAAAAATATTTTAAAAAACTATTCACACTATAGAAAAAGAGTCAGCACATTTATTTCGATAAAGTTCATAAATCGACTTACTGAATGTTGTCTTGATTGCTTCTTCCATTTGATGTGTACTTATTACTTTCCATTTGATCTACTGTTTGGATTTAGTAGCTTGCCTGTGATTATTAATTAATTTCTATTTTATTTAAAACGGTCTTAACAAACCGTGTACTAGGTATTTATTTTTATTTTCTTTACAAAAAAATTGTATATGATTTTATTATCAGGCACTTGCCTTTCAAGTTTTACTTCTCAACTTCCATATTTACAGTCGTCACACGTCAACGAATTTCAAGTTTTACTTGTGGCAGTTCAATTACGAATCGTCCTCATCGACCTGCCGTCGACTCCTTAAATAAACTATACCTGTGTTACAAAAAATATTTTCTCCTGTACCTCGGTAAAAAAAACAAAGTTCATAGGCCTCGCGTTTTCCCATTGTTCAACTTTTTATTCGTTGCACTATTTTTAAACAAGCACAAAAAACTATCCTTATTAACTAACACTGCGTCTTTTCTTACAATTCGTATTTACAAAAAACTTATTTTTACCTTAATATTATAAATGTATAATATAGTAAATGTACTTACTGCCTAGGGATAAAAATAACATCGCTATATTCTATTAAAATTTTATAAATAAAAAAAAGGCTATTGTTCTTTTGGTTCTATTGTATTTTAACGACTTTTGCTCCGTGAAACTACATGTAAAAAAGATATCATTGTTCTGTATTCTTTTAGCTGTCTTGCTATCGCTTATTTAAACCTAGAATATTTTACACTCCCAATTATACAGGGCATTTAAATATTAGGACGTATTAACCTTATGTACATTGCCCGTTTTACTCCATAATAAAATGTTTCTAATTTTCTGACATATTCGCTATCTATAGCAATATATATATATATATATATATATATATATATATATATATATATATATATATATATATATATATATATATATATATATATATATATATATATATATATATATATATATATATATATGTCATACCGATAACTCAAAAAATAATGCGCCAGCAAAATCTACCCAGTCCAAATAGATTAAACAATGCCTTGTTTTAATTAGACAGTCGGATTCCCCCGGTCCGTGCTAGTTCTGAGCTGACTTTTAATGTATCGAATTTCGACCACGTAATTACAATTCAGGTTTGTAAGAAAAGAAATTCGGGACGCAGCAAGTGCGTTATGGCAGTGAATTTTTATTAATTGCTTCAAATTTGAATAGCTTAATTTGCTATTAACCTATAAGGTTCGTTGGTCAGGAAACTAGTTTTTTCGGGAACATTTTAAGTTTATTTTCGAAACATTTTTGTACATCTTCAAACATAAAGTTACTGGTAAGCGAATTTGGTGCCTGCTTTCTTTAAGAAACACATATTTGCTATTTAAAACATTTTTATGAAAATTCACCACCATAGCGCACTTGCTGCGTCCAGACTTTTTTCATGTTTTGAGAAATACTATTTGAAACACTCACTTTCGCATTTAGGCCAGGGCCGAAGCCTTCGAAAATGCTAAAAAGTGAAAAAAATTATAGAACGGGATGACACTCATTGGAAAAGTAGGAAAATAAAACAAAAATAAGAGGAAAAATTAATTACGGGCGATTTGAGGTCGGGAAGTGGAAGGGGGTGGACTTTTAAGGGTGGAAAACGATTTAACACGATTTACAGCAAAACTACAATTCCTGTCGAAAAAAGTTAAATAGTAAAGTTGTAGGCAATAAAAAGGTCTAGAACTTTTGTATTTACACTTTTTTTCACATAACCCCAAAATGTCTGCGAAAAATCAAAATAACCGACTTTTTGGTTTTAGTGAATTTTCTTAAAAAAAATTCACTAATGAGATTTTTATTTTTATCTCACACAAAAAAAAATTTCACCAAATTTGGTGGAAACTTACCTAAGTGTGCTAAGTCCCAAACACGCTGTAATTTTTTTAATTCAAAATATTAATTTTTTCTCTCTATTTTGATTTTATATCGAAAAAGTAACCTCATTTTCAATTGAAAAATCTCACGTCAACAAAGCTGCTTTTTAAAAAAAGTCAATGCGCCTTTTGTTCGCTGAAACCTCTACTTTCTGATAGTGCACAAAAAATATACATTACTATGGAAAATTTTCTCAGAAAATGCAAAAAAACCAAAAATCTCGATTTTGAAGTTTTTTTAATCATTGTTTAAAATTTGGCGCTATTTATTGAAATTTACACTTTAATTACTCGAAAAATGTAAGATTCCATGTTACATTGATAAACTAAGAAATTGCAAATCGAGATATATATATATATATATATATATATATATATATATATATATATATATATATATATATATATATATATATATATATATATATATATATATATAATTACAACCAGATAAGTTAATAAACTTAATAGTTTAAAAGATATCTACAATATTTTGAGAAAGGTGTAGGAAAATTTCTAAATTATATGCCTAGGTGGCTATTTATTGTCATTCTAAGAAAACTTCTATACCGGAATGGCCTACGGGAAATTTTAGCTCATCGGAAGGTATATCATAGAGAAGTGGGGAAGGGTCTGGGTGAGTCTGAGTCTTACTACCTACTTTCCTGAGATCAATTGGTAAGAATAAAATCATATTTTATATTGGCAAATCTCCCACCAACTGAAGGCGTAGCAGAACAACATTGTTACAGGGCATATTATCAGCTTCAAACGTGGCTAGGTAACAAACTGACAGCAACAGATTGGTGCTGGAAGCAACATAAACGTGGAATTGTGCTCAAATTGACAGATGAAGAATTAATTCCTTAAATATTCCTCAAAACTATTTGCTGCAGCTGTGAAACTAGATGTAACAGCCTAAAACGTAGATGCCGAAAACATGGTTTGAAATCCATGCTTTTAGCAAGAAGGACATGAGACTTATTGGCCTAAGGGACTTTGCCTGGTCAGTTGGACGCCCAGGTTTAGAAATAAATACAACTCTGGCCAGTCTCCATGCCCTCGGAATGTACCCCAGAGTCAGGCTGGCCCTCATAAGGAGGGTAAGCGCCGGCGCCAGTATGTCCCGGTACCATACCGTTTGTCCTTCGACTTGGGCGATTTAAAACCGGACGTATCTGTGGTCTGAGCTACTCACTTGTCCAGACATAGCACAGTTCTTAACAAAGTCACCCACAAACTGTTAGATCTAAAACTTCCTCACGCCGTGTTGTGACGAAGGTAGGTTTATTACCTCTATTTGATATGTCTAAATTGAATTTTATAAAGAATTATAAAAGTGACTCATCCCTAGAGTTTGTGTCCGAGCTTCCCCACAATTCATGGTCCGCGTTCGCATCCATGCCGATGATGGTCTGCCATACACGTGCTGTGCTACCCACCATCAGCTGCTCCAATTTCTTGGGTAGAGTAGGGTCCGTGCTGTCGCTTGGCAGATAGGCCGATCCGACAGTAATGTCCCTCGGCCCATCCGCTCCACCACATCGGATTTTGATCGCTGCCACGTCTCTGGAACAGAAATTCATTAAAGGCAGAAACTCTATCCCTTCCCTGACAAAAATGCAGGCACTCGAGTTCTGGCTCAATCTGCTGTAGATGAGCTTTCCAGCAGCTCCGCCGAGTCCCTTGATCTCTCCTCTATAGGAATACGGTTTCTGGATTAGGGCCACATCCGTGTTCCTCAGAGCCATCAGTAGTCGGGCCGTGACTACCCTACTGTGTTGGAGGTTGACCTAAAGGAACCCATCAACCTCCGGTTACATCCCCAGTGGGCGGAAGCTAACCCTTCCCAGGCCCAAGAATGCCTTAAAGGAGGTTCCTTCAAGGGCTCTGTAAGACGCCTGGTCGATCTAGAAGGCGAGACTCAGTCCTGTCTTCTCTGCCTTTCTGCTTAGAACCGACCAATGTTGTGTCCCCAGTTCAGGGTTGTGGATCTTCAGTCTCTTGTAAGACGGTGTCAGGGATCCGTACAAGGACCTTGCGTCTTTTTGCGAGTTCCTTGGGCTCGACGGCTGTCAAGTCTGCCCCCTCCCAAATATGACCGAGGCTCCCGATCGTTTTCCGCAGCCAGTCTCGCGACCCAGTTCAGGGTTGTGGATCTTCAGTCTCTTGTAAGACGGTGTCAGGGATCCGTACAAGGACCTTGCGTCTTTTTGGGAGTTCCTTGGGCTCGACGGCTGTCAAGTCTGCCCCCTCCCAAATATGACCGGGGTTCCCGATCGTTTTCCGCAGCCAGTCTCGCGACTGCGGGCTGGCACAGGTTATCCAGAGGATGCCTTCCGCCAGGCGCGCCCGGTGGAACTGAGGCGGGCTCTCCCATTTCTGAAGATAGTCCACTGCAGCTACCACCGCAGTCTGTATCAGATCCGCCTTTCCCTGGTCTAGCGTCTGTCAAACACCACCATCCTGAGGCCCTCCGCAGCCTCCATATATAAGCCAGTCTGCGCCATTGTTCCGGCTCTGGCCCTTTTGGGACGTCTGTCTGTAGTAGACTCGCATTGCACTCTTGCGCCTTTACTAGTTTCCTGGTGGAGGGGCCCCCAGCGGACACCGTGGGTCCCTCCACCAGTGAGGACCTCGCCCCCCTCCGGTGGTACCCATCCTCCAGGTTGGGTGTCGGGGACAGTTCAGTGGTCGAAGCTATCCCCTGACCCCCTGTCTACGCCTGTCGTGAGACCTCCAGGTTGCGCGAGCGCTGCTGCCGCCGTTAGTCTCCGTTTCCGGAATAGACACAAGGCACGAGTCTATAGCCGGGCCACTCCTCGAGCCTCATTGGTTTTGGTTTTATTTATATATCTCTTCTTCGTGTTGTTTCCACGAGAATGGGGGAAATACTGTCTACACCATCAGATCCCCCTGTGTGGTACAAGGCGGGTTACTCTAGAGGGTTGCCCGGTACTCCAGAGATTCTGTTAATGACACCATCACCCTGGTGCCATTCATCCCTAGGCACAAATCACGTGACACCGTGGATTGGGGAGTTTTCTCAACCTCCTTGTCTAGATCCGTCATGTTTAGTTGTAAGGAGGGTCACCTCGTGCAGGATCCGGATTTTCACCGCGCATGACGGTCTTGGGGAAAGCTTCATCGAAAGCTCATGTTGTTGTCTCCGCTTCCTCAGCTTGCCCCCTGGAGTTCTTTGGCCCCCGACTCTTCAACCTCTCCTCCCTGCTGTTATTATTTCATCATACTGTTTGCATCTCCTATAAATAGCGCCATCGGAGGTTCAGTGCTAAATACAAGTGCCTATGAAGTCAAGGTTATAAGTAAGAGGATCATTTAACTTTTTCACTACATACTGTAAAATTAACATTAGCCGAGGTGGTGGTATTGTGACTGAGCAGCTTGATAGTCTACACGTTTCGCCCTTCGGAGCAGGCGTAAAGCCGTCGGTACCTTGTTTCATGCGGTGATGGGTACGTTCAAGTTCCCTACCTTCCTAACAGAAAGGACTGTGTTTGGCGAGACTTCAAGGATAGTGATGTGAAACTGCTCCATGGGTCATTGGTCATAGTCGTGGAAATAGACCGACGTTAAAGAAACAAAAATAGAGTACGAAAGGTCTTCTTTAATTAATGATTATAGTGGGCACCCTTTCCGTGAACCTTTTCCTATTTTGGCAGCCCTATTCATGTTAGTCGAATAAAAATCGGATTAGCGTTTTCTCATTCATCAGCCGAGCATAAATTAACAGGCACTAAAGCGCCACCTTCAATTCTGCGTATAGGTGCTAAGATTATTTACTTCCTCGTAACCTGAAGAATGTCGTATATTTATGTACCAATACACAAGTCTCACCTGAAGAATTTAAAGTCAGTACAGAACCGTTTCGCAATCTTTAAAGGGTAAATATAGTAATAAACACATCAAAAAATAAAATCAACTCATCAAAAAGCAGGTATTGTTTCTGGGAAAAGAACAATAAATATCTGGGTTGTCTATAAATCTCGCAAGTATAAGCGAGTTGTCACAGGGAGACGGAGACCACCAAGAGGAAGACGTTCGCTGGTAGAGACATTGGGCAACCCGTCGAGTGACAGCTGTCTGGTCTCATACTCTTCTGGTCGCTGTTTGCAACGCGAGACCTCGGCCGACGTAACCGTAAACATTGGCTTTTTATGGCAAAATTGACACCTTTGGACCATAGGTGAAGCTATATAACAAACAAATTTCAGAGAAAAATACATCAGTATGTGAAATTTCGTAAACTGTGTGGAAAAGTGGTGACAGAAATAGTGACCCAATTGGGAAATCATATCTAGAAAGCAATTAAGAAAGATTATAACTGTGAGCAGTGTAAAATAAATTTTCTAGAGAAATTTTTTCTCTTCTAGACACAATAAATGTTTTGACGCGGAAACTGTATTGTTGGATGATTTTTTTAAACTCACTCTCTCTTCAAAGTGGCAGTTAATAAAAGGTAAAAATAGAAAGCAAAATATTATATCGTAGTGAAGATGCTAATAAAGAAAATAGCTCTATTGTAACAAAATTGCCAAATTGGACATTTTCACATGAATGAAATTGTTTTGATCGGCCCAAGAAAACTCCCAATATGAAAGAAATAACTAGAAAACTAGTGAACTGATTTTTATCTTATTAGTATACTTTATGTATCCATATCATGGATAATGATTAAAAAAGTCTGGACGCAGCAAATACGATGTGATAGCGAGTTTTCATAGAAATGTTTTTAATTTGAAATATGTCTTTTTTTTTTAAAGAAAAACATCAAATTTGGTAGATGGTGTAACCTATAAACTAAGTGAGATGTAAGACACGGTTTTTACACGTGCCGCCATCTCGTTGCGAAACCAAGTAGTATGTTGTCACGGCAGCTCCAAATAATAGAAAATTTTTAAAAAATCTCGGGACGTGCGTTATGGTAGCGAATTTTCTTTAAAATATTTTTAAAAGCAAATGTCTTTTTTTGATGAAAGCAGGCATCAAACTTGGTTGCCTATATAGTAGAAACAATGTACCATATTTCATTGAAATAACTTTATTGCTTGAAAATATATAAACAGTTTTCAAAAGTCTAGATGCAGCAAATGTGTTATGGAGGTGAATTTCCATAAAAATGTTTTTAATAGCAAATGCGAGCAGGCATCAATCTGATTAGCGGTATAGCCTATGTGGTAGAAACAATGTACTATATTTTATCAAAATTACTTATGGTTTGAAAATCTACAAAAATTTTCCTAAAATAAATTTAAATGTTGGTTTTCTATCCAACAAACCTTACGTTAATAGCAAATTGAGTTATTGAAATTTGAAGGATTTAATGAAAATTCGGTAAATTTGCAGATTAGCTCCCGAACTGTTTTCAACAAATTGTTTTCAGACACATTACTAGGACCCCACCTAGATGCACAAACCACAAGAAAAATTTCTTGTTCACACCCCCCAAGGAAGTTATGGGACTGGGAGTGAATAGGGGTGGTGTGCGGGGTAGTCAGGGTTTAAGGGGGATGTGGCTTCAAGATGTGAAAAAGACAGCTTTAAAGCCCGCTTTATTCGAATTTTCTGCTCATATTTCCTTTTTATTACCTACCC
Organism: Tillus elongatus; assembly: GCA_964006375.1. Lineage (NCBI taxonomy): Eukaryota > Metazoa > Arthropoda > Insecta > Coleoptera > Cleridae > Tillus > Tillus elongatus. The sequence goes on along the minus strand of OZ023262.1, from coordinate 22,680,268 downwards.
CGCTCAGCACCCCTATTCACTCCTGGTTCCGTAACTTCCTTGGGGAGTGTGAACAAGAAATTTTTCGTGGGGTTTGTGGATCCAGGGGGTGGGGGCCTAAGCAGGTTTCTGAAAACAGTTTTTTGAAAAGCCGCTAAACTGCAAATTTACCGAAAATTCGCTACCAAAAGGCACTTACTGCGTCCAGACTTTTTCTTACAAACGCATCATATTTCGACAAAAAATGCAAAAATGCATTAACGAATTTGTTCCATGAAATGTAGCTAAAAAAAATTATGCACCCCTACTCACTCCTGGTCCCGTATCTTCCTTGGGGGGTGTGAACAAGAAATTTTTCTTGGGATTTGTGGATTCAGGGGGGGCCCTAGGCGGGTTTCTGAAAACAGTTTTTTGAAAAGAGTTCGGGAGCTAAACTGCAAATTTACCGAAAATTCGCTACCAAAACCCACTTACTGCGTCCAGTTTTTTTCTTACAAACGCATCATATTTCGATAAAAAATGCAAAAATGCATTAACGAATTTGTTCTACAAAAATTAGCTAAAAAAAATTATGCACCCCTACTCACTCCTGGTCCCGTAACTTCCTTGGGGAGTGTGAACAAGAAATTTTTCTTCGAGTTTGTGGATGCAGGGGGGGGTCTAGGCAGGTTTCTGAAAAGAGTGTTTTGAAAAGCGTTCGGGAGCTAAACTGCAAATTTACCGAAAATTCGCTACCCAAACGCACTTACTGCGTCCAGATTTTTTTCTTACAAACGCATCATATTTCGACAAAAAATGCAAAAATCCATAACGAATTTGTTCTACGAAATTTAGCTAAAAAAATTATACACCCCTTCACTCCTGGTCCCGTAACTTCCTTGGGGAGTGTAAACAAGAATTTTTTTTGGGGAATAGGGGTGCTGTGCGGGGTAGGCAGGGTTTAAGGGGGATATGGCTTCAAGATGTGAAAAAGAAAACTTTCAATCCCGTTTTATTCGCATTTTCTGCTCATATTTCCTCTTTACTACCCACCCCGCCCAGCACCCCTATTCACTCCTGGTTCCGTAACTTCCTTGGGGGGTGTGAACAAGAAATTTTTCCTGGGTTTTGTGGATCCAGGGGGGGCCCTAGGCAGGTTTCTGAAAACAGTTTTTTGAAAAGCGTTCGGGAGCTAATCTGCAAATTTACCGAAAATTCGCTACCAAAACGCACTTACTGCGTCCAGATATTTTCCTTATAAACGCATCATATTTCGATAAAAAATGCAAAAATGCAAATTTGTTCTAAGATAATTAGCTAAAAAAAGGTATAGACCGTTAAACCATAAGCTTCACTAAACCTACAAATAAATATCCAAAAAGCCACCAAACTTAACTAAACTGACAGCCAAAGCACCAGAGAGAGGGTCTATTTGAAATGGATATTCTGTAAATATTTTAGTAAAATGAAGGGCAATGACGGTTGAATCTGAAACTTAAGGGTTTGCAGAACACTCTTCTTGCAACATTTTCTTTTCACAAACGGTATTTGTTTCACATTCTTTGCCTTAACATTGCCAATGTTGACGTTTTAAATTGAGAGTTTAACGTTTTGAGGAAAACTCCAAAATTTGTTGCTTTAACTGCCCATAACTTATTTGTCTTTAAAGATAGGAACCTAAATTGTTACAGAGTTCACTCTTTATAATACAAACACGGTACCAAATTTGGTTGCCCTTACTTTGTTATTTCCGGAGATATATTTTTTTTTATAAAGGGAACACAACATTTTCCGGGAAAACCTGGTCCGATTTTCCTGACTAACGGACTTATCCAAGCCACTTGCAAAAGGAAGGTGCTCTGCAAATTTTAACAAGATCGGTTCATTATTTTTTGAGTTATCGGTCGAATATATATATATATATATATATATATATATATATATATATATATATATATATATATATATATATATATATATATATATAAAGATCTCCCGATATGCGAATTAAAAAAAATCGCTAATAGAGACTGTATACAACCAACTAACAATTTAGTAAATTGTCAGCCCTGGCCCATTCCTTCCCGAATATAGGGACAAAGTATGTAAGGCTAGATGTATTCTCACCACAATTAGAACCGCAAACCGTTTAGCTCCAATTAGAGATCGTCAGTACGGCATACTAATCGCAGCGAAAATACACCTATAAAGTAATACGGCTATGGTAGCCAGCCTCCCAAAACTAAGTAAGATGTGAGAATCTTTGACGAATTATTTCTAAGAAAATTAGCTAAAAATTATAAATCGTTAAATTATAAACTTAACTAGAACTACTGCGGAAGCATCAGAGAAAAAAATTTTTTAAAGGCCTATACCTTTTTTTTTCAAACTTATAGACCTAAATTTTGGTGCATGGCTCACTCTTTATAATACAAATACGCGTACCAAATTTGGTTGCCCATACTTTATTATTTTCGGAGATATAAATTCTTCCGAAAGAAAACGCAACATTTTGCTGCCTATCCAAGCCACTTGCAAAAGGAAGGTACGTACCAAATTGTATTAAAATCGGCCCACTATTTTTTGACTTATCGGTGTGATATATATATATATATATATATATATATATATATATATATATATATATATATATAAATTTCAACTGACCCTGGATATGGGTTCTAGGGGACCCAAATCGCGTTTATTTGAAATTTTTTTTTCAAAATTCAAAAGTCTGAATCTCCTCATTGGTGAATTTTTTAAAGAAAATTCACCTAAAAGTAAACTATGTACCAAAATTTAGATCTGTAAAAAAAGTTAGTACCTGCATTTTTTGTAAATATTGTAATCAAATGAGAACATTTGAAATATAAATGTAGCAGCTACTTTCTAATATACATTTCTTGAAATATTTACCATTAAAAAACCGCATTACTTATAAAAGCTTGATTTAATCATTACTCGTTTTTGACGTTTCAAATCACCACTGTGGCATTTACAGGAGAAAAATTATAAAATTTCATAGTAATTTTTTCTCGTAGTTCTCAATCTTTTCCCGAATCAATAATAAGCGTTATCTGTAATATTTAATAGGTTTTGTTTACCACATACAATATTTACGTATTGCATCTTCTATGAATTTTAATGGCACTGATATTTTTCTTCATTAAATGCCACTAACTTTTTCTTTCAACGTAGAGATATAATTTTGGTAAACTCACGGTTTACTTTTGCAATGTAAACCTAAACCTGCTTACCAAATTTGGTTGCCATAGCTTTGTTATTTTTGGAGATCTTTTTTTAAATTTGCTATTGAAAATATTGTTATGAAAATTCACTACCATAATACACTTGCTGCGTTCAGGCTTATATGATATAAAGTGGCGTACCAAATATGGTTGCCCACAGCTTTGTTATTTCCAAAGGTTAAAAATGTTCCGGAAGAAAACCTTAAATTTTCCTGAATAACGAACTTATCCAAGCCACTTGCAAAATAAAGGTATTGGCCAATTTTGATTAAAATGAGCCCATTATACAGGGTTACAACTAATTAATTGCTCACCGAATCTTTTCGGAAGTTTTATAAACTCGCTTAAAAATTATTCACAGTTGGAGTTGCAAGAACGTATTTCATTCATTGTGATAAGAAATGCACTAATTGGTCAATTTTTCGTAAAAAAAAACTAAAGAACAAAACAAAGCGTTCAAAAATGTTTATTCAGTTAAGTAAGTGTTCAAATTGTTGACCACCAGCTTCCATACAAAAGTACAAATTTTGTTCAAAACGAGCTCTGATATTCTGGAGCATTTGTGGAGTTATTAGACGGCATTCTTTAACAATTCGTCGTCGTAAATCTTCCAGAGACTCCGGTTCTGTTGCGAAAATTCTACTCTTTAAATAGCCCCATAGAAAGAAGTCTAAAGGAGTTAAATCCGGTGATATAGGGGGCCACTCAATAGCACCTCTACGCCCAATCCATGGTCCTGGAAACCCTCTGTTCAAAAACTCCCTAACACGTTGTGAAACATGCGGAGGAGCTCCATCTTGTTGATTTTCTTGATAGCGATAATCATTTTCAACATGGTCAATTAGTAGAGGGTAAACGATATCTTCTAGTAACTCCAAATACGTTTAGCCACACAAATTGCCATCAAGAAAAATTGGTCCTATTAAACGGTTTTCAAAAATGCCAGTCCAGACACTCAATTTCTGTGCAGTTTGAGTGTGGACTTCGTGAACATTTTTTGGATTGTTATCTGCCCAATAACGATAATTATGACGATTGCCTGTAGAGTTTAACAAAAACGTGCACTCGTCTGAAAAACAGATATTGAACAGAAAGTTCCCGTTATCAGATATTCGTGCAGTCATAACTTCACAAAACTCCAGCCGCCGATCAAAATCATCTTCATTCAGTTGTTGTACAAGATTAATTTTATACGGGTGAAATTTATGATGCTTCAATATTCGCTGAATAGTTCTTCTTTTGATGTTTGAAACAGTGGGCAATTTTCTCGTGCTCAAAGTTGGGTCTGCAGCAATTTGTCCTAAAACTTCAATCTCAGTAGTCTCATTTCTAACCGGAAATTCACGTTCAGGATCCCGTTTTTTGTTGGCTACTGAACCACTTTGTAGAAACTTTGCAACTAACAAAGTGTATTGTCTGTTAACATGTCTGTTCGGATGTCGTTCATTAAACAAATTTGCGGTACGGTTGGCACAGTCATCGTTTTTGAAAAAAAGAGTAATTATTTCAATTCTTTCTTTTACAGAATACACCATTGTGAAATTAATTTTCGGTAGTACTATCAAGTATCAAACCGACCGATAAACAGAAATAATAAACTGCATTTCTCTAATTCCGATAAGAAATGTTGTGATAGTCAATTTTTTGTTTATAAACCAATACCTTCCTTTTGCAAATGGCTTGGATAAGTTCGTTAGTTAGAAAAATCGGCCCAGGTTTTCTCGGAAAATTTTGTGGTTTTTTTTCAAAAAAAAATTATATCTCCAGAATTAACAAAGTAAGGGCAACCAAATTTGGTACGCTAGTTTATGTTGCTACAAGTGAGCTACGTACCAAAACTTAGCTCTGTAGCTCAAAAGACAAAAAATGTATGTGCATTTAAAGAAAAATAAATTGGGGTTTTCCTCAAAACGTCAAAGTGACAATTTAAAACGTCAAAATTAGTAACATTTAGTCAAAGAACTTGAATCTAATACGGGCTATGGAAAGAAAATGTCTCAAGAAGAATGTTTTACAAGCCCTGAAGTCTTAGTTTCACCGTCATTGTCCTTCATTTTACTAAAATGTTTCCAGAAAATTCATTTCAAATAGACCCTTTCTCCGATGCTTGGCAGTAGCCTCTTAGCTATAGAGTTTATCGTTTAATGGTATATAATTTTTGTCGAATTTTCGTAAAAAATCAATAAAGCTCAATATATCCGTTATTATACAAGATATGAAAAAATATTGTATACATTAATTATACGGTGTCTTGAGCTACATCTTAAAAAATTATTGCTACAATTACAGGGTGGCCCATAAGTCGTTGATGATACAAATAATTTTTTTATAGTCGAAAACGCCGTATGGTTTTGCATTTTCCATCGAAATATAATGCATGTTTGTAAGTTAAGAAATTCTGGACGCAGCAAGTGCGTTATGGTAGCGAATTTTGATTAAATGCTCCATATTTGAAAAGCTCAATTTGCTATTAACCTATAAGGTTGACCAAGTAACGGATTTTTTCGGTTACACTTTAAGTTTACTTTCGGAAATTTCTGTACGTTTCTAAACAATAAAGTTATTTTGATGAAACATGGCACATTGTTTTTACTATATATGTTATACTGATAATCAAATTTGATACCTGCTTTCTGAAAAAAAACACACATATTTGCTATTAAAAACATTTTAATGAAAATTCACTACCATAATGCACTTGCTGCGTCCCAATCTTTTTTGTATCCTCAACTGTGAATAATTTTTAAACGAGTTAATTAAACTTCCAAAAAAATTAGTGTGCTGAATTCAGGAAAGAAAGATCTTTCGAATATTGTAACACTCGACCCATGTTCCCTATTTAAAATATAAGGATTGTTATCACCACCCTTAAGGGGTTAATGTGACAAAGTTGAGTTTTATGTCAAAACATGTCCCCCTCGATATTAAAATTGACGTGTTTCAGCGTTTCTTAAAAAAAATTATCTGGAAGCAAATCGGTCTGTTTCGTTTTCAATGCGCCACCGTATATATTATTCTTATGAAAATTCACTACCATAACGCACTTACTGCGTCCCGAACTTTTTAGAATCTGCAAACATTCCTACGATTTAAAAGTTAGGAATTCCTTTCCGCTTATTTAATTACGAATTTTGTACGCTTCTTTGCGATTGACGTTTCCAAATAATTAAGAATAATCGCCGCTGATCGCCTGACACTTTCCCTAAACACTCGATGTCACACAACTGTCATTTTAACGTCTCTATTGAAAATTAAATTGTCTCAAATTTGAACGTTTGAAGTTATCTCATCGACAATTCGAAGCAGCTGGGACATACAACAGATATTTAGTAATGAACACATGTCTACCTGCCTTTTGTAGGTAAGGTCCAGTTTAAGAGTTTCAACCATTCGGTTTTCTTACTCACTTAGAGACTTCACACCCCCCACGGAGAAGAAATTTACTCTTCTAATTTATGTTTCCTATGTCACCGAATTCTACCTCTGCCCGAGCGGAAAGGTAGTGTAAAATTATGTAACAAAACACAATCGTTTCAGGAATCTGTACCGCAAACAGTGAGGCTAACGAACCTGAGATAAGAACAAGGCAAATAACATTATTTTTTAAGACATCTGATTGTAGCTTCGAGAGATGAATATCAAATTGTAATGGTTCTGATGTGTAATGTTCACTTTTAGACTAGAATTGCTGGAAATTGTGTGACGAGTTATCAGCCACTTGACACTGTTGACTAAGTACTAATTACCAAAAATATAATTTTGTTTTACTTACGATGAAACTAACGGTCTAAATATATAAATGTTTTGAACAGCAATTCGTGCTAAAATATTCGCCAGTGAAGAAATATAAGATTACCTAAAATAACAGGGAAATAACTACCTCCACTACAAATGGCGTCATTAATAAAACATAATAAAAAACTAAACGCGCTTCCCTCGCTTCCGCTTCAAAATTTGTTAAATCTTTTATATCTATCAAAAATTTATATTCGGCAATTTTTTCTACGGAAATTTAGCTAAAATGAACATTGAAAAATATTTTTTCAATGAGCGCCAGTTATATATACAGTGTGCCCGATATTGGTGATGCATGTATTGCGATCTCCGAAACTGTTAGAGATAGGAAAGCCGTTAAATGGGGAAAGTTTTAGACAATTCTGTTTGTAATTGAATGCCGTTTAGTTTACGATTTTATCTCTTTTGGTTTTTACGATATTTGAAAAAACTAAAATGATGCATTTTAGAAAATACCCTGTATTTTATTTATTTATAAAAATTTCTGAAATCACTAAAAGTTTTTTCATATCAACTTTTTACGTAGGAAAGGCCTGTGTAGTCATATTTTATTTCCAACGTCTCGATAGTTTGGAACCATCATCAACTTTGTTTTTTCATATGGGCGCCATATTAGATTTTTACGGTTTTGAAAAGCACCTGCTTTTGCCTTTACAAATATGTATTACAATTAGTGGAAAAAGTTAGGTTATGGGTTGAAAAATGAAAAAATATGATTTTGTTATGAATTTGGCAACGTCGCATGATGAAACACACACACTTAAGGTGATTCTACTGCATTTAATCTCTTAAATACAATTAATAACAACATATCCTTATAAGTAATAGTTTCTCCTATGTGAAAATCCTTTGAAAACATTTTTTGAAATTTTAACACAAAAAATAAAGGAAAAAACAATGTGTCAAATGACAGAATAATTACCAAAATAAATTGTCTAATTTAATGTTCAGGGTGCGACCCATTTGCTTCCATACATTTCGCACATTTTTTATCACCGATTTGGTAACACGATGAATTGTGTTACGGTTAACATTGGACAGAACATCCCGCGTTCGCTGTTCGAGGACTTCTCTGCTTTCTGGGGGATCAAATTCATAGATTTCGTTTTTAGCATGTCCCCACAAATAAAAGTCTAATGGAGTGAGGTCGGGAGACCTCGCTGGCCACCGCACCGGGCCACTGTTAGATATTATTCTTTCACCAAATGTCTCAGATAAATAAAATGTACTTCCCTGGAATTATGGGCGGGGCAGCCGTCATGTTGAAACCATACATTATGGAACTCCTTATCTGGGAGAACTTCCATAATTGCTGGTACTATTTCATTTTGCAACATTGCAAGGTATCTCTGTCCTGTCAATGTTTGATCATAAATAAGGGATCCAGTTAGTCGATTTTCTATTAAAATAAAATAGTTTAATTTCTTCTTACGATAGGAATATTAAAATAATTCAAAGGATAGAAGACTAATTATTTTTCATAATAAAGCGAAAAATATCACCATACATTCCACACCAAACATTAAAGCCAAATTGAACTTGCAATCTACGCTGTTTCCGCAGCTGAGGGTTTTCGGTAGCCCAATAATGACGATTATGCTTGCTGAATATTCCGCAATTTGTAACATAAGTTTCGTCCGTCCATACAATGTTATTTTCAAAGTTCAAATTATCTTGAGATTTTCCCTGGTACCAATTGCAAAAAGTTACTGTTCTGTTAAAATCACCTTCTTGAAGTCCTTGTACGATGGTGGCTTATACGGACGATAATGTTTTTTCAAAACGTCGTGAACTGTTGACTTAGCAATATGTATCTCCCTGCCAGAAATCCTTGTAGAGGACATAGGATTCTCATGAAAATATTGTTGAATACTTCTGTCACGAATTTTACTATCCTTCTCATATATCTTAGACCAAGGTTTCCCAAAAGCTCCAAATTCAAGTAAATTCATTACAAGTTTAGAGAAATACCTTTTGTTGGGTTGTCGCCTATCCGGGTAATTTTCCAAATAAGTGTTGACAGCCTTATCCGCATTCCTTTCATTTCTAATATATGATACTAACATATCAAACTTTTCTTCATTCGAGAAAGTTTCTGCCATTCTGAACACTAGGCCCGAGTCAAGACATAAAACGCGTTTAAATAAAGACAATAGTTTACAGTTCTGACAGAAGTGGTGACAAATTTTAAAATGTTCATTCGTCTAAAATCCAAAGCCTACTAGAGCATTCACGTATCACGGATAAATATGTTTCAACAAATTATTTACTGAACTTTTGGTTATTCCGAATATTTAAATGATTTTTGGATCCTATTGGTGTCCTGAGAAATAATAATTAAATTCGTTCATGTATTTCTCAAAAGTTATGGCTTTTTTGACGTTATTTTCTGTTGCACTGTATGAGTATGATATATCATAAAGAATGTTAACTGTAACACAATTGATCGAGTTACCAGATCGGTGATAAAAAAATGTGCGAAAGGTATGGAAGCAAATGGGTCGCATTTTGAACGTTAAATTAGACATTTTGTTTTGGTAATTATTATGGTTTTGACATTTTCTTTTTTCCTTTCTTTTTTGTGTTAAAATTTCAAAAAGTGTAATTTCTATGTTTTCAAAAGATTTTCACATAGGAGAAACTATTACTTATAAGGATAGGTTGTTATTAATTGTAGTTAAGAGATTAAATGCAGTAGAATCACCTTAAGTGTGAGTGTTTCTTCGTGCGACGTTGCCAAATTCGTAACAAAATCATATTTTTTCGTTTTTCAACCTATAAACTAACTTTTTTCACTAAGTGTGATACACATTTGTAAAGGCAAAAACAGGAGCTTTTCAAAACCGTGAAAATCCAATATAGCCCCCATATGAAAAAACAAAGTTGACGATGGTTCCAAACTAACGAAATGTTGGAAATGAAATCTGACTACACAGACCTTTCCCACGTAAAAAGTTGCTATAAGAAAGTTTTTACAGATTTCATACATTTTCATAAATAAAGAAAATACAGGGTAAGTGTTGGTGTTGCGATGTTTAAAATAAGCTTAAAAGTCTTCCCCCTTGAAAGAAAAAAGTACTTCCCTATGAGATTTTCAACCAAATAAGAATAAGTGCCCTAAACGCGCCTGTTACGTTTTCAAGTGGCCACCCTGTATATGCTTCAAACAGATTATGGATATGGGCTCTAATTTATTGATTTTTGTAGCCATTACTTTGTGACCGTTCCATATTAAAAGACTTTTCCTACATACACCAAGTCTCTACATTCGTATCGAGTCTAGAGGGCTTAGCTTGCGCTAATTGGAAGCGACGTCCATTGACAAACTTTTTTTATAAAAAATCGCTACACACCATTCAACTTAAAGATTTTTAACTAATAAATTTGGTTTTCTTAGCAAACAAATTAAACTGGTTCTTAGTAGATTTGGTCCCACCGAGTTGCACTTATCAGTGCTCAACACGGGTTTAAAACTTCACATTGTAATACCAATTTATGACGAATCTCGCAAAAATGAAACATAAAATTATGTAAGCGAACACACTAACCAAAACACACATTATTATATACACAATTTATAGAACCGAGATTCCGGAAAGACATAAATGACCTGATAACATACCAAACTTGTTGACTTTTAACTATCTAACGTTAAAAACAAAAATAAATCCACATGCAAACCTCTCTAATCAGCCCAATAAAATTTTAACGAAATTACATTAATTAAAACCGTTATCTCTCTCTTTCAATAATTTTAACAACCAGACAAATAGAATCGCAACTCTCCCACCATAACATATCGCATAACAATAAACATTTCACACTGATAACAGGTTCACGATGCTCTATTGTTTTAATAGTGCACGTACTATCAAACAGAACGCATGCTAGACGACGTTGCGAGCGCCATACGCGGAGAGATCATAGTCAGGCTAAGCGCGCGTACAACTCGTACCTGGCCTACTGGGATGGGGTAGAAGAGATTTCAGGCCAGAGTGGGGGCCCCAGAGTCGCTCCATTGTATTATCAGCTTCGTTGCCGCGAGTACAGTGCTGCTTGCGGTAAAAATCGGACGCGACGGCCGATAAATGTGTGAAAAAAAATTTTTCGCCGATGTGTCGATACTTCCGAATGATAAATTTAGTGTCATAGTGAGTTTAGCTTATTCCAGGAGACATAGATAACTGTAGTTGTTTTATTGGTAGTTCAGTGCGATAGTTTGATTATAAGGATTATTGAAAGGACTGTTTTGGTGCGAGTTTTTGGACTGTGTTGGATTAGATCTGATGAATTGTGCGGCCAGCCCGTCTTAATTTTAAGGATTATTTTAAAGGATTCTAGGATGATCTTGGGTGATGCTCCGCGTGGCATTGCTCGCCTTTGAAATACTGGATGCACCCTTATGTGTAAGTGAGTAGTGAATTATTTTTAAACCCCCTTTTCTTTTTAGGGATTAAATTGTCGAATACGGTTTTTTTAATGCGTGTTTTAACAGACGCGTGCTCGATTTGAATGTGAATAATGAAAGGTGCGCGCCTGCAAGTTTTAGAATATATTTTCGACCCCCTAAATTATAAAGGGGTTGTTGTCTTTTGTTATACAAATTAGTTTTTTATGTATCATGGGCAGGATGGTAATAATATTAGGTGTAATAAATTTTAATTGCTCTATTTGGGAGGATAGTTTGTGTTTAGAGTTTGACTGCAATCTGAAATGGCAATTTTGCAATAAAAGTTGCGTTAATGTTTATCAAAATATTTTATTTGGTACTAAAATTTAAAAATCCGCATAATTTTTTTTAGGTTTTGCAAATATTTGAAATACCTACTTTGTTTAGTTTTTTTAGTGGTTTTCTATTTTATAAATACTTATTGTTTAAGTTAGTAGGTATACTCAATTTACGTTAAATAAACTAAATTAAACATCAACCTTATATATTTTTTACAAAGCCAAATATAGAAAATTTTGGGATGCGAACAATTTAATTTCAAAAAAATCGTCGGGGAACAACGTTAATGTTGTTTTAGTATTCTCAAGTTTAGTTGCTATTAACAATTTCTTGCAGAACAAGTCCAAAAAATCAGATTTAGTTTTATTTTTACACAATTTGGTTTTGGGATGGCCACAATTTAAATTTTGCAAGAATAGGAAAAAACAAGGTGCTTATATGCTTATTAATTTCTCTTAATTTTAGTTGATATTTGCAATTTGTTTGCAAACAAGTGAAAGAAAGAACATAATCAAATTTAATTTCATTTTTACAGTCATTTAGTCAATATTGAGACAGCGACAATTTTAATTTTATAAGAATTTAAAAAAAAACGAAGTATAATGTGTTGTTTAATTTTCTCAGTTTTGGTTGCTATTTGCAACTATGTGAAAACTGGAACCTGTGATGAGCACTAATAAGTACACTTTGAGAAAACCCAAATCACCACAACACTTAAGGTAAGGTCTCTGAAATAAGTGTTGTGGTGATTTGGGTTTTCTCAAAGTGTACTTATTGCTATTTGCAACTTGTTCCAAAACAAGTGTAAGTACAATAATCCGATATAACTTAATCTTTACACAGTTGAATATAGAGAGCTTGAGACATGTGGCAATTTCGATTTTATATGAGTCCGAAAAAAAGAAAGTAATTGCTATTTGCAACTTTTAGAAAAAAGTGAAAAAAATAAATAATCAGGTGTAATTTCATTTTTATACAATTAAATATAGCAAACTTGATACGGCGAAAATTTTGATATTGTGAGAATCAGGAATAAAGAACTTATATTTTTCTTAACTGAGTGAAGCTTGGAATCTGTGATGAGCACGGATAGATAGATACACCTGGAGAACACAAATCACTGCAACAGATTTTAAAAGCCTTTCTTATTGACCTATTTTTACACAGTCCAATATTGAGACAGCGACAATGTTAATTTTATAAGAATCAGGAAAAACAAAGTAAATATATGTTTTTCGATATTCGCAACTTTTTGCAAAGCAGTAAAAAAAGATCTATTTTATTTTATTTTTACACAGTTTGATATTGGGACGGCGACAATTTTAATTTTTAAGAATCGGTAAAAAAGTATACTTTTGTTTTTTTTTTCCTTAATTTGGGTTGCTATTTGCAATTTGTTGCAAAACAAGTAAAAGAATCAAAAGTCAGATTTAATTTTATTGTTACAGTCTATTACTAATGGAACACCGACAATTTTAGTTTTGTAAGAATCAGTATATATATATATATATATATATATATATATATATATATATATATATATATATATATATATATATATATATATATATATATATATATATATATATATAGTGTGTCAACGGATTGAGTGTGGCTAAGGTATAAGTGACAAAAAAATTTGAATTAGATAATGATATTCTGGAAATCGCTCCTGCTTTGTCTTAAACTAAGATGTTGAGGAAATGAACAAAATAAATTAATATGCAGGGTGGTTTAGAACTGATTTAATTAAATGTATTAAATAAACTACCTTCGTTTATAAAGATACCGCAAAAAGTTATTAACAAAACTCGCTTAGAATTAAAGTTTATGACAGGCTTTCAATTTTCAGCCAGATCAGCCTACTTTGAATTTTCAAGTAAATTATTAACATTTTTTCCCTATCAACATGGAGCTTTTTACCTGTAGTTTTCTGAACGCAGGTGTGCAAAGTAAGTAACCATGCAATGTTAAATAATAATGTATTAATAAAACACAAAACGCTTATTGCTAACAAAAATCAAAACGAACAACGAAAAAATAAAGAAATTATTCAAATGTGCTGCCCCCAACCGATACACATAACTCAGCCCGTTTAGTAAATGCTTTGTAGACATTTTGAATATGTTGAATTGGAATACCGTTAATTGCCCCTCTCAATCCCAGTTTCAACAAATCAAGATCGTTGTTTAATGGAGCCGCGTAGACTTTCTATTTGAGAGAGCCCCATAAATAAAAGGTAAGATCGGGACTTCAGGGAGGCCTAGGTATTGGCCCATATCGACCAATCCACCGCCCAGAAAATTCGCGATCTAACCATTCTCGAACGATTCCTGTTGCATGTGCTGTGTGGCCGTCATACTGAAAGTATGCTGTTTGTCTATCTTCTAGTGACATGTTATACAAATGGTCTTAAAGAATATTTTCCAGCATTTCCAGATAGCTGTACTGGTTCATATTCCGCTCAAAAAATATGGCCCAATTATCCCAGTGTAAGAAACAGCACACCACACATTTACTTCTTTATGACATTGTCTTCTGCAATTAACTCTATAATTTGGATTCTTCATCGACCAATGCCGTGCATTTTGGGAATTTACCACCCTATTAGTCGTGAAAGTGGATTCGTCCGAAAAAATAATACTTCTGCCAAAATTGATCGCCGTACCATAAACAAAAATCTAATCGTTTTGACTCGTCATTTTCTTCCAAAGTGTGTATAAGTTTTGCTTTGAAAGGTTTCACCTTGTCGGTACGATAAATTTGTTGCAAATGCGATTTGCTAATATTGCCAATTTCTAATGCCATTCTTCTTAATGATAATTTCGGAAAACGCCTAACAGAATCCATAGCTAATGCAGCTGCAGCATTGTCTTCTTCATTTAGGTCGGATTTTGTCTTCTTAATATTTAAAACACTCCCAGTACGCATACATTTTGTAACAACTTTTTTTACACCAGTTGCGGAAACCGAATAATTTGGCCAGCGTTCAAGGAATTTTCTTATCACTCCCTGATTAGAATGTTCTTCATCCAAACCATAGCACTGCACAATAAACATTTTTTGTTCTGTTGTTAACATTTTTAAATACAGAAGCTTGCCGTTTGACAAATAAAATTGACGTTTCAATTTTCCAAATAAGTAGTATCCCGGGAAACGAACAACAAGGCAGAGCTCAAGTAGCCATGCAACTCGTCAATTATTGCTTCGAATGTCCAATTGTGCGTTTACTTTACTTTTTTATTAGTTGAGATGAAAGCAAACCTACCCCAAGTTTAATTATGGTAAAGACTTTTTTTAATACAGTTTCATGTATTTTTTAAAGTACACCTAATCACATAAGCCGTCGAACGTCATTTAAATAAAGTCGCAGCTAAAAAAGATTCATAGTAGGCTGATCTGTTTGAAAATTGAGAGCCTGTCATAAATTTTAATTATAAACAATTTCTCTTAATAACTTTTTGCGGTATCTTCATAAACGAAGGTAGTTTACTCTCAATACATTTCATTACATCAGTTATAAACCGCCTTGTATATAATTGATTTTGTTCATTTTCTCAACATTTCAGTTTAAGACAAAGCAGGAGCGATTCCCAGAATATCATAATCTAATTCGAAATTTTTTTGTCACTTATATCTTACCCACACTCAATCCGTGGACACACTGTATATATATATATATATATATATATATATATATATATATATATATATTTTATTTGTTTGCTGTACTTTTTTTGATTTTTTATTTGGTTGCGTGAACTGCAGTTTCTAACCTCTCCGGTTCATCATCAGCTCGCTACTGTAGTAGCTGATGATGAACCGGGACGGTTCGAAACTGGAGTCCATGCAACCAAATAAAAAATCACCAAAAGTACAGCAAACAAATAAAGTGTATATTTAAAAGTGATTACAGTGTAGTACAATATATATATATATATATATATATATATATATATATATATATATATATATATATATATATATATATATGTTCTTTTAATTTTCTTCATTTTAGTTACTATTTTCAACTTGTTCCAGAACAAGTGAAAGATAAAATAATCGTTTATAAGTTAATCTTTACACAGTTGAATATATAAAGCTTAAGACCTGTGGTAATTTTGTTTTTACCTGAATCCGAAAAAAAAAGATAGTATACTTACTTTTTAATACTGTTAATTTTGGTTGCAATTTGCAAAGTTTGCGGAAGAAGTGAATGAAAGAAATAATTAGGTGTAATTTAATTTTTACACAGTTAAACATCCAAAACTTGGTAAGACGACAATTTTGATATTGTGAGAATCAGGAAGAACGAACTTATATTTTTCTTAACTGCGTAAAGCTTGGAATATGTGGTAGGCACTGATAGGTACACCTGGAAAACCCAAATCACCATAACAGATTTTAATGACCTTGCGATCGGTACTTTACCTAAAATTAGCGTCTTTAGAGGATAAAAAATTCTAGAACTTGTCATTGCGAGATCTTTGAAAATCTGTTGTGACGATTTGCGCTCTTCAAGTGTACTTATCAGTGCTCATCACAAATTTGTTTTAATTTTGGTTGCTATCTGCAACTTGTTGCCATAAAACTGAAAGAAATAACATTATCCGATATAATGTTATTTTTACACAGTACAATATTGAGACAGCAACAATTTCAATTTTATAAGAATCAGGAAAAACAAAGTAAATATATGTTCTTTTCCCATTTGCAACTTCTTGAAAAACCAGTAAAAAAAGATCAATTTAATTTTATTTTTACACAGTTTGATATTGGGGCAGCGACAATTTTCATTTTTAAGAATCGGAAAAAACAAAGTATGCCTATGTTTTTTTTTATTTTTCCTAATTTTGGATGCTATTTGCAGCTTGTTCCAAAACATTTGAAAGATAAAATAATCAGATATAACTTCATCTTTACACAGTTGAATCTAGAAATCTTGAGACAATTTTGGCAATTTTGATTTTATATGAATCCGAAAAAAAGTGTATTTTCCTTTTTAGTGTGTGTGTGTGTGTTTGTTACTTGTATTGAGACTGTTTCTCATTAGCGACTATTTCTTTTTAAATACTGTTAATTTTGGTTGCTATTTTCAACTTTGCGGAAGAAGTGAGAGAAAGAAATAATCAGGTGTAATTAAATTTTTACACAGTTAAATATAGAAAGTTTGGTACGGCGAAAATTTTGATATTGTGAGAATCACGAATCAAAAACTTATAATTTTCTTAACTGAGTGAAGATTGGAATATGTGATGGGCACTGATAGGTACACCTGGAGAACCCAAATCACCACAACACATTTTAAAGACCTTACGATCGTTACACTACCAAAATTAGCGTCTTTAAAGGAAAAAAATTCTAAAACTTTTCATTGTAAGATCTTTGAAAATGTGTTGTGGTGATTTGGGCTCTTCAAGTGCACTTATCAGTGCTCATCACAAATATGTTTTAATTTTGGTTGCTATCTGCAACTTGTTTCAAAGCAAGTGAAAGAAATCTAATCATGAGCTATAACCTAATTTTTACACAGTTGAATATATAAAACTTAAGACTGTGGCAATTTTCATTTTATACGAATCCGAGAAAACAAAGCGTACATTAACATTGTGAGATCTACGACATCGTCGCCATCTCGGTGCGAAATCGTGTAGTATGTTGTCACAACGGGTCTAACTAACACGAAATGTTATAAATAGAGATTGTGTACAACCAACCAACAATTTTTGTAAATTGTCAGCCCTGGCCCATTCCTTTCCTAATACCGGGACAACGTATGTAAGGCTAGATGTATTCCCACCATAATTAAAAACGCAGACCGGTTTTGCTCTAGTTAAAATGTATTGTGGTAATTTGGCTACTCCAATTGTTCTTATTATAGATTTCTTAATAGTCTGAATTTTGGTTACTATCGAAAGTAAAAATATAATTAAATTTTTACAGAGTTAAATCCAGAAAACTCAATATACCGGCAATTTTCGTCTTCTAAGAATAAGGGAAAAAATAAAAACCTATGGTTTTTTTTAATAGTCTTAACTTTGGTTGCTATTTGTAACTTGTTTTAGAACATGTCAAATAAATCATCAGATATAATTAATTTTTACACTGTTAAATATAGAGAAGCTTGGGCGGTGGCAATTTTCATTATAATATATAACACGTCTGAACGCAACAAATACGTTATAGTAGCAAATTTTCATAAAATTGTCTACTCAAATTGTACTTATTATAGTTTTCTCAATAGTCTGGATTTTGGTTACTATCGAAACGAAAAATATAATTAAATTTTCACAGAGTTAAATCCAGAAAACTCGAAATGCCGGCAATTTTCATTTTCTAAGAATCAGGGAAAAAACACATTGTGGTTGCTGTTTACCACTTGTTTTAGAACATGTAAAATAAATATACAAAATCATCAGATATATTGAATTTTTACACTGTTAAATATAGAGAAGCTTGGGCAGTGGAAATTTTCATTATAACAAGTTTGGCGGCAGCAAATACGTAATAGTAGCAAATTTTCATAAATTTTGTAAAACTACACGTAACTTTACATGCTAGGCATTTCATGGGGCCCGTTTCGACTTAGTTATCTTAAATTTAGTGTGTGGATGATAGATAACGTTCCAAGTACATCCCTTTTTTGCACAAACGCACATAGTGAATTAATGTAGCTGATTTTTGTATACAAGTCACTCGAAAGCATTTTAACTTTTTCTGTCAATATAATATGTCACTCAAATAATGTGATAATTTGATTAAAAACTATTGACAACTATAATAATGAATATATCGTTCTTTGTTTATCCTATTGAACTTCATAATACACAGTTATGCTTTTTTGTAACAACAGGGAGTATATTTCGTAGCATTTTTCTAGTTAAGTTAAATTTGTATCCAGAAAAACTTTGATTAAAATTATTCAACTGAAGTTAGTTTTGGAACATTGAATCTGTGCTTTTATGACAGTATATTACTTAAATTTTGTAAAAATAAATTAACAAGTTTCAAAGATATAGCACTTCGGAGAAAAAAATTTGCAATTCTTCATAGAAAAACTTGACCATCCGAACTGGACAACGAGCTTAGCCTCCTAAAATCATTTTTCAGTGTAATGAAAAAAAGCCCGAAAGTGCATGTGAGTATAAGACAGAATTAAACCAAAACTAGATGTTCCAAATTGTAAATTGCCAATTTACCGTGCAAAACGTCACTTATAAAAATTTTTACTTTTTTTTGTATTTTCCAAAATTGTCTTCAGCACACATTTCTCTCACAACGGCCTACTCTAAAATTAGTCTTTAAATACTAATGATTTTTAGTGAATTTTCTTCAAAAAATTCAGTAATGAGGAGATCTCGACTTTTGAATTTTGAAAAAATTTCTTCAGATAGCGCTAATTAGGCCCCCTAGAACACATATCCTGGGTCAGTTTCGATTTTTATATGTTTATATATATATATATATATATATATATATATATATATATATATATATATATATATATATATATATATATATATATATATATATATATATATATATATATATATATATATATATATATATAGGTATCACACCGATAACTCGAAAAATAAAGGGCCGATTTTGACTAAATTTTGGTGAATACCTTCCTTTTGCAAGTGGCTTGGATAAGTTCGTTAGCCAGGAAAATCGGCCGCGGTTTTCCCGGAAAATTTTGTATTTTGCTTCGAAAAAAATTATATCTCAGGAAGTAACAACGTAAGGGCAACCAATATTGGGAGATGGGTTTATATCGCTATAGGTAAAGTACCTACCAAAATTTTGCTCTGTAGGTCAAAAGACAAAAAAGTTACAGGCATTTGAAGACAAATAAATTGGTGTTTTCCTCAAAACGTCAAAGTCGCGATTTAAAACGTCAAAATTGGCAACATTTAGGCAAATAATTTAAATCTAATACGGGCTATGGAAAGAAAATGTCTCAAGAAAAATTCTTACAAACCCTGAAGTCTTAGTTTCAACCGTCATTGTCCTTCATTTTACTTAAATGTTTCCAGAAAATTCATTTCAAATAGACCCTTTCTCTGATGCTTGGCAGTAGTCTTATCTATAGAGTTTATAGTTTAATGGTATATAATTTTTGTCGAATTTTCGTAAAAAATCAATAAAGCTCAATATATCCGTTGTTATACAAGATATGAAACAAATTTTATACATTAATTATAGGGTGTCTTGAGCTACATCTTAAAACATTATTTCTACAACAACAGGCTGGCCCATAAGTCGTTGGTGATACAATTTTTCTTTTTTTTTTTTAGTTGAACACGCCAATTGTTATTGCATTTTTGTATTTTCCATCGAAATATAATGCATGTTTGTAAGAAAAGAAATTCGGGACACAGCAAGTGCGTTACGGTAGCGAATTTTGATTAAATGCTTTATATTTGATAAGCTAAATTTGCTATTAACCTATAAGGTAGACCAAGAAACGGTTTTTTTTCGGGAACACTTTAAGTTTCCTGTGCGTTTTCAAACAATAAAGTTATTTTGACGAAACATGGCACATTGTTTCTACTATATAGCTTATACTGGTAACCAAATTTGACCCCTGCTATCTTAAAAAAAACACACATATTTGCTATTAAAAACATTTTTATGAAAGTTCACTACAATAACGCACTTACTGCGTCCAGACTTTTTTATTTAGATGCTAATCTTTAGTGTAAAAATAACTTTTTTCTACTAAACCTTTGACATTATGTTTTGGCAGATATGTTATAATAACTTTTTATGTTTATATATAAGTATAAAATCGAAAACTGAGCTCGAGTATCGGTTCCAAAAGTTATAATTCGCGTTTATTTGAAGATAATTTTTTTAGTCGTTGCCTTTCTACAAGCGAATTTTTTTAATAAAAATTTACTAAAAATCGGAGAAAAACAAAGCTTATGTTTTTTGTCATTTTCTTAATTTTTGTCAGTATTTGTAACTTGATTCAGAACAAGCGAGAGAAATAAACATAATCAACAGATACGAATAATTGTTACGCTGTTAAATATACAAAAGTTTGGAAGGTGGTGATTTTGGGATTGCAAGAATAAGGAAAAACAAAGAGCCCATAGAAAAAAATTCGCGTCGGTTCACAACTATTTTTTTGAGGATGTTATTATCTTCGTTAAAGAGCTGTAGAAACTCGTCGCAGAACTGCAGTTCTCTACGGGAGTCTGTATCATCAAGCTTTTGGACATTTAAATACTTGAATACCTCGAAGTTTAATTTTTTCAAGAACCAGAAGCGCTTAAATTGGATGCAGCCTCAGTGATTGAATTTTCCGAATACGTTTCAAAAAAATCTAACACATCTATTTGATTTTCTTCAGTAAGGACACATAATTGATATGACAGCGGCAGCAATACTCTGATTGTTTGATAAATATATTCGCACCATATGACTTCTTTTTTCTTTTTAACTTCACAAGAACCATTTTTTCAAAACCTGTTTTAAAATAAATACACCTGCTTCAGGGCAATATAAGGTATAACTTATAAGTTACAATACAAGCGTACTGTTACTGTTGTCAAAAGAGCATTGTCTTATTTTCTCAGCCACCTGTGTAGTTCATTAAAATGCTTCTAGGTAAATAAATAAATTCTCCAATAAGTAAACAAGGCCTGATTTAAAGTATCAAGGGTGCTACATCGTTGAGCTCAGAATAAATGTTTAATTCAAGTATATTTAAATATACAAAGTGTTCCATTTAAAAATATGCAAGTTATATAGATAAGTTTGACAGATGATTCGCTTTTGTTTTTTTTATGTAAAAAAAACTTGGCAAAGAACCCTGGAAGTTAGTTTTGGTCCCATCTCTCTTTCTTCAAAACTTATGGTGGTTTGAAATGTGACCAAGCTCCTTGGGATGCACTGTGCACTAAGCTGACTTCTAGATCAGAAAAATCTTCATCGGTTTAACCAAAGTCGTCGAAACACAATAGATTCGTGAACGCGAACGATGTTCAAAATAACATATTTCAACTTTTTAGCTGTTAAGTATTTATTTGCCATACCAAACAATAAAAGTACCAAACTGTATAGGGCTGGCAACTGACTTCAACCGCAAGTATTTCAAAAACTGAAAATGCTGTCAATATGGGCTCCTAAAAACAATTTAAGATCTGCTAATCTAGCAGGCGAATAAGACGCTCTACGCGCTGTTATCGATCTATAAAAAAGTCAGGACGCAACAAGTGCTTTATAGTAGGAAATTTTCATAATTCAAATGATAGTATAGTATACTATAGTAGAGTGCAGTATAGTATCTTCTATTGATTAAAATTATACAGTATGCTGCTACAAATAAGTTTTAAACTTGTGGCGTATTTCGAGATTATTTACAAAACATATTTGACACTAAAATCTACTCATTATAAACTTCAGATCTTGGTCTCCCAGATTATTCTCATTCTACTTTTTACACAGCCAAATGACAGTCAATGGTACATAAAATGACATATTTGTTAAAAAAGAATCGTAATTCGCCAAAAAACTGGTCAATATATCAACTGAAACAACTGAAAATGACCCCGAATCTGGGTTCTAGTTCGCGCTAATTTAAAGAATTTTGTGTCAAAATCCAAAGTCACGATCTCCTTAATAGCGGGTTTTTTCAACGAAAATTCGTGAATAAAGTTAATAGAAACCGCTTTTTTAGCAAAATTGTAAAAATTGTGGTGTGATAACAAATATCTGTGTATCTCAGTGTGGATATATATATATATATATATATATATATATATATATATATATATATATATATATATATATATATATATATATATATATATAGTGTCCCAGTTTATAGTCGCAGGACTTAACAATCAATATAACAGATCATTCTAAGGTAAACAGTTCATATAAATATAACTTCTAGTTTGCTTTCTAACGGAGATACCTCCATTAGAAAGCTAATTAGAGGTTATGTTTATATAAACTTTTAGTCCTACTACTAGTTCCTAAGGGAAATACAGGGTGTTGACATTTTGAAAAAAAAAGTAAAAAAATTTTTCGACCCCCTGTATTTGCCTTAAGAAGTAGTAGTAAGACTTTAGCAGTCAATACAACATATTATTTTGAGAAAAAAACTTCATATTAACATAACCTCTAGTTAGCTTCCTAAGGTGGTGTTAAAGTTCAAAAAATTTCGGGACGCAGCAAGTGCGTTACGATAGTGAATTTTTATTAAATGCTTCAAACTTGAATAGCTCAATTTTTTATAAATTTAGAAAGTTAAATTTTAATATGTTGTAAGGTCTTTCCTAAGGCAAAATATACATCAAATTTCATTAAAATAACTTTGTAATAATCGGTGAAAAAAATTTTTTTCGAAAGAAAATTAAAATTTGAATAACTCAATTTTCTATAAACTTTAAAAGTTGAATTTTGGTACGTAGTAAGGTATCTCCCAAGGAAACATACATAGTGAATTTTATTAAAACAGCTTTGTAATTTTCAGAGAAAAATTTTTTGTCGAAAGAAAACTCAAAATTTTTCGGGAAAACCCTGTTCGATTTTCCTGACCAAAGAACTCATCCAAGCCACTAAAAGAAAGGCACTTGCCGAGTTTTATCCAAATCGGTTAATTATTTTTTGAGTTATCGGATATACATATATATATATATATATATATATATATATATATATATATATATATATATATATATATATATATATATATATATATATATATATATATATATATATATATATATATATATATATATATATATATATATATATATATATATATATATATATATATATATATATATATATATATATAGTCTCACCATCGATACCTCTCTATTAGCAAATTTAAAAAAAAACACTAAAAACATAACTGCTTCAAAAAACTAGTAATATTTCGATAACCGCTCAAGATAGCATAAAAATACAGGGAGACCAAAATATTTCTAAAATATTGTTCTTTGAAAAAGAGGTATTATAAAAGGTCAGTGGCGTACGCGAAAGAAGTTCTATTATTTCAAGTAGTCTGCGGAACCCGGAAAAGTAACACCCAGTATATCGTTTGCAACAAGAATACCACCCAATAACAATCTTAGTCTACGTAGAACGTGTACGGCATTGCACGCAAATACCTCACTCCGTTCCAAAGATATTGTAAAAGATTGTTCAAAAATATTAAATTTCAACACCCTGTGTCTCCGTTCGGTAGCAAATTAGAGATTATGTTTATATAAACTTTTTGTCTTAAAATGATCTGTTCTATTGACTGTTAAATATATATATATATATATATATATATATATATATATATATATATATATATATATATATATATATATATATATATATATATATATATATATATATGTAAATTTGGTGCACACGTATATAATATCACTCTGTATTTATGTTGCACAACAAACTATTATCTGTCAAAATTAACGCCACATGATCTTGTTGACAGAGAATGTTTTCAAAGCACGCTTCGTTAATATTGAAAATGAGATTAGGTGATTTCGTATTCAATGATACCAGTTAATTTTTAAGAACGTTTTTGTCGAAAACGGTTAGTTCTATCGTGATGTAACAAGATGACCTTTGTTTTTAAGATTTTATAATTCCCTTTAATCGCGTATTGTTAGATTTGAAATAAAGATTCAAGCAAAAAGTTATGAATCCTTATCTGTTGGTCAAGGGCAGCTTCGGGCTATAAATTTACATAGATCCATGTCGAATTTGCAACATAAATGAGTGATATTATATACATGTGCACCAAATTTGCAAAGAATCGATTCACGACAAAAAAAGTTAACGACCAAAATTTGAAAAAAAAAATTTTTTTGACACCCTATAACTCCGTTATTTTCGAGTTTTCGAAAAACTATTATAGGAACTAGAGGCATTAATTCTCTGAGTAAAATAACCCCCTGAATTTTTTGCTCACAATTTCCGGACACCCTGTATATATATATATATATATATATATATATATATATATATATATATATATATATATATATATATATGTATATGTATGTATATATATATATATATATATATATATATATATATATATATATATATATATATATATATATATATATATATATATATATATAAACATAAAACAATTGAAACTGACCTCGAGTATGGGTTCTATTTCACGCACATTTAAAGACATTTTCCTTGAACGTCAAAAGTTGCTATCTCCTCATTAGAGCATTTTTCTATGAAAATTCGCTGATAACGTTCTAAGAAATCGACTTTTTTCAATTCGCTATCGCAACGTAATGTTAAGACTTTTTACAGCTGCAGAAACTCTGACAAAACAGCTTGTTTAGAAAAATTGTAAAAATTGTAGTGTGATAAAATTATATAATCGGGGAATTTTAATTTGTATAATAAATTATATCAACATCTATCTGACTATCTTGCTATTGTTCCAAATTATTTAGCGTTTTTAATCCTTATTTATAATTTCTTCTATAAACAAACGTATCAATCATTTAAGATTACGAAGTCAAGTAGATGCACATAAAATATTTCGCTTGTTGTGATCGCTTTTCGGTCCCAGAAACCAACTTAAGCCTGTAATATTTGTATGATAACTTTTATGGCATTTACCTTTCAAAAATTTAACTTTCAAACACGAACAATGAACCTTTCTTGATTTTTGGCATGACCTAGATTAATATAAAATTGTTGATAACGAGGCAATAAAACTGTCAGTAGTTAAGTCAAACCAAAAATAACGTTGATTTATAATTAGAAGAATTAAACCCATAAAACTGACTTCATTTATCAAGCGCAATTTTTGCAACTTAATGGCAATATTTACCCTTTACTGCTATCGTGTGGTCACTTGAAATTTCTGAGTGTTTTTTAGACTCGATAACACTGTTTCCTTGGTCGTTAGTTTCGCAGGGCTTTAATTGTTGTTAAGTAAGCGTAATAATAGCATCTCCCGTTATTAGTGAATTTTCATAAATGAATTTCGCTTATAGGGAGGTACCTAGCGAGTTTTGAATTTTCGAACAATTTTCTAATGAACGCGAATTTCAGCTTCTAGAATCCATACCTCAGACTTGTTTATATGTCGTTATTCAGGGCAATCGATCTTCTATAATGAGGGCAAAAATAAAAGCAAGTTCTTTGTTACTATGTACATATTTTATATATTTCGTGTCAAATTTACACTTTTTCAGGAGCCTAAAAATATACAACTATGGCAATTTCTGAATAAAAAACTCAGGATATCTTACCGATAACAAAACTAATAGGAAATTTCCAGGTTAGGAAAAGACTACATTGAAATATGCTCATCACAGATTTTTGTGCTATTCTCAACTTTGGATTGTCATTTGTTTTTAAGTACAAGTATCAACGTTTGTTTTTATTATGGCAACCATATTGGATTTTTTGCTCATGTGATACCCTGTGAAAAGAGCTTTTCAATGATGTGAAACATGCTTGAGAAATCTTGTAATTGCACTGAAATTTTGAGAAAACCCGTTTTTAGGATAGTAGGCTATGAAATTCAATACCAGAAAACAATTAACAAAAAAAAGTGTTCAAAAAGCAGTACGCCGTGGAGTCTCACAATAGACTTCTCGTTTTAACATAATTTTCCGTAATGATTCACGATCAAAAAATATTGTGATTTAATTTACAATACTTAGTTAGGTAATAATGCTAGGTAACATTATGTAAGACAGTTTAATAGCGAAACCCGGCAATAACAAATAGAAACTTAAACTCCACAAAACAACAAAATCAGAAACGGAACTCAACAAATAATAAAAAGAAATTTAAAAATACACTAAATAGAAAATTGTTCAATATGGCCACAGTTTTGTTCAATGCACTTTATACAGCTTTTTGAAACATGCCTGCAACTCTGGTGAGGCTGTTTCGGTTAATATGATTTATAGCTTCCCTGATTCTGTTTCGTAATTCATTGATATTTTGTGGTGGATCGAATTTATACACATCATTCTTCAGAGTACCCCAAAAATAAAAATCCATGGGTGTTCTATCAGGACTTCGAGCACACCAATGAACCGGCCCATTGTTACAAATGACACGATTATTAAAATTTTTGTACAAAAATTCTTTGACGATCCTAGCCATGTGAGCTGGGCAACGTCTTGTTGATACCAAATCTCGTCTAAATTATCACGAACTCTTCCAATTGTTGGTAAGATATCATTTTTCAACAGATTAAGATACCTTTCCCCAATTAAATTATTTTTAAAAAAGAACGGACCAACAATGAAGTTACCTGTTTTTTTTAAGTTAACTGCGGAGGGCTTTCGTTCGAAACCTGTAAGACGGCATTCTTTCTTTCTTCATTTCTAGGCATTGGTAGTTTCTTTGCGTGGAAGCTACCGTCCTTCAACAGATTGGTCACTATCCTGCGAAATATTCATGGGTGTACTCAAAGTTCCAATTTTTTTTTCGTGAATCACGGAATTACGGAAAATTATGTTAAAAGTAGAAGTCTGTTGTTAGACTCCATTTCTACTTTTTGAACACTTTTTTTGGCATTTGTTTCCTGATATTGGATTTCATAGCCTACTATCCTCAAAACAGTTTTTCTCAAAATTGTCAGTGCAATTACAGAATTTCTCAAGAATGTTGTACACCGTTGGAAAGCTCTTGTCACAGGCTATCACATGAGCAAAAAATCCAATATGACTGGCATAATAAAAACAAACATTGATACATGTAGCTCAAAAACAAACGACAATCCAAAGTCGAGAATAGCACAAGAAGATTACTCTATAAAAAGTGTCCTGATAATGTGCAAGTCTTAGACATGTCAGATCAACGCCTACTTAGATATTGAAGAAAAAAGAAATCGACAATTTTTATTTTATTTTAAATAACTCGAAAATGAAAAGAGGCAGGGCTAAATACAAGTCATATTTGGAACGAGCATAAAATTCTACAAAAGATTGCTAACCGTCTCCCTATCTCTAATAATAACTGAGGTAGCAATACATTCCCATCCAGTTTGGGACACACTATATATATATATATATATATATATATATATATATATATATATATATATATATATATATAACATGGTATGTGAATCTTATACGCCACCTAGAAACTTCAGCTTCTTTCGTTACACTGGAAACGTCTTTCCGGAGGCTAACTTTCGTTGGCCAGTTTTAAAAGTCAAGTTTTTTTTATTGAAAATTGCAAATTTTCTTCTCGAAAATGCTATATCTTTGGAACTTGGCATATTATTTTTACGAAATTTAACTCATATAGTCTTGCGATCAGACTATGGTTGCAATGTTCTAATATTCAATGATTCACTAAGTGAATATTGGAACCTGTGATGAGCACTGACAAGTGCACTTGGAGAACCCAAATCACCGCAAAACATTAAAAAAACCTGACGATCGTTTCACTAACCATGTTAGCGTCATCAGAGGATGAATAATTCAGAGCTATTCATCCTCTGATGACGCTAACTTGGTTAGTGAAACGATTATCAGGTTTCTTAAAATGTGTTGGGGTGATTTGAGTTCTCCAAGTGTACTTATATTCAGTGGTGTTGAATCACTGTAATTAACTTTTCTAGAATTAAATTTAAGATAATTTCTAAAATACTGTGAACTATATTACTTGCTAAAAAAGAAAAGTCCTCTTAGATATAAAGTCTAATAGAATAAACAAAGATCGATATATTAAATAATTTTAATCAGTAACGGTTCTCAACAACATAATTTTAAAATCTGAGTTACACCTTATATTAAATTGATGAAAAAATTTAGAATTTTTGGAGTAAATCTTCAGAAAGCTCCTACCTTACAAATACTTTGACCCTTGTTTGTACAACTTTCGTTTTTGCATACTTTTCTTCACTTACGGTTTATTATTATAAAACTTATGAATATTCGCCACTATAACGCATTTACTGCGCCGATTTTTTGAACTAAGGACCACAATTTAGGTCTGTAAGGTTAAAGACAAAAAAGTTATACGCATTTAAATTTAAAAAAATGGAAGTTTTCCTCAAAACGTCAAAGTCGCGATTTGAAACGTTAACATTTAGGCAAGGAATCTGAAACAAATAAGGGTTATGTAAAGAAACTGTCGCAAGAAAAGTGTTTTGCAAACAGTTAGTTTTCAGCTTCAACTGTAATTGTCCTTCATTATACTGAAATGTTTCCAAAAAATTGATTTCAAATAGACCCTTTCTCTGATGCTTTAAAAGTAATTTTAGTTAAGCATTTTCTTGTTTTGTTTAACGGTCTATAACTTTTAGATAATTTTCGCAGAAAAATATTCGTTAATGAGGAGACCGCGACTTTTGAATTTTAAAAAGATTACTTCAAATGACTGCAAACTAGGACCCCTAGAATCCATATCTGGGTTTAGTTTCATATACACAGGGTGACGCATTTCTACGGTAAAGCTAAATACAATTGTTATTATATAAGATGTGAGAAAAAAAATGTATATGTTAGT
Source organism: Tillus elongatus (assembly GCA_964006375.1). Lineage (NCBI taxonomy): Eukaryota > Metazoa > Arthropoda > Insecta > Coleoptera > Cleridae > Tillus > Tillus elongatus. The sequence goes on along the minus strand of OZ023262.1, from coordinate 22,651,045 downwards.
TATAGGGTGTCTTGAGCTGCATCTTATAAAATTATTTTGACAATCACAGGTTCGCCCATAATTCGTTGGTGATACCTACAATATATATTTTTTCGAACATCGGCTTTTTTATCGAAATATGATACGTTTGTAATAAAAAAAAATCGAAACGCAATAAGTGCGTTTTGGTAGCGAATTTTCATTAAATGCTTCAAATTTCAATAACTCCATTTGCTATTAACCTAAGGTTCGTTGGCCACAAAACTAGTTTTCTCGTACACATTTTAAATTTATTTCCCGAAAATTTTCAAACAATAAGTTATTTTGATAAAATATGGTTGTTTCTACTATATAGGTTAAACCGGTAACCAAATTGAAGCCTGCTTGCATTAAAGAGACATATTTGATGTTAAAAACATACTTGCTGCGGCCAGACTTTTTTAATTCAGCCATTGCCATCTCCTTATATGCGAGTTTGTTTTTTTTTACAAAATTCGCTAAAACAAAGAAGTTGGCTAAACACCTGAAGAGGTTGAAAAAGATTTACTGGACCTATGTTTCATCATTCCATATTAAATCGTGTGTTATTTAAATTTGTATTAGATATTATTTTTATTTGTGCTAGTGATTTCTGTAAAAGGCATTCTGTTGTTATGGAAACACGTTCCTCATTGAATGATTAAAACCTATTATAATTCATAGATTTATCTGATTTTATACAATGTAATTTAGACAACTTTGGACTGTTTTTCTCGTCTGCTAATGATAATTCATAATTTAATCTCGGCAGACAAATATCGATGTGTCATTTTTCTGACAGAAAAGACATTTTATTAGTTGATAGTTTAAGGTAAAAGCACATTGATTTTGAACGAGTTATTATTGAATTTGTATAATCTATTTGCTATTAGAGTAGTTATATCTATCAAGCTATCAAAGAAGTTTGCTAAATTTGTACGTTTTGATGTGAAAAGTTAGATATTTAACATCTATGCATAACTATCTACAAGAGATAGAAAATAGTCAAAAATTACTTATCATCGTTAAAATTAAAAATTAAAATACTCGTCTACAAAATAAAAATAATGCTGATCAAAAACCGACTTGACTGTAGGTTTAGATTGTGTCAGGCTGCTCAGATTTTAAATGATTAAACAAACGAATTGCAGTCTTGCGAGGCGCCCGATTAATTTGTTCAACCCTATGTAAGGGGGACATACAAATTGTTAGTCTTGTTACTACTATAGAGTAATATTACATATCACAATAAACTTTCGAAATGTCAGAAAAGGGCCCGCAAATTTGGACCAATTATTCATGCATTCTAAGATTGTCAGGTAAGTGCCAAGTATGGCAGCTTGTGTGGACAGATGCTTAAGAAAGACAGCAAATCGTTTCTCTCCAAAATGGGCCAAGTCAGAGCAATGCCTTTTCAATAATCTTAGAAAAAGCTCAAAGTAACGCAATAGCCCTGTAGTTTTTTTAACATTAACTCCTAGAGCAGTTTGAGTATCCCGGACTCTTCTCACAGATTTTATAAAGTCCTTAAATCTTTTGTAAAATAATGTATCTTATTGGTTGCAAATATTTTTTAGATGGTCACGAAACTGTTAACTCAGTTTTTGTCAACCTTCTAGCATTTTCGACCCGATTTTTAATCACAATTGCAGCGCTCCCCTCTTACGTGTTAAGCGGGCGTAAGTGAAAATTTGACGATAGTGAAGCGTCAACAAGTGCACAGACGAGAGTGGTTCTGAAACAAAAATCCAGAAAATATTCTCAAGAATATTTAAAGCTTGGGTTTACCAGCACTGAAGTAAATAAATTGAAAAGGCCCCCTGTGTGTCATTTCCATAACAATTTTGGCAACAGACAGCCTAAAACCTAATAAACTTAAACGACATTTGGAAACACAAAGCCCGAGAATTCTTCAAATTACAATTAAAATCATATGAAAAACAAAAATATTTTTTTCATTTTTTTTTTGGTCTGTGAATGAAAACGCTTTACTTGCCTCTTACAAAGCTTTATATCAAATCTTCAGATGTTAAAATCCACATACCATTGTTTGTAACGATTGCGTTTCGTTACTACTTTAAATATTCAAGATAAAACCGCAAGAGACTTAATTAATAGCTGACAATCCAATATCTGTAAGGCAATTCATGTTTTGATTTCAAAATTATTCTCATGAAAGTCGCTAAATCTTCAAGTACCGTAAACCCCTTTACTGCATTTCTAATTTGTACGTTAAAATTCAATATATGTTTGCCAAGGAAAATTGCGTCGCATTTTGCTGGAAGAATATTTCTAAGAACTAAATATCGTTGCTACTTGGTCTGTGTTTTTCCGCATCGATGATGTCACCTAAAAACGACCGTTTGAGCCGTTGAACAGATATTCCCGGCAAAACCTTGAATTGTAGACAGGGGGAGGTGAGACGACAGGAAAAAAGGGTGAGAGCTGAACGCACAGCACGCTGGCTCGAGAGTAGTCGAAGCTGGCACGTTACCGAGTAAACACCTTTTGGTTGCGGTGGCTAAAAAATATCTTAAAAAGGGGTGACAAAGTCCTTTTTGTTATCTATACTATCTAATAATAATTGTCAGTGATTGTTTAAAGTCATTTAAGCAGATTTTGAATTTAAATAAACGCCGTGTTTAGCATAAAAACGCGAGTCAACAGTGATCCTTTGTTTCTGACCTGGTGCATTTCTTACGTTAATCAGAAAGAGTCTCTGAATATTACCGAATTTTGAGTCAATTGGCAGTGCATTTCACTTGAGCCAATTTGCGTTTTAATTGTTGTTTGAAAAGTTTTGGTCAAATTAATTCCGAACATCGACATAGGGGACAAATTGTCTTCTAGTATTGGAGTAACAAACTCCACCGGCACAATAACCGCTAATGGGAAGTACCAGCTTCCCCTCTCTTATTGGAGTCTGCGAACCTGTGTTTTAAGTAATTTAAAAAATTTGTTGGGTAATACGAAAGACAAAGACAAAGTCACTGAAATGTCCGGTATTTATGAGATGAGTTGCAAAGATTGCGATCTTAAATACGTGGGTCAAACTAGGAGAAACATAGCCACCAGATTTCGTGAACATCTCGCACAGTTACGATATGGTATGGTGGACAAATCATGTGTGGCACAACATATATGGGATAATAATCACCACATTGACAAAGAAAATTTGAATCTTGTTAAAAACGCTAGACATCAAACTATGCTTGATTCATTAGAAAGTATTTTTATATTAAGGTCTATTAAGAACAAAACTTCATTGAATCGTGCGGCACCTTTAATTTCTAGTCCTTTATTTTCACTTTGCATTTGACTGCTTAAACAATCCGAATTTGTCTGTAGAATAATAAATTATGTCAATAACTCGGCCGGTTTAAAATTTAATTTTACTCTGGATACCGCTGTGAGGAGACTTATTTCTTAGAATATTGTGAGATGTACGAGAGGGTAGCCATCTCGAAGCGGAACCAGGTAGTTTGTTGTCACGACAACTCCAAATAACACAAAATGTTATAAAATAGAGACTGTGTACAACCAACTAACAATTTTGTAAATTGTCAGCCCTGGCCCAATTTTTTCCTAATATAGGGATAATGTATGTAAGGCTAGATGTATTCTCACCTTAATTAGAACCGCAGACCGGTTTCGCTCTAATTAGAGCTCATCAGTACGGTATACTAATTACAGCGAGAACACACCTATAAATTATTTATTGCCAGCTTAAAGAAATGTTTTGAAGGTGTCTTCTCAAAGAAATTTCGTTGAAAAAATGTTTTGCAATCTGGCAAATTCCTTCAAAGATGATTATAAAACAAAAATGACCTTGTATAACCACTTCAATGTTTTTCACTTGTGTTTGAACAGAGTAAAACGTTCATTGTTAGTCACAAGTAGCTACTTATATTTGAATATCAGAAACAAGTAAATTGAAATATTTATTCGATAGTTGTTTTTTTTACGTCATCTTTTCATACGTTTGTAATCTAAATGATAATATAATGAGAATTTTGAAGAAGTTTTACGAGAAAAAACTGCATTTCTTTACTTTTGTTATTATCAGAAGAATGCAGGCCTACGTCATGCAGTCTTTTTCTTTACCAGGAAAACTATTGTGTTCAACGACATGTTATCGCAATTTCATACATTCCTTAGATGACATTTACCTTATATTGAGTTGCAATTATACTAAGAAAAAATTACTCATGAAAATAGCCACGGAAAATGCTTCGTTCCAAAAAACATCAAACTATTTTAAGCTTAGCTTTATTAGTGAATTAACTAGTGAGGAGTTCCCGACTTTTCAATTTTCAAAAAAATTTCTTCTAATTAGCGCTAATTAGACCCCATAGAACACATATCCGGGGTCAGTTTCAATTTTTATATGTTTATACATACATATATATATATATATATATATATATATATATATATATATATATATATATATATATATATATATATATACAGGGTCGCTGATAAGTCTGGAAACGGTCGATTATCCGGGAAAATATACAAGGTGTCGAAAAAAGTTTTATACAAAAGTTTTTGGGTTCTTCAATGTCTACTAGGCGGTGATAATTTCATTTATACAGGGTTGGTCATACAGGCGTGGCACACCAATATTAATTTTTTTTTAATGGAACACCCTATATATTATTCGATATTTCAATCCTTCTCTTAATTTTGAGCAACATTTATCATAAGCATGATGTACATAAACTCAATCGTTTCCGGGTAAAAAAATAAATAAAAATAAACGCTATTGTTTTTAAAATCTATTGGATGAAGAACAAAAATAAATGAAAAGTAGAATATCTCTTGAAAACAATCTGTGAGTGTGAAAAGAACCGGTTGCGATGTTTTTAACATTGTTTGAAATCCTATTTTATAAGATGTTCAAAGTGTTCTCCATTGACCTCCTGACAATAATGAATTCGCTTAACAAAACATTGCACTGCATTTACAAGAGCGTTTTGAGAAATGTTATTAATTTCATGCACAATCCTTGCTTGCAACTCTTCAATATTCTGCGGTCTATTTTGGTAAATTAAATTTTTTACATGACCCCACAAAAAAAGTCAAGCGGCGTCATGTCGGGAGACCTAGCTGGCCATTCAATAGTTCCCCTGCGCCCTATCCATCTGCCAGGAAAGGTTTGATTCAGATATTCCCGTACCTCAATTCCAAAATGAGGGGGTGCCCCATCCTGCTGAAACCATATTTCTTCCGCTGGTAGATTTGGGTCGTTATTGTTCGGAAATAATCGACTAACGTCTGGAACAATTGATTCTTGCAAAAGTGTCAAATATCGAGCAGAGTTCAAATTACCGTGTATAAAGTAAGGTCCTATGATATGTCCACCAATAATAGCACACCAAACATTTACTTTTTGCGGTCTTTGGGTGTGAATTTGTTCCATCCAATGTGGGTTTTCGTCTGACCAGTACCTACAGTTGTGTCGGTTGACTTGTCCATTCAAACAAAATGTAGATTCGTCGGAAAACAAAATGTGGTTGGCAAAGTTAAAATTTTGGCGTAACTTCTCCATAATAAGTTCACAGAACTCGATTCTGCGATCAAAATCGTCTTCACTCAGTTCTTGCAATAAATGAATTTTATATGGACGGAACTTTTCCCGCTTCGTAATCTTTTAAATTGAATATCGACTCATATTGTGATTTAAAGCCAATTGCTGTGCCGAAGTTTTCGGATTTTCCACCACATCCAATATTACATTCAAAGAATTTTCTTCATTTGTAACGGTTACTGGCCTTCCAGTTCTAGGTTTATCCTTGATACCGCCAGTTTCGTGAAAACGATGCAAAGTTTTCGAAACTGTGGATTTGGAGATCGATTCCCGCTCAGGATGCAACTCATTGAACATAATCACCACTTGAGCAAAACTTCGTGTTCTATCACCGTACCCTATCATCATTAAAATTTCGATACGTTCGGTTTCACTTAAACTTGCCATTTTGCACAAAAACTGTTGACACTAAATTACTAATGTGTCAAAACTGTTGACACTGAATGAATGTTTGACATTCGTTGTCCTGGAAACATTTTAAAACAAAAGAATAATACTGCGTTTCTTATGGGCATCTTATCTTATCTTGGGATTCCAAACAATGTTAAAAACATCGCAACCAGTTCTTTTCACACTCACAGATTGTTTTCAAGAGATATTCTACTTTTCATTTATTTTTGTTCTTCATCCAATAGATTTTAAAAACAGTAGCGTTTATTTTTATTTATTTTTTTACCCGGAAACGATTGAGTTTAGGTACATTCTGCTTCTCATAAATGTTACTCAAAATTAAGAGAAGGATTGAAATATCGAATAATATATAGGGTGTTCCATTAAAAAAAAATTAATATTGGTGTGCCACGCCTGTATGACCAACCCTGTATAAATAAAATTATCACCGCCTAGTAGACATTGAAGAACCCAAAAACTTTTGTATAAAACTTTTTTCGACACCTTGTATATTTTCCCGGATAATCGACCGTTTCCAGACTTATCAGCGACCCTGTATATATATATATATATATATATATATATATATATATATATATATATATATATATATATATATATATATATATATATATATATATATATATATATATATATATACACATCACACCGAACTCCAATAATGAGCCAATTTTAATCAAATTTTGTGAGTAGCTTTCTTTTTTATATTTCATCGATGATTTGCATGAAATTTAAAACTCAAATCCGGCATTTTAAAAAGAATATTTGGCAGTAGCGCCAACAGGTGGCTTAGTGATTTATTTTCATTGGACTTTTATTAGCTTTCTCACAGAAACTATTTAAAAGGATCTTCCCATAAGTGCGAAATAAATGTCCTGAGGCAGTATATTTCAACAACACACCACGAGGGCTGACAGCCTAAATACTATTGTACCGTGGGCGTCGACAAGGAGGAAAGAGGCAACTTGTTAATTCTGGACTTGAAGGTTTGGAGGTTCGGAGAAGAAGGAAAAACATGTGCCGGCAAGGAATTCCACAACTTGGAAGTCCTCGGGACAAAAGAGCTGGCATTACAAGATGTTTTATGTCTGGTGACCTGGATAGTAAAAGGGTGCATTCGCTTTGTTCCCCTGGTAGATTTGTTGGGGGCAGCAGGTGGAGGAACTATGGAAGAAAGCTCCTCTGAGCAGTGCTCGTGCAAATATCTATAAAAGAGAGAGAGGTCACCAACTGCACGTCAGTGGGCAAGGGATGGCAGCCTTTGGGTGAAGGTAGGGTCACCGATGAGACGTATAGCTCTCTTCTGAATGGAGTCCAGGATATCGAGTATAGAAGCGGCAGCGGCACCACAGATGTGGGAGAAGTATTCGAGGTTTGGCCTTATTTGTGAAGTATAGAGAGATTAGCTGGTGAAAAGTATTTGCGAGCCCGGAAGAGGAAAGCTAATTTCCTAGCAGCAGCGTCTGAAATTAATGTGACATGTTGGTGCCAATTGAGATTTCGATTCACAGAAATGTCAACAAGTGAAAAGGACTCATTACTTTGAATAACTTGGTTGTTCGTGGTGATGGGTCTAGGGCTGGTGTATCTATTATGAGATAGAAAGCAAGACTGAGATTTGGTGGAGTTAAATTGTACAAGATTTCTACTTCCCCAGTCTAATATTTTTTGTAGATCCGCAGAGACAGAACCCCCCATGAGTCTACGATCCTCATCTGATTGGGCTAAAGAGACAGGCTTGGAATATTGTATATTTTAGTGGAGGGTTCAGTCGTTTGCGTAACTCTGAACTGGGTTGTATGTGCTAGAGAGGAGGTTATTGATGTGGAGAAGAAACAAGGTAGGGGCTAAAGCTGAACCTTGAGGGAGTCCTGCATTAATTGGATACATTTTACAGGAATGGCCATCCACGACAACAAAAATGCTATGGTTGGAGAGAAAATTTGCTGTACAGGTACAGAGTTTCGGAGGTAGGCCATATGCCGGAAGTTTATTAAGCAGCGCTGCGTGCCAGACCTGGTCGAATGCTTTAGATATGCCTAGAGCGACAATATGGGATTCACCGTGTAGTTCTATAGACTTGATCCAAGAATGGGTGACAAAAGAAAGGAGGTCGGCAGTTGATCTGCGCCGACGGGCTCTATACTACCTGGAGAGGGAAGATACAAACAAGGAATTGTAAGGATTGAGAAAAGACAGCGGCCCAAAAAAAACAAAAACAAAACTTTGGATAACAACGAGATCGTCGAGCGAAAAAAAAAAGAATAGCAAGGTGACTCTCAAATGGGGCAATTACAGTAAAACTTAACATAACAATATATATATATATATATATATATATATATATATATATATATATATATATATATATATATATATATATATATATATATATATATATCCCAGATAACTAAAAATAATATTGAGTTTTCCTTTTGTAAGTGCCTCGGATAAAATCGTTACCTAGAAAGTCGGACCATTTTTTTAAGAACATATTGTTTTTTCGTCCGTAAAATTTTGTACTTCGAAAATAACAAAGCTATGGCAACCAAACTTGGTACGCGAGTTTCCACCATAATAGGTAGACCACACACCAAAATCCAGGTTTCTAAAGTAAACGAAAAAAGTTCTAAAGATTTAATGAAAATAAAATGATATGATAGCTACTGATTAAGACAATTTCGTTGTCTAAATACGTATCTAGCGCCTAACTTTGGTATTATTAGTTGATTTTTGGCGTGATTCTTTGTTATAGTTTCCAACCAGAGTATAAGGCACTTGCTGAGCCCAGACCGTTTATAGTTAGCGCTATATTTATAGGTACCTTAGAGATGTTTCAGATTGCAGAAAATTTGCAAAGATTATTTTCATCAACGTAACAATACATACGCATTGTGTTACAATCAATAAGTGTTGAGACATCAAAATATAATTTGTAGTTTTTTCCTGTACATATTGAGTAAAAGGATTACCCGCTAAATCACCAGGAGAAAAATGGCAACAAAAAAGAAACAGAATTGCGTATCAGCTCACGTACAGAACGTCTGTAATATCTTGATAAGAATTACACAGTTCCTATATTAACCAACTAACAAAGAACACGATAATACTCATTCTTACGCAATCCATTGAAACCTTGTTGCATTTTGCAAATTTTTTGAGATATATTTTAGTACGAAACTTTTATTGTAGTTATATTGGTTTATTATTGTCGTTGTGAATGTAATATTCGGTAAATTAAGTGAAATTTATGTTTCAAAACTCTTAAATTGCTAATTAAATTACGAAATTCAAACGCCGATCAAACAGCATAAAAAATAAATCCTAAGATATTAAGTAGGTTATGTCAGCAAAATTTATTGAACATTTTTAGTGAATTTTTATTTTAACAAATCACTAATAGAGAGGTATCGATGGTGAGACTTTGCAAAAAATTTTTCAAATGAGCGCGAACTAGGGCCCCAGAACCCATATCCGGGGTCAGTTTCAATTTTTATATGTTTATACATACATACATATATATATATATATATATATATATATATATATATATATATATATATATATATATATATATATATATATCCGACCGCTAACTCAAAAAATAATTAACCGATTTCAATGACACTCGGCAAGTGCCTTTCTTTTATTAGTGGCTTGGATGAGTTTGTTAGTCAGGAAAATGCGACAAGGTTTTCCCGGAAAATTTTGAGTTTTCTTTCGAAAAAAAATTTTTTATCGGAAAATTACAAAGTTATTTCAAAAAAATTTGATGAATATGTTGCCTTGCAAAGGACCTTACTACCCACCAAAATTCAACTTTCTAAGTTTATAAAAAATTGAGTTTTCTTTAGAAAAATTTTTTTCTCCGAAAATTACAAAGCTATTTTAATGAAATTTTGTGGATACGTTGCTTTAGGACAGACCTTACTACGTACCAAAATTCATCTTTCTAAGTTTATAGAAAATTGAGTTATTCAAATTTGAAACATTTAATAAAAATTCACTACTATAACGCACTTGCTGCGTCCCGAACTTTTTTTTCATAAAAAGGTTGTAAATTTAGCGGGTAGTTAACATTAGAACAATAATATACAGGATGTTTGTCTGGGAATTAACACGATATATATTTAAGGAACCACATTTTTTTTCAGCCTCGGTGGTGAGAACGTCTGCTGGGTTCCATTACCAGTAGGTGATCATTTTCACTTTTTCAATACATACTGTTAAATTAACATCGAACGAGGTTGTGTCTCTGTGTTTGAGCGAGCTAAATGTCGCTAAATTTCGCCCTTTGGATGGAGCCTAAAGGCGTCGGTCTGGGAAAGTTACAAATATCAACCGTTCTCACAAAAAGAAGGGGAAGTTCACCGAGATTTACAGGATATTGAGGTGAAACTTCTCCCTGTCGTCGGTGATTGGCCATTAGAGTCTCGGAAATAGATCAACGTTAAGGAAAAAAAATAACAAGGTATTTCACTAATTTTCTTTCGTCTGTCAAAGACGGCAAAGCCCGGCTGCAAACTTTTGAATGTATTTTAAGCACTGTGTAACATTTTGCCCTAATTGACTATTAGACAGTACGTAGCTGCGTCTAGGTTTATTTAAAAATGTAATTATTATGAACAGAAAAAAAAAGATTCAAAAATATATTTATGTGTGTGGTAATAGCATTCCTCTACTTGAATATATGTAATATTATTAAAAGTCATTGCTGTTTTTGGTCTAGATTTCTCTACAGTTCCTACTTGTTCTTTATTTCCAATTGTAATCGGGACAGCAAAATTCCGACAGCGAGTTTGCGTAGACATTACGATTTTTTTTTGCGAAAATTATGTAATGTGTTTTTAAGATAAGGATGTTTATTATTGGGATCTCGGAAACCCAGGTAGACAGAGTTTGGGGCAAAAGTTGCGAAATTCAGTGGCCACTAACACACAATTATTATAAAATAAGTTTTTAGTGAATATTCGTAGAAAAAATTCTCTAATGGGGAGATCCCGACTTTTGAATTTTGAAAAAAATTTTGCAAATGAGCGGAACTAGGACCCCTAGAACCCAGATCCGGGGTCAGTTTCAATTTTTATATGTTATATATATATATATATATATATATATATATATATATATATATATATATATATATATATATATCACGCCGATAACTCAAAAAATAATGGGCCGATTTTGATAAAATTTGGCACATACCTTCCTTTTGTAAATGGCTTGGATAAGTTCGTTAGCCAGCAAAATAGGACGAGGTTTTCCGGGAAAATTTTCAGTTTTCATTCGAAAAAAATTTATATCTCCGGAATTATCAAAGAAAGGGCAACCAAATTTGGTACGGGGGTTCATATCATCGTAGGTAAGCTGCCTAACAAAATTTATCTCTCTATGTTAAAGGACAACAAAAAAGTTACAGGCATTTAAAGAAAAATAAATTTTGGTTTTCCTCAAAACGTCAAAGTCGCAATTTAAAATGTGAAAATTGGTAATATTTAGGCAATGAACCTGAAATTAATATGAGCTATGGAAAGAAAATGTCTTAAGAAGAATGCTTTGCAAAGCCTGAACTCTTAGTTTCAATCGTCATTTTCCTTCATTTTGCTAAAATATTCCCAGAAAATTCATTTAAAATAGACCCTTTCTCTGATGCTTTGGCAGTAGTGTTGGCTATAGAGTTTATCATTTAATGGCATATCATTTTTGTCAAATTTTCGTAAAAAATCATTAAAGCTCAATATATCCGTTATTATGCAAGTTACGAAAAAAAATTATACATTAATTATAGGGTGTCTTGAGCTACATCTTAAAAAATATTTCTACAATTACAGGGTGTTTACAACAATTACATAAGTCGTTGGTGATTCAAATTTTCTTTTTTTTAATCGAAAACGCCCTATGTTATTGCATTTTTGCATTTTCCATCGAAATATAATACATTTTTGTAGGAAAAGAAACTCGGTACGCAGCAAGTGCGTTATGGTAGCGAAATTTCATTAAATGCTTCAAATTTGAATAGCTCAATTTGCTATTAACCTATAAGGTTGACCAGGAAACCAGTATTTTCGGGAACAATTTAAGTTTACTTTCGGAAATTTTTGTACATTTTCAAACAATAAAGTTATTTTGATGAAACATGGCACATTGTTTCTACTATATAGATTTATGCCTGCTTTCTTAAAAAAACATGTTTGCTATTAAAAACATTTTTATGAAAATTCACTAGCATAACGCACTTGCTGCGTCCAGAAGTTTTTTGGCTTTAGAGTAATAATTAAAAAACTGAATTTTTCGAATTTCTTTATTTTAGTTTTTCTAATGTTATAATGAGGGCTGGAACAAAATAAAAACCACTTCCTCCAGGCTAGTTTTTATAGGATCTATCATTGTAAGTGCAATAGTAAACAACATGAGCAAATATATCTAGAGTTACGTTTTGTAGAAATTTTGCGGTTAATATGTATATTAGTAGACCCTGAAAAGTGAAAACAAGGAAATATAGTATAACAAAATATTATATATCAAAAGAGTAAAGGCTTAGTCAGATGCTGCAATAACATGGTTTATCCGTGTTGATTAGTTTGAATTACAAAACTAGAATTGATTTGATACCGTCGCTACTAAACACGGTTTGACCTTGTTTCTTAAGATAACAGAAATTTCTGGTCCAACACTACTTGAGAAGTAGGCTGTTTGGAAGCGATAAGGTAAGGTATACACCCACATTGGTAACACACTTGAATGTATATGGTGTGGTCCATTTAAAACTTGGTCACCCCTTTAAAAACTTTATCTATAAATTGGTTGGTTCATTTTTGTAGTAGAGTTTTTGCAGAAAAAAATCCACCAATGAGGATCGACAAAGATCTCGACTTTCACATTAAAAAAATATTCTTCAAATGATTCCGAACTAGGGTCAGTTTCAATGTTGGAATATATATATATATATATATATATATATATATATATATATATATATATATATATATATATATATATATATATATATATATATATATATATATATATTTATAAGCTACTGACATCTAGGACGAAACAAGGGGAACTTTGTCGACGACTCCGGTACAAATTCTGTATGTCATGTGCCACCGTACAACCACAAACGATCTTTTAAAATCGTTAGCCCTGCCACTATATTCCTATAAGGTTATATACGAATAATATAAGAATAGATTTACCAAGATTATTACTGGAACCACATACTAGTTTCGCTCTTATTTAAGCTCATCAGTGTGTTATACCAGCAATAATCCAAACATTATTTTTTTGATACAGGAGGGGGAAATGCTCATGCAGATCCCATTCACTGCACCGTAGTGCCGTGGGATATCGAGGTACTGTGATACTGTACTCACTAAAACCCCCTCCCTAGGAGTACCGGACCTTAGTCCACACCTCCGTCGGAAAGATTTCACACAATGACATTTGGGTTTCAATGTTTCCATTCTGTTTTTGCCGCGGGGGCGTCAGCGTGTAAGTATAAGCTTTGGACGCTTATGCCTATGTGGAAGTTGCTCATCGTAGTCGGTGGCACTACGGAGAAGAGCATTTGGGTGAGAAGCGGCTTTTGCGAACTGAGTTGTGGATAGTTGAGTTATAAATTCAAGTATCGAAGGCATTTACAGATCAGAGTGAATCTGACTGTTTCTGACAAACCATGGCGTTCCGGTAACCATTCTCAGAATTGTATTCTGGATGATTTGAAGGGTCTTGATGTGTGTTGCGGCCGCGGTGGCCCATGCAGGTGATGCATAGGTCAAGGCTGGCCGGATGATGACTTTGTACATGAGCAACTTGTTGTTCATGGACAATTTGTAATTTCTATTTAGAAGTGGGAACAGCTTCGAGATGAACATCCAGGCTTTTTTCGGGCGTGATCGACATGAAGGCGGCATGTTAAGTGTTTGTCGAGGACCCCGTGGTATTTGGTGGAGTCTTGCCAGGGAATTAGACGGTTGTCTAATTATACGTGTTCGTAAGGTTTCTGTCTCCTCTTGGAAAATAGAACTGCTGAACATTTATCGGGGTTTATGGCTAGAAGGGATTTCCTATACCAGCCTTGCAGCTCGACTACTGCGGTCTGAAGTCGTTCGGTTATTATCCTCGGCTGAGTTAAGCTGCTGAGGATGGTAGTGTCGTTTGCGTACAGTGCGTATGCCACGTTTAGGGGGGCTGTCGGAATGTCTGCGACAAATATATTGTACAGCACAGGGGTGATAGCAGAACCCTGCGGGAGACCGGCCGAGTCTGAGTACGTTCTAGATTTGGCTCCCAGATGTTTGACCTGGTACTTCCTCTGTTGCAGGTATGACCTGATTAGCTGAATCAGAGGGAGAGGATAATTAAATGATAGATGTTTGTTTAGGACGCCCGCATGCCAAACCCTATCGAATGCTTGGGCAAGGTTAAGATAATCCAAACATATCTAAGTTAATTGGCTTAACGTAGCCAAAATCTGAACGAAACGTGAGATGTACATGATATTGATATCTAGTACGAAACAAGGAATTTTGTCTGTAAGACGATTCCGGTACAAAGTATGTACGACAGGTGCCGCCGTACAACCACAAACAATTTTTTAAAATCGTCAGCCCTGCCACTATATTCCTATAAGGAAATATACGAATAATATAAAAATAGATATATCAAGATTATTACTGGAAACACATACCTAACGTACAGAATTTGTACCGGAGTCGTCTTACAGATAAAGTTCCTTGTTTCGACCTAGATGTCAGTAGCTTGTACATCTCACGTGTCGTTCAGATTTTAGCTACATTAAGCCAATTAACTTAGATATGTTTGGATTATTGCTGGTATAACACACTGATGAGCTCAAATAAGAGCGAAACTAGTATGGGTTTCCAGTAATAATCTTGATATTTCTAAAAAAATTCATATCTCCGGAAATAGTGTACTCTGTGCCAAAATTTAGGTCTCTAGCTTTAAAGATAAAGAAGTTATGGGCAGTTAAAGAAACAAATTTGGAAGTTTTCCTTAAAACGTCAAACTCGCAATTTTAAACGTCAAATTGGCAATGTTTAGGCAAAGAACGTGAAACAAGTACGGATTTTGTAAAGAAAATGTTTTGCAAGAAGAGTGTTCTGCAAACCCTTGAGTTTCATATTCAACCGTCATTGCCCTTCATTTTAATAAAATATTTACAGAAAATTCATTTCAAATAGACCCTTTCTCTGATGCTTTGGCTGTCGGTTTAGTTAAGTTGATGCTTTCGCTGTAGGTTTAGTGAAGACTATGGTTTAACGGTCTATAATTTTTGTTAAGCTAATTTTCGTAGAACAAAATCGTTAATGCATTTTTGTATTTTTTTAACGAAATTTGATGCGTTTGTAAGAAAAAAATCTGGACGCAGTAAGTGCGTTTTGGTAGCGTATTTTCGGTAAATTGGCAGTTTATCTCCCGAACGCTTTTCAAAAAAACTGTTTTCAGAAACCTGCCTTGACCCCCCCCCCCTGGATCCACAAACCTCAGGAAATATTTCTTGTTCACACCCCTCAAGGAAGTTACGGGACCAGGAGTGAGTGGGAGTGTATCATTTTTTTAAAGCTAATTTTCGTACCAGATGGGAGTAGATGTGCTGGGCGGGGTAGGTAGTAAAAAGGAAATATGAGCAGAAAATTCGAATACAACGGGCTTAAAAGCTGTCTTTTTCACATCTTGAAGCCATATCCCCCTTAAACCCTGCCTACCCCGCACAGCACCCCCTATCCCCCCAGGTACCGTAACTTCCTTGGCGGGTAGGAACAAGACATTTTCCTTGTAGTTTATGCAGCGAGGGTGGTTTTATGCACGCGAGGGGGGAGGGAAATCTACACGACGAAGAAGCCACCCCCCAACACTGCCACAATTTGAGGGGGGGCTGCTTCGTTGTAGGAATTTCCTTCACCCCCTCGTGTGCATACAACCACCCTCGCTGCATAGACCACAAGAAAAACTTCTTGTTCCTTCCCCCTTACGTGGCCTGGGGCGAATAGTGGTGCTCGGCGGGGTAGGCAGGGTTTAATGGGGATATGGCTTCAAATAGACAGCTTTCAAGCAGTTTTCTTCGCATTTTCAGCTCATATTTCCTTTTTACTACCTACCCCGCCCAGCACCCCTATTCACTCCCAGTGCCGTAACTTCCTTGGGGGGTGTGAACAAGAAATTTTTCTTGTGGTTTGTGCATCCAGGTTGGGTCCCAGTAATGTTTCTGGAAGCATTTTTTTGAAAAGCGTTGAGGAGCTAATTCGCAAATTTACCGAATTTTCATTAAATCCTTCAAATTTCAATAACTCAGTTGGCTATTAACGTAAGCTTTGTTGGTTAGGAAACCAACATTTAAGTTTATTTTCGGAAAATTCTTGTATATTTTCAAACCATAAGTAATTTTGATAAAATATAGTACATTGTTTCTACTACATAGGCTATACCGGTAATCAGATTGATGAATGCTCGTATTTGTTATTAAAAACATTTTTATGGAAATTCACTTCCACAACACACTTGCTGCATCCAGAGTTTTGAAAAATGTTTATATATTTTGAAACAATAAAGTTATTTCGATGAAATGTGGTACATTGTTTCTACTCTATACGTAACCAAGTTTGATGCCTGCTTTCATTAAAGAAAGACATTTGCTATTAAAAATACCTTTAAAAAAATTCGCTACCATAACGCACTTGCTGCGCCCGGACTTTTTTTATTGCAAAGACCTTAAAAAAGTGCCCATAAAATGTATAAACAAAAATACCGTATGTTCTCAGATAGCCGAGATACGGGGGTTGGTCATAAATGCACCATTTGATTATTTCGAAAACAAAAAACAAATGATAAAATGTGATGGCAGTTTGGAATGGTAAAAAAATCCCGAGAAACATTACGTATTTACCTGATTTTGTATCTCTTATAATAACCGAGACAGGAAGACATGCAGCACCAATGTAGGACATACTGTATATATCGGATTATCTAGATTGTACTGTAAATGAAAAGTGACAAGGTCTACGTAGACCAGGAGGAAAACTTCTGAAAGACCTGGTCCAATATGGAAGCTTAAATAAAATCAAAAGAACTGCTGAAGTTATGGTTAGAAGGCTGTTGACGATATAGGCAACGAACAAAAAAGTAGCAAACAAAAGTGAACAAAAAGTTATAAAAGAGTTACAATAAAATCACCGTCTTTCTTTTAAAAACTTCTTGTTTTGTCCTCTTATAATCAAGTGATTGAAGCTTTAGATTCTTAGCTTGGTGTTTGTTTATACACTTGGATTTGATGACCATTGTGCTGACCGCTTCGAATGAGAAACTGTAAGGCATATAATTGCTGGTACATACCACTCAACTCATACACATAAGAATATGATTGTTTATCGACACATTCTTCATATACCGAGCGTTACTAAGCGACAAGCAGGTCGACAACACCATAAGCTTTTGCAGTTCTTGCACTTTTAGCAGTTCCTTCAATGCGTACATACACTTTATTTCTTACTTCTGTTTGCAATTACCACTCGAACACTGTTTGCAAACAGCTCTCTTGAGACTAAATACTTAGTAGACAGTAAATAGGAACTTCTATTCCTATCTAGAAGAATACAGCATTGCAATTTGTTGTTTTTTTCTTTGTAAACAGATTGCATATCTCAGAAAATTGAAGATGATATTACAGTTAAGAAATATAAAGTCATAAGGTTAGTCAAAATACAAAAAGGTGCGGACGCCGAAAGTGCGCTATGACAGCGAATTTTAAAATATATTTACTCAATTTATTTATGACATAGAAATTTGAATTTTGGTATAATTTCGTGCATAATACGGTCTCGATAACGGCAACATATGTACAAAAATTCATTTAGATAAATCCAATAATTGAAGACCTTGCTGCAAAAAGGGGGTTACTCAATTTTTTTTAGGAAATTAACTTTTGTGTACTAAATTGTGTACAAAAAAATTCTGCATCGTTTGGTGCAAAAACGACGTGAATCCGTCATATACACCACCTTCTAGACCGTTTTATGTACTTATCCCCTAGTATTGCTTGGAGCAAAAATGAGACTTCTCCGGATTTATCTCCTTTTTGCACCAAGCAATTTTAGTATTCGGTTGACAACAAGACCATACATATTGCATTGTTGCGCTATTTTACGTGGGCATACAACACGTATTTCTATTAAGTGGTGTGTTTGTTAAAATTGAAGGGTTTTAGTGTAAATTTTCTGCGAATAAAAGCAACTATGAGTGACAGAAGTGAAGTAGAAAGTGAGCCCCTTAGTGCTGGTTCCTCAGATAACTATGAACCTAGTGAAAAAAGTGAGATTAATAATAGTGATACAGAAAGTGAGGTTACTGCCATTTACAATCCGAGTACATCCGGAATAAAGAAACGGAAATCAAGAAATGGACTTAACTGGAAAAGGAATGTTAGGAAAATAAAGCTGACATCATTAGTGGTGCATACTGACTATAAAAGTTAACCAAAAGCAGCTAGAGTCTTGGGAATGGATTACCGTTGTAAAAAAAAAATGTTTTGGCAAAGTTGATGATGATATGCGGAATGATATTTTATCAAAAGTTAATGGTATCGGTGATGAAATTGCACAAGACCGTTATCTGCTTTGTAATGTCAGGTCTCATACTCCGGTTCGTTCTCCTCCACAAAATAATCTCGGCAAACCTCGCGCTGCCATATATAAATATACAATTCAAATTGAAAATATTGTTGTAGATGTTTGTAAAAAGGTATTTTGCACTATTCCTGGCATTTCTAAAAAGCGAGTGGAACTTCTTGCAAAACATTTATCTGTTTTAAATGAAATAACGTCACCTAATGAGCGTCGAGGAAAGCATCATAATCGACCGAATGCAATACCAGATGAAATCGTTGAACAAGTCAATCTTCACATCAACAGTTTCCCAAGACGTGCTTCACACTATAGCAAAAATAAAAACTACAAAACTTGTTACCTGCATCCCGACATAAACGTTAAAAAAATGTATGAGTTATATATCGAAAAATTCGAACCTGACATGAAAATATTATTAGAGGAGAGAAAAGAGAAGACAGCAAATTTCAAACCAAAAGTAACTTACGACTTTTATTTCCGATATTTTAAAGCTAATTTTAAGCTTAAATTTGGTAATCCAAGAACTCATACTTGTCAAGTTTGTGATCAGTTGGAAAATGAGCCTAAATCTAAACTCTCAGATCAAGCAAATAAAAATAGAGAAAGAATTGCATTATAGAAAAGCGCAATCATTTTTTGAGGATCAGTCCCAGAAAACTGCGCTTGCTAAAGAAAATGGCAACATTGAGGTACTATCGTTTGATTATCAGCAAAATATCCCCTTGCCAAGAGTTCCATCAGGGGTGCATTTTATTTAAGACAGTTATGGCTTTTCAGCTTCTGCATTTACTCTGGGAAAAATGGCATTGCTCACTTTTACGTTTACGATGAAACTGAGGGCAGAAAAACTCCCAACGAACCCATTAGCTTCCTACTACACTATATTGAGAATGTTCTTAATAAAGATGTCGATACTTAATACTTATTCTCGGATAACTGTTGTGCTCAATATAAGCATTGGCCGAAGCATTATCAGCTTATTGTAACAAACTACCTGTCAAGAACGCAAAATATGAAAATGTTATGAAGTTAGCTAATAAATATGTACCTCAGAATGACATTTGATATTATCAACAGCTAAAATCAGATTCCAACAACACCCAGGATAGTGAGACCGAAATCACAGATGATGATGCTAATGAATAGCAAGATATTTTTGATGTATTCTGTATTTATTTATTTCATCGGTATACATTCTTTTAGTTTTATTATCCAATACTTTAGTTTTTGCTTAGGAAATTCATAAATTTTATGTTACCGTCAAATTTATTCAATAAAGATTATTCAGAAGATGAATCATTTTTGTTTTTTGATGTACTCTACAAAAAAAAAACATTTTTTTGTGGCAAAAAAGGGATAACTCCAACGGTTTCTATTTTTTGCGTTAAAATTGATGAATATATTGAAATGAACAAGGTGCCTAAAATAGCTAACTAATTCGATGATACTGTAAAAAAAATGAAAATGATATTTATCAAATTATAGGAATTAAACGTTTTTTTTTCTTCAAATTACTCGAAAACTACTTTTCTGGAGTTGTTCCCCTTTTGCAGCAGGGTCTTCAATTATAATAACAATAATTTATTCGTCATGTTGATGCATTTTAGTATATATGGCATGTCAAAAAAAGGGTACATCAATAACAAACTGACAAATAAATATATCTCGGGACGCAGCAAGTGCGTTATGGTAGTGAATTTTCGTAAAAATGTTTTTAATTGCAAATATGTGTGTTTCCTTTTTAAGAAAAGAGGCATCAATTTTGGTTACCAGTATAACCAATATAGTAAAAACAATGTGCCATGTTTCATAAAAATAACTTTATTGTGTGAAAATGTACAAAAATTTCCAAAAGCAAACTTAAAGTGTTCCCGGAAAAATTCGTTTCTTGGTCAACCTTATAGGTTAATAGCAAATTGAGCTATTCAAATTTGAAGCATTTAATGAAATTTCGCTACCATAACGCACTTGCTGCGTCCCGAATTTCTTTTCTTACAAACATGCATCGCTGAAAAATTCAAAAATGCAATAACATAAGGCGTGTTTGATTAAAAAAAAAAAGAAAATTTGTATCACCAACGACTTATGGGCCATCCTGTGATTGTAGAAATATTTTTTTAAGATGTAGCTCAAGACACCCTATAATTAATATATACAAATTTTCTTCATATCTTGTATAATAACGGATATATTGAGCTTTATTGATTTTTGACGAAAATTCGACAAAAATTATATACCATTAAACGATAAACTCTAAAGCTAAGGCTACTGCCAAGCATCAGAGAAAGGGTCTATTTGAAATGAATTTTCTGGAAACATTTTAGTAAAATGAAGGACAATGACGGTTGAAACTAAGACTTCAGAGTTTGTAAAACATCCTTCTTGAGACATTTGATTTCCATATCCCGTATTAGATTCAAGTTCTTTGCCTAAATGTTGTCGATTTTGACGTTTTAAATCGCAACTTTGACGTTTTGAGGAAAACCCCAATTTATTTTTCTTTAAATGCCTATAACTTTTTTGTCTTTTGACCTACAGAGCAAAATTTTGGTAGGTACTTTACCTATAGCGATATAAACCCATCTCCCAATATTGGTTGCCCTTACTTTGTTAATTCCGGAGATATAAATTTTTTTCGAAAGAAAACACAAAATTTTCCGGGAAAACCTGGTCAGATTTTCCTGGCTAACGAACTTATCCAAGCCATTTGCAAAAGGAATTTTTCCACCAAATTTAGTCAAAATCGGCCTATTATTTTTTGAGTTATCGGTGTGATACATATATATATATAAATATATATATATATATATATATATATATATATATATATATATATATATATATATATATATAAACATATAAAAATTGAAACTGACCCCGGATATGTGTTCTAAGGGGCCTAGTTCGCGGTCATTTGAAGAAATTTTTTCAAAATTCAAAAGTCGGGATCTCCTCATTAGTGATTTTTTTTAAAGAAAATTCACTAAAAGTAATAAAACACACACACACAACCTACAGCACCAAACATACCAGAAAAACAGCTGAGAAACACAACAGGTATGATTAATGTCCATCTTAATGTCTATCTCTATTCAAATACTCTAAGATAGAGTAGAAATCTTGATCGCCAAGTAAGTGTTTCACTGCCAATTTAAAATGTTTAAAATCATCAATATCCATTATGGATGCTGGCAGCGAGTTATGCAAAGTTACACAATTATATCTAGGTGAACGTTCATAATGAGACGTGCAGTTGTAACGATTCACTTTTTACCTAGAATCATTACTGGTTTAAAAACCCTTGGAAAGCCCCTAGGTATCTAAATAATGACCAAGAAACCTATCGATATTAAATACTTCAATTTTTGGATTTCAAAAATTATTTGATGAAAAGTCGCCAATGTTTAACTACCCTGAACACCGTACTGCATTTTAAGTGTGTACGTTAAAATTCAAATATATAAAGACGCAATATAGCTTTGTTAGTAAATGGTGTGTCGCATTTTCCTGGAAGGGCATTTAAGTAAACAAAATGTCCGTTGAGAATGTTCTAGAACAAATTATTACTTCATCTTATTGAAAATTGGTTAGGTAAGGTACGAGTTCATTTTCATTGTTAAGGAGGAGTCGAGAATGTATCTGCAACTCTGTCATGAATTAACCTTGGAAGTCCTGAACTATAGGCGAGGGGCGTAGGTGTTAAGGGGAAAGGAATTTGAATCTCGGGAAGAACAGACGTTAGCTCGAGAGGAGTCGACACTGGCACGTTACCGCGTAAACACCTTTCAATTGCGGTGGTTAAACTTTATCTTAAAAATGGGCGATAAAAACCTTTCTGTTATCTATGCTATCTAATAATAATTGTCAGTGATTGTTTAGAGTCATTTATTAATTTGGTGTTTATATACTTTTCCATCACTTTAGAGACGACTGAAAGGAAATAAATAGGCCTGTAGTTGCAAGGAAGCGCTTTGGATCCTTTCTTGGGGACAGGCTGTACTCGACCAGTTTTCCAGTTACTAGAAAATATGCCTCTATTGTAAGATGTCTGAAACAGACGAGTCAGGACAGGAGCAAGTTATGGTGCGCATTTTTTGAGAACAATTGCTGGGATCTCGCCAAGGCCAGAGGCTTTCCTGATATTAAGAGAAGAGAGCATCTTTCGTACCCTTCTAGTTTTGAAAATCATATGACTGTTGGTGGTTGAACAATTGGAGGTGCGTTGAGAGTAGAATTGTCGGCGAACAACGGGGCAAAAAGTTCAGCCTTGCCCAGGGCGGTAGAAACAATTTCATCCCCTGAGACAAGAGGTGGGTACGTGCTCTTGCAGAAATTATTCCCAATAGATTTAGCAAGAGTCTAGAAGGGTTTGCTACCGTTGTAGCTTGAGAGGACTTTGTTTTTAATGTGGTTATTAAACGAGTTTTTTGCCTCAGAAAGAATGCAGACATAGCGGTTTCTTGCGTCGTTAAATGCTTGACAGTTTTCTTGATTGGGATTTGGAGAAGCGTTTTGTGAGCTTTGACCTTTTCAAGTCTGGCCTTGTCACAGGATTTAGAGAACCAGGGCTTTTGAGTAACTGAAGAGGTTTTCTGTGTACGTGGAATAAATTATTCCATGCCAGCTTGGATAATTTCGGTGACGTTTTGTGAGGTATCAAAGGGGTCAGAATGAGAGAAGCAGGCAGATGCCCATGGAAATTAGGCAAAGTAATCTCGCATTTCGTCCCGGAGTTGCGGGAGTTGTAGTGCCAAACGATACGTGGGTGTGATGACTGTGTGACCTCGGGTTGCATTGCGCAGGAAGCAGTGACCATGCCGTGGTCTGAGCGACCAAGGGGGGCGGTGACTGATATCTTATAGCAGTCAGGTTTTGTAGTAAGAAGGAGATCCAAGGGATTTGAGCTGTGTGTTGGGATGCGAGGAAAGTAAGTAGGTTGCTGAACCATATTGGCTAAAGAATTGCTGACTGCAAAGGCCTCCGCTGCTCTCCCTTGTGGATCGGCTTTTGAGGATCCTAGCCATTCCTTATTATGGACATTGAAGTCACCAAGAATAGTGACCTCGGAGGAAGGATATTTAGAAATCAGATGGTCGTTTTTTTTTCAGAAAGGTAGTCAAAGAGCTGGACAAAGTTGTTGTCAGAAGGTGACCGGTAAATGCGACAGATGAATTTAGTTGCAGCCCTGAGAGAGAGTTTTATCCATAGTATGTCTTTTCTTCCAGCTTCTAAATTGGGGAGTCTGGTGCAGAGTAGATGGCTACGGACGTACGCGCACACGCCTCCATGCAATCTAAAGGAAGTAAGGAAGTTATACCCCGAGAAACTTAAGTGATTAGTGGCTGTTTTGGCACTGATTTGAGTTTTGGTGAGGAAGAGGAGTTGGGGCCTATTAGCCTGGAGGAAATGGTGGACGGAGTTCAGGTTAGAATTTAGGCCACCTATATTGGAGAAGGATATGTTTAATCTTGATGTTGGCGCCCCCTGTACACCCCTCTCCCGGAGATCCGAATGGAGGGGTATTTTACCTCCGGAGTCTTTTGTACAAGGAGGAGCCATCATCATTTTTGCTTATAAGGGAAACCGACTCATACACCAGAACCGGAAACGTCAGTTGGGAGTTCACCGGCCCCGTAAGGGGTGGTACCTCCTCGGGCGTGAAAAAAATCCTTTACTATCACGTAAAGGAAAAGTCCACTACCACCTACCATATTGCAAGTATACTACACCAGCCAGCTATTAGGTAATATGCCATTCTGAAATGACCTATTTGTTAAATATGCTATCATAGGTACAAGGTAATATTCAAGATGTTTTGTAATTATGGAAGACAAATCGTCTGCACCAGTCGTGTTGGAAGCCTTAAGCTTATTTATAGCATCCACACCATCAGAATCTGTCACAGGAAATACAAAAAAACTAGAACAAGCATTGCGAGTAGCAATGCCAGAACCTACATTGGAGTGACAAAATGGTTTCTGGAATAGGTCCAATCTTTTTTTTTTTACAAGTAAAATATAATTTTTTAAGAAAAAAGTTTTTTATTGAAATGGTCGATATTTTTTTAAAACTATAACCCAGACACATTCTTACCTAATTCTGAACGGGTTAAGAATCAAGTCTTCCACTGTAACATCATGCTCTATGAAGACTCAGATGTGTTTTATATTTCACCCATAAGATTCATTCTTTTGATAAGACTGATTTCAAAGGAGGACGAGTATCAGAGTCTAGCCTGCAGACTAAAGCTGTGGCTTACCGAAAATGAGATACCTGGTTCATTCTGCCGCAAGGAAGTGGCACAAGAAATGCTTCGCCATCTCATCATCCTCCAGAGACAATTATCATTCTGCGGCATGTTCTGGGCCAAGTTTGCGGAAGTAGTGACGAAGATGGCAGTGTCCAGTGCTGAGTCAAACAGTCGTTCCGATCGAAACAGTCATTGAATGTTGTTTCAATAGCAATTCTACTAATTATGTAATTAATTGTTACGTATACTTTTAATATAATATAATATATCCCGGGCATGAAGCCCGTGCTAAGTATCATGTAAACTAAAGGTTAGTTAATGTATCCTTAGTGGTAGCGTGCTTGTCTTCTACGCAGAAGGTTGCGTGATAAATTTCGGCTCGATGAATGTATGGTTTCTTTGTGTTTTATTTTGACATTTGGAGAAACAATAGTGTACAGATTTCATATATTTTTAACAAGATCTAATTTTTGTTTAAAACGCCTGAATTACTTTGAGTCTGAAATTATAATTTCAGCAGATATTTTGTTATTGTTGACATTGAAAAAACCGTTTTGATTAGGTTGACTAAAACGAAATTATTCAGGTAACTGCTACGGTTATAAATTGGCAGATACTTTAATTTTCTAATGTTAAATAAAGTTACCTTCTGAAAAGCTTTTTTAACTTTAATGAAATTTTTAATACAAGTTTCTTTTAAAGAGACTTCCACTATATATAGATATAGCAAAATTTAATTTTTTAGCCTAATAAAAATGAGCTTTGGTCATTTTTCTCAAAAGGAGTTAGAACACAATATTTTTTTGATACTAGAGATATAGAGATGGTAACGCTTTCGAAAGAATTCTTCAAACGTGCGCGTACTAGGACCTCTAAAATCGATCATCAAGGTCTGTGTAAGTTTAAAGTATTAGTTTTAGTAATGTCATATAATAATATTGTACAATTCTTATGAAAATTCTCTACTATAACGCACTTGCTGCTTCCCGAAATGTTTCTAATAGGCACGATTGGGTGTATCCACTGGTTACTAAAGTATTGAACAGAAGTAAATTGAATGTGTAATTTCATACAATGGTAGATTACCTCTGCCAGATAGAGAATAAATATTAAAGAAATACCTGCATAAACATATTTGTAGGTAGCTCATATAATTTTTATGACATTCCAACTTAACAAATATAATATTCATTTATGCCGTTCACAGCCTTCTTAATATAACGACGTACAGATGGCTCTATTTCATAATAGCTATTTACCAAAATAACGATCGTAATCTCAGACAAACTGCCATTATAATAACTAATTGATACCTGTCATATTTTTTACTATCTTACAAATTATCATGTTAATAGTTTCACACCACTTATTTGTTTTTATTTGAGGCATTTGCTTCCTATAACAGAGATTATATCCTAATCAACCAATCAACTCTATTTTTATTTATTTAAACAACTAAATCTTTTTAATCTTTTAATATGCTATGAAAAAGTAACTGTTAGCTCTATGGTTGAAATGAAAAAAAAAAACTAATTATACAAATTTAATTAAATAACCGAATTATCTGTCACCGACATCGCGTATATGCATAACATGTTGAGGTGGGCTATAAACTGCTTGTTAGTTCTTGTATTATTTATAACACGGCAAGATTTTACGGACGTAAAATGTTTAAATTTATTAAGAGATATCTGGCAAGCACGAAATGTGATTTATGAAGTATATTTTCCATAAAAGTTTTGGTAGGACCATGGAGAGAGCCTTAAGATAGAGGTTTGTTCTTGTTAATTAAGTTAGCCGGGACTTACAGGAATCATTAGGCCAAATGATTAACTTCTGACACTACATTTAATGTATCTACTTAGATTTTATCAGAAAGTTTATTTATTAATATTGCCGTTTTTTTGAAAGCTAAGTATGTTTAGAAATTTTAATTGCTTTAATACTGGCGTTGGGTTTCTAATACAATTACCTGAAGAATTTTAATAACTGTATTAGAGTATATACCAAACAGAAGCGATTTTGGCGTGATTAAAAAAAAAGAATATATTTAGAAGCTTCTAGTGAATTTTCATTACGAAAATCTACTCTTTATAAAAATTCACTAATAGAGAAATAACGATGGTAAAACTTCCGGAAAGTTTTTCAAATAAGCGTAGATTAGGGCCCCAGGAACCCACATCCAATGTGCGTTAAATTTTTTATATGTCTATATATATACACACAGTGTATCCCATTTAAAATGGAAACACCCCTGCAACTTTTGATAATTAGATTGTGATGAAAAAGAGATCAAAAGATATAAGATGAAAGACTATAAATGCTGCGGAAATTGTTTTCTATGTCACCTGACCAAGGGCTACTAATGCAGTTTTTCTATGTGAAAAAAAATGGGAAAAGGGTTTAGCGTCGTTTTTAAGAATAAAATAAGTACGCCACTGCATTAGGCATCACCCAAAATAAGTATATACAAAATTTCATGAAAAAAAAAAAAAAGAATTATTTACCATTTCAGAGAAGTTTATTTGTGTGACCCCCCTAATATGGAAACACCCGTATAACTATTGTTGCATTTATAACGCGATTTTTTTTAATGAAATCTCGAAAGATAGAAAATGAAGTAGTCTCTAGATCCTGTGAAAATTGTTTCCTATGCCATTAGTTACGGCCTACTAAATGCTTTCATATATCGCAGCATTTATAAACTTTTTTCTTTAACTTTTGAGATGTTGTTAGTTGTTGACTTTTATGCAGTAGCGGCTCGTGTCTTAATGCATTGGGGGTGCGCAAGAAAAAAAAAATTCGGGACGCAGCAAGTGCGTTATGGTAGTGAGTTTTTATTAAATGCTTCAAATTTAAATAACTCAAGTTTCTACAAACTTAGAGAGTTGTTGGTGTATAGTAAGGCTTCGCCCAGGACAACATATCCACCAAATTTCATCAAAATAACTTTGTAAGTTTCGGAGAAAAAATTTTTTTTCAAAAGAAAATTCAAAATTTTAATAACTCAATTTTATAAAAATGTAGAAAATTGAATTTTAGTGTGTAGTAAGGTCTTTTACAAGGCAATATATACACAAAATTTCATTAAAATAGCTTTGCAACTTTCGGAGAAATAGATTTTTTTTGAAACGAAACACAAAATTTTCCCGGAAAATCTTATCCGATTTTCCTGACCAACGAACTCATTTAAGCCATTAATATCGTTATCGGTTGGATACACACACACACACACACACACACACACACACACACACACACACACACACACACACACTATATATATATATATATATATATATATATATATATATATATATATATATATATATATATATATATATATATATATATATATATATATATATATATATAAACATATGAAAATTGAAACTGCCCACGAATATTGGTTCTAGGGGTCTTAGTTCGCGCTCGTTTTAAAAACATTTTGCAGTCTCTCTATCGATACCTCTCTATTAGTGAATTTTTTAAAATAAAAATTCACTAAAAATGAAGTGGTCGCCTCTTTTTCCCCGAAAATGTATTATAAAGAAACCTACTTACTAAACTAACTAAACTTAATAATTATTAACTACTCACCAAGTTTTCCTCTAGTTAGTTTAGGTTATAGTAGTTAAAAGGTCCCTTAAAAAGTTAACCTTTGAAATATTATCCACTGAATTAATCACAGTATCACAATTATTTTGTCCACTTATTAAGCAACCCGAAGTAGTAGCCATCATAATAATAATAATTGTCTTGTTAGAACATGCAAACAACGAAATGATCTAATTAAAATCAATCCGACGCGAAGCACTACACGAAAATTACTACACACGCTCTGCGAAAAGTGCACTGCAAACTGCAAGTGTGGAATTTCAAATCGCACAACCAGATTGCTTGTTCGGTAGTTTTTGACGCAGATAGTCGATCATTTCGCATTGAAGTATCGCATTTCCTTAGAGCGCTGAAAAATACACACCGCCGCGCGACTCGTGTATATGGATGTATATAACGTCTGCAACAATTAACACTATACTTTTTCTGATTCTGTATTAATGGCTGCCGACTTTGCAATCCTCGATCCTCGATATACTAATTTTGTTTGTTAAATGCAGGAGGTAAAAAGTAGATAAAAATTTATTAAAATATAGCATAGCAAAAATATTATTTTTCCACGGCAGGCGGCAGTACGCGCGCACGGGCGCACTTATTGAGGAGCCGCCCTTGCTTATAGATTCCTTATATTTGGTAGGTAACAGGTTTGAAGAATGGAGAATCCAGTGGCGTACTTATTTTTATTGTCTTTAAACCAATCGTAATCCTTTTTTATAATTTAGTGAGTACCTTTCTTTTGCAAGTGACTTATATAGGTTTGTTATCCAGCAAAATTAGCCCCATTTTTCCCACAAAATTTTAAGTTCCTTCGGAAATTTTTTATATTTTCGGAAATAACAACGTTATGATAAAAAAATTTGGTACGCGGGTTTACATCCAAAAAAAATGTACCATAATTTAGATCTGTAGGTTAAAAGAAAAAGTTATAGGCATTGAAAGAAAAACCTTGGGGTTTTCCTCTTAAAACGTCACAGTTGAGATTTGAATCGTCAAAATTGGCAACCTTTAGGCAAAGAACTTAAATCGAATACGAATGTCATAAAAAGTGTATTTTACAAACCCTTAAGTTTCAGCTTCAGCCGTCATTGTCCTTTATGCTACTAAAATGTTTCCAGAACATTCATTACAAAGAGACCCTTTCTCTGATGCTTCGCCAGTAACTTTAGTTTCTCGTAGAAAAACTTCTCTCTTTAGAAAACGACGACTGATTTGAATTTTTGAATTTTGAAAAGATATATTCAAACGGGCGCCAGTTATGCCCCCTAGCACCCACATCCGAAATTAGTTTCTCTTTTCATCCGTTTGCATATATACAGGGTGACGCATTTCTACGGTGAAGCTCAATATATTCGTGATTTTACAAGATACGGGTAACAATAAGTAAACTTGGAGAACCCAAATTACCATAATAGATTTTAAAAGACCTGACGATCGTTTCACTAACCAAGTTAGCGTCGTCAGGGGATGAACAATTCAGACTTTTTCATCCTCTGATGACGCTAACTTGGTTAGTGAAACGATCATCAGGTCTTTTAAAATGTGTTGTGGTGATTTGGGTTCTCCAAGTGTACTTATAATATTATTTTGACATTCACAGAAAGGCCCATGGTGATACAAATCTTCTTTTGTTGAACAGCCCATATATTATTGCATTTTTGTTTTCATTGGATTATAATGCATGTTTGTGGGGAAAAATTTTGGTAGCGTTCACCGTTTTAGATTTGTTTCAATTGATCACATTTTTGTCACATATCAAAAATTATTTTCGGAAAATTTCACTTTCTCAAACAATAAATTTATTTTGATGAAATATGTTATATTTTTTCTACTATATCGGTTATACTGGTAACTTTGCTATTAAAAACATTTAAATGAAAATTCACTACCATAACGCACTTGCTGCGTCCCGACTTTCTTGTCTTTTTTTCAATTTATGCGTTCATAACTATTTTCAGAAATTCCCATATGTAGTACTAAAGGAATAAAAATAGAAACAATAACAATAATTATATTTAGGTGTTATAAAAACCATGTTGACAAGATCACAAATTAGATAAAGATGACAGCAAGTTTGAAATTTTCATTCTAATGTTTGCAATTTGTCCATAAATATTTATGAATATAAAAAAGTTACGTCTGCAAAGTCTTGTAGTAATTATTCAATAATATAGATACATTTCCAATTTGCATAAGTGACATCACTTTATAGTTTTTACCGCGCAAGTTTAAAGCGACGTTTATCTAATAAAATAAATGGATAGATCAAAATCGACCACTAAACCAAATAAATCTTTATATTTTTATACCTATACAGTCGTCATAATGTATTTTTATAGTTATATATGAGGTATATATTAGTTTTTGAAATTATCACGGTTATACAAGAATTTCTCGCAGGCAAAAATGTTTTAGCTTCACTACAGTACCCTAATTTTTCAGTAACCGCTATAATTACTGCGTGAAACAGTTTCTCCACAATTTAAAGCAGCTTTTAAAACAAGCTCTGTATTTTTTGTTCCTTGGTTCACTTCTACTTATGGAATGACCTTTTTATGGGTATATATATATATATATATATATATATATATATATATATATATATATATATATATATATATATATATATATATATATATATATATATACGGAAATATGTTCTAAGGGGGCTAGCTCACGCTTATTTGGAGGCATTTTTTCCAAATGCAAAAGTCGCGATCTTCTTATATTAGTGAATTTTTAAAGAAAACTCACGAAAAAACCATATTACCATGGAAACAAAAGAAAAACCACAAATATAAAATATTAGATTTAGTGAAAATGTACTAAAATCCTGAGGTAACGTTTAATTGCTTGTAGTTTTATTTGTAGTTACTTTTTATGAAACTGAAAAACTGAAGTTTAACATTCAGTATGAACGTATGAACGCATCCATATACATCTGTTCGACCATAAAGTAATATGTATTTTACATCGACATTTTAATATATTAACGATCAGCTAAAATCGGGCGCTGGAAATCCTACTGTTTAATTAGAACAAAGCATTATTTAAGCTGTTTGTAACATATATACATACATTCTATCTTTCTCCTCTCCTTTTTATATGAAATTTAACTGTGCCAAATCTCACACTGCCCTGTGCGCGTAATGTTAAGCACGTTAAGGGGTACGAGGTTTTTCTTCACGTATTGTCAATATCACCCTATAGTTGAACCTACTTCCAAAGCATCAGAGAAAAGGTGATTCATTTTCTGCAAATATTTAAGTTAAATGAAGGACAATGACGACTGAAGCTGAAACTTATGGCATTTTAGAACATACTTCTTACGACATTTCTTGTGCATAAGCCGTATTAGTTTCAGGTTCTTTATCTAGAACATGTCAATTTTGACGTTTCGAATCGCGACTTTGATGTTTTAAGAAGAAACACTATACTGTTTATAACTTTTTCCCTTTTAACGTAGAGATACAAAATTTGGTAAGTGATCTTGGTTTGCTTTTTATGACATAAACCTGCGGACCAAATTTGGTTGCCATAGCTTTGTTATTTCCGGAGATACAAATACTTTCCGACAGAAAACACAGAATTTTCCGGGAAAAACTAGTCCGATTTTCCTGGCTTACGAACTTATCCAAGCGACTTGAAACTACTCACAAAATTTTATGAAAACCGGCCAATTATTTTTTGAGCTATCCGTGTGGCACATACATATATACATATATATATATACATATATATATATATATATATATATATATATATATATATATTATATATATATATA
This sequence comes from Tillus elongatus, assembly GCA_964006375.1. Taxonomy (NCBI): domain Eukaryota; kingdom Metazoa; phylum Arthropoda; class Insecta; order Coleoptera; family Cleridae; genus Tillus; species Tillus elongatus. The sequence goes on along the minus strand of OZ023262.1, from coordinate 22,618,745 downwards.
TATATATATATATATATATATATATATATATATATATATATATATATATATATATATATATATATATATATATATATGAAAACAAAATAAATACCTGAAAATATGTAATCCATGTTGTGATCACGGCTACATGGCTACATTCAGAGTCAATGGTAAATTACAGTCAGTTATTCAGCAGAACCTGAAATTTTAAATAATTAACTAGATGTATTTGCTAGTGAGGGGATTGATGACATTACTAAAGTTACCTGTTAAGCCATAAAAATTTTGTATTGCACCTATAACGGACAATTAATGTATATAGGATAATAAACTGCATAAATACAAAGTGGAAGTGAAATAAACCCTAAGACAAAACGGTGTAAACAATTCTAAATCAACTCCGTGAAATAAGAAAAAACTGTGTTCGACAAAGTACAAATTCATAAACTTCTGGTGATTTGTTTAGTTATAAGTTTAGTCAAAATGTGTTAATGTAGGGAAATAAGGGAACTAGTTAGGAACCAGTAGGTTAGTAGTTAACGAAAGATTTTGTTAATAATAATGCTAAATAAGGTTTGACATTTGGATAAAAGTGTATAGGTTAGAAATTTGAACTTACAAACATATTTTTGACTAACCTGACTTTAATCCAGTTATTTAATTAAAGATCGAAAGGAAGTAGTGTTCTTTGACCTATTTTATAAAATCTGCCATGTGATTGGACTTACCTGAAAATGAATACATCAATTGGTAAAAAGCAAATTTCAAACACTAATTATCAGATTTGATTGGTGATAACAAAAAACATATGATAGTATCCGGTCAGATTAAGAACGGGACTCTTAACAAGAACCTAAAGCGATCAAGAAACTAGCAGCGTGCAGATTAGTAAAAACGTTGAAAAATTTTTAAACACCCTAATAAACCGTCATTTCCATGGGGCCCCGCTACCTATTGATAAAAACGCCGTTTCACAATTTGTGATATGTGTTTAAAATATGTGCCAAAAAGGCGAAAAGTTACAATACAATTGAAATAACTCAAAAACGATGAACGATATAAATTTATTTTCTTACAAACATGCATTATAAATCGTCGCGGTCTTCTCAATAACGAGTTTTTTCTACTAAAATTTGCTAAAATATAGACTATTAAACCATAAACTCTATAGCTGAAACTACTACCGAAGCATGAGAAAGAGGGCGAAATGGATTTTCTGGAAATATTTTAGTAAAATGGAGGACAATGATAGTTGAAGCTGAATATTAAGGCTCGGTAAAACACACTTATTACGACATATCGTCTACGCAGTTCGTATTTGCTTCAAATTAGTTGTCTGAAAATTGCGAATTTTGACGTTTCAAATTGCGACTTTGACGTTTGAAGAAGAAAAATGTTCAAATTTTCAAAACCCTTTTTCTGCTACTTCTAGACGTTTTTGCGCCAAGAAAACTTAACCGTTGGATGTAACATTCAATTTGTCTTGCTAATCACACAAAATCTCTTGGCCAGGTGCTTTCCTCTGATCACCAGTGGCACTTAAAATGCTTATAACTTTTTTTTTCAACTTAGTAAGTTATGGCGCGTAGGGTAAGTTGGATAGTAGAAACGTTTGTGTCAAATCGGGTTGTCATAGCTCTGTTGTCTTTGGAGATACGAAAATTTTCCGAAGGAAAACCCAAAATTTCCCGGAAAAACTGCTCCGATGTTCCTGGAAGGCACGTACCAAATTTTATTAAAATCGGCCCATTATTTTTTGAGTTCTTGATACGATATATATATATATATATATATATATATATATATATATATATATATATATATATATATATATATATATATATATATATATATATATAAACACAGATCTCCCCATTAGTGAATTTTTCGTTTCACGAAAAATTCGCTACAATACAAAATGACACAATTAAATACTTAAAATAATAAAATACATAATTATACAAACTTATAAACAAATAATTACAACCCTCCGTTTACAATAATATATATATATATATATATATATATATATATATATATATATATATATATATATATATATATATATATATATATATATAACTGACCTCGGAGTTGGGGTCCAGGGATCCTCATTTGAAATTTTTTCAAAATTCAAGTCGCGATCTCCTCGCTAGTGAGACAGTTGATTTGTTAGAGTTCGATTTGGTTTGTAAGTACTTCCAGGAACTTAGAAATGATGTTGTAGGCTAGCGCCAGGTAAGTAGGCCACATCCGGACCCTTTTGCCAACTCTGGTATTCAGCAACCATGCTTTACCCCTCCTCGACTCTTCGACCACGAAATATAGGTCACTACGGTCTTCCATTGGACGGAAGTTACTTGGCTCGTCTATAGAATGAGTGAAGACTAGAACATGTTCCGAGCACTGATAAGTATAATTTGGTCGATGTTCAGGTCTAAAAACTGTATTGTGAGGAACTGGGTTCTCCAAATTGTACTTATCCTCTGGAGAGTCCTCGAACCAAACAATTTAGTCACGCCGCATTCCTGGCAAATGTGATTCCTCTCCACACGGAAAGTGTTTCGCAGGTGGTAGTGGAATTTTCCACGCCCGAGGAGGTACCACCACATATATCAAGGTGCCGGTGAAGTCCCGACGGACGTTTCCGGTTCTGGTGTATGAGTCGGTTTCCTCTTCCGGGCTCGCAAATAGTTTTCACCAGCTAATCTCTATACCTTATATACTTCACAAATAAGGCCAAACCTTGAATGCTGCTCCCACATCTGGGGTGCTGCTGCCACTTCTACACTCGCTATCCTGGACTCCATTCAGAAGAGAGCTATACGTCTCATTGGAGACCCTGTCCTCACCCAAAGGCTATCATCCCTTGCTCACCGACGTGCCGTTGGTGACCTCTCTCTCTCTCTCTCTCTCTCTTTTATAGATATCTTAACGGACAGTGCTCAGAGGAGCTTTCTTCCATAGTTACTCCACCTGCTGCCCCCAACAGATCTACCAGGGAACAGAGCGAATGCACCATTTTACTGTCCAGGTCACCAGATATAGAACATCTTGCTATGCCCTCTCTTTTGTCCCGAGGACTTCCAAGTTGTGGAATTCCTTGCCGGCACATGTTTTTCCTTCTCCTCCGAACCTCCAAACCTTCAAGTCCAGAATTAACAAGTTCCCTCTTTCCTCCTTGTCGACACCCACGGTACGATAGTATTTAGGCTGTAAGCCCTCGTGGTGTGTTGTTGAAAAAAAAAAAAGAAAAAAAAAGCCTGGACGCAGCAAGTGCGTTATGGTAGTGAATTTTCATAGAAATGATCTGGCACAAAATATTTTATAACTTTTTTTTCTTGTAACATAGAAATCTAAATTTTGGTATATAGTTTGCTTTTTATATCGTAAACCTACCTACCAAATTTGGTTATCATAGATTTTTTATTTTTTAAGATAAAATTTTTTTTCAAATGAAAATTTAAAATTTTTCCAGAAAACCTCGTCCGATTTTTTTTATTAACGAACGTGTCAAGGCCTTTTACAAAAGGAAGGTACGTGCCAAATTTTATCAAAATCGGCGTATTATTCTTTGAGATAAAAATTTTTTTCGAATGAAAATTCAATATTTTCCCGGAAAACCTTGTCTGATTTTCCTGACTAACAAACTTGTCAAAGCTATTTACAAAAGAAAGGTACATGCCAAATTTTATTAAAATCGGCTAATTACTTTTTAAGATAATAATTTTTTTCGAATGAAAACTCAAAATTTTCCCGGAAAACCTCGTCCGATTTTCCTGACTAACGAACTTATCCAAGCTATTTACAAAAGAAAAGTACATGCCAAATTTTATCAAAATCGGCCCATTATTTTTTGAGTTATCGGTGTGATACATATATATATATATATATATATATATATATATATATATATATATATATATATATATATATATATATATATATATATATATATATATATATATATATATATATATATATTTATATATATATATATAAACATATAAAAATTGAAACTGACCCCGGATATGGGTTCTAGGGGTCCTAGATCGCGCTCATTTGAAGAAATTTTTTCAAAATTCAAAAGTCGAGATCTCCTCATTAGTGAATTTTTTCTAAGAAAATTCACTAAAAAGAAAAAGCGACAGTTATGAGACAAAAACCTGTTTCAGCTACTTGATTAGACTTAAAAATTACACATGGACAATGATTGTCAAAAGGACATGTATACATTATCTACGTAATCTGAAATTCTGTTTATAACCACCGATGCGCTGCTTTGAAAAAGTTTGCCTTTGATAAAAGTGAAATCTGAATACATTAATAACAATTTTAATAATCTTCTTTCCTGATGCAACTACCTTTTGAAGATCATCCTCACATGCTGAGTTTTCGTGATAAATCTATATAAATTAGATTCCAAAGACAAGAACCTGGTCGATCTAATTTTAGTGAATCGTTAACTACATTAATTTATATTTCTTATCGAATTAAGTTGTCTTAGTAATTTCTTGTTTGTTATGTAGAAATCAGATAAAGTTGAGTCTGTCTTCTAGTATTTCACAACCCGGTTAGGATTTATTAATTTAGAACACTAATGTTTACCAGCTTAACACGCAAACGCACACTACCAACCTGTGTTGATGATACAATAGTGTTTTTCAACACCTATCCATTCTCTTATATAAATCATGATAAATTACATCTAGACATGTTGGTTTCTTTCTTAATCTCTCATGTGTATTCAAAACTTTAGTCATAATGATTATTTTAAACGCCACTAATACATTTTCTTATCTTTAAGGTCGTTTAATGTTTGATATGTTTTAAGCAATAAAATATATCCACCGATTTAATGTTTTCTTGCGGAAATTAACCATAACACAATGTATGATTATTATTTAACTATATATAGCATTAAATTAAGTCTCGTGAATATTTCCAGCTTTTCTTACCACGTGGCTGAAAAATCTCAATAGCCTTGAAGCTTCCTTTTAGCGAATTTTTAAAAGCGGACGCAGTGAGTACATTCTGATAGCGAAATTTTATAAAAATATATAATATATAATTTAATATATATATATATATATATATATATATATATATATATATATATATATATATATATATATATATATATATATAATGGCTGGGAATGATCCCCAGAAGATTCTTAGTAGCAATCATCGCAGGAAGCACTAGGAGAAAAAGTAGATCCTTCAAATAAGTGATTATTAATAATTTGTTAGCTTTGCACTGTATAGGCTCTCTTTGCTTGGTTTTGACAATATGTACACCATCGACTATAAATTATAAATTAGCCATATTTTTCAAACTAAGCACATTATTAGCTTAAAACGGAAATACACGGGATGCAGATTTATTTATTTATTTATATATGTACTTGCAAATAACGTAAATATGATTAAAAACCTAACTGCTGTTGTGATAAGCACAATGAAACCGACATCATAATCGCCATTAATTTTTCTAAAATAAACAATGAAAAATTTCCGGAATTATTTGAAAGTTAATAATTAAATAGCTAATTTTCTAGGAAACAGAGGCAGATTCAAAAAATGATAACGAGACACATCCATGTGCTTAGGGAAGTGTTTATTACTGTGCGAATATTCGAATACTTTGCGAATATTCAAATACTCGACGAATATTCGAATACTCCACGAATATTGGAATATTCGAATACTCGAATAATTCGAATAGTCGTGAAGCTTTCGGAACGAATATTCGAATACGCAAACGGATAAATTCCCAGCACTAGTTACTACCCAATATTTGAAAAAGTCTGAACGCAGCAAGTGCGTTATTGTAGTGAATTTTTATAGAAATGTTTTTAATAGCAAGTGGTCTTTTTTAAAAGAAAGCGGGCATCAAATTTGGTTCCCACTATAATCTGTACAGGCTGGCGCATTGAAAACGAAACAGACCGATTTGCGTCCAGAGAATTTTGTTTTTAAGAAACGCTGAATCGCGTCAATTTTAATATTGAGGGGGACATGTTTTGACATAAAACTCAACTTTTTCACATCAACTCCTTAAGGGTGGTGATAACAATCCTTATATTTTAAATAGGGAACATGCGTCGAGTGTTACATCATTTGAAAGCTCTTTTTTTTTCTGAATTCAGTACCATAATTTTTTTGGAAGTTTTATCAACTAGTTTAAAAATTATTCACAGTTGGAGTTGCAAGAATGTATTTCATTCTTTGTGATAAGAAATGCATTGTTTAGTCAATTTTTCGTTAAAAAAAAATCAAAAAACCAAACCAAACGTTCAAAAATGTTTATTCAGTTAAGTAAGTGTTCAAATTATTGACCACCAGCTTCCATACAAAAGTACAAATTTTGTTCAAAACGATCTCTGACATTCAGGTGCATTTGTAGAGTTATTAGACGGAATTCTTTAACATTGCATCGTTGTAAATCTTCCAGAGACTCCGGTTATGTTGCGTAAATTCGACTCTTTAAATGGCCCCATAGAAAGAAGTCTAAAGGAGTTAAATCCGGTGATCTAGGGGGGCACTCAATAGCACCTCTACGCTCAATCCATTGTCCTGGAAACTCTCTGTTCAAAAAGTCCCTAACACGTTGTGAAAAATGCGGAGGAGCTCCATCTTGTTGAAACACTAATTGATTTTCTTGATAGCGATAATAATTCTCAACAATGTCAATTAGTAGAGGGTAAACGATATCTTCTAGTAACTCCAAATACGTTTCGCCACTCAAATTGCCATCAAGAAAAATTGGTCCGATTAAACGGTCTCCAAAAATGCCAGTCCAGACATTCAATTTCTGTGGAGTTTTAGTGTGGAAAATTTCTTGGATTATTATCTGCCCAATAACGACAATTATGACGATTGACTGTAGAGTTTAATAAAAACGTACACTCGTCTGAAAAACAGATATTGAACAGAAAGTTGCCGTTATCAGCTATTCGTGCAGTCATAACTTCACAAAACCCCAGCCGCCGATCAAAATTATCTTCATTCAGTTGTTGTACAAGATGAATTTTATGATGCTTCAATATTCGCTGAATAATTCTTTTCTTGATGTTTGAAACAGCGGCCAATTTTCTCGTGCTCAAAGTTGGGTCTGCAGCAATTTGTCCTAAAACTTCAATCTCAGTAGTCTCATTTCTAACCGGAAGGATCCCGTTTTTTGTTGGCTACTGAACCACTTTGTTGAAACTTTGCAACTAACACCAAAATGTATTTTCTGTTAACATGTCTATTCGGATGTCGTTCATTAAACAAATTTGCGGTACGGTTGGCACAGTCATCGTTTTTGAAAAAAGAGTTATTATTTCAACTCTTTCTTTTACAGAATACACCATAGTGAAATTAATTTTCGGTAGTACTATAAAGCATCAAACCGACCGATAAACTAAAATAATAAACCGCATTTCTCCCATTCCGACAATAAAGGTTCTGATAGTCAATTTTTTGTTTACAAACCAACAAAACATTTACTATGAGCACATTTCTTATCGGAATGAGTGAAATGCGTTGTTGCATCTTTAACTTTGAATAATTTTTAAACGAGCTGATAAAACTTCCAAAAAAATTAGTGTGCTGAATTCAGAAAAGAAAGAGCTTTCGAATGATGTAACACTCGACCCATGTTCCCCATTTAAAATATAAGGGTTGTTATCACCACCCTTAAGGGGGTGATGTGACAAAGTTGATTTTTATGTCAAAACATGTCCTCCTCAATATTAAAATTGAATTGTTTTAGCGTTTCTTAAAAAAAATTCTCTGGAAGCAAATCGGTCTGTTTCGTTTTCCATTGCGCCACCCTATATATATATATATATATATATATATATATATATATATATATATATATATATATATATATATATATATATATATATATTTGTGTGTGTGTTTGTTTGTGTATGAGTTATTATTTTTCTTCTTATTATTAGCAATTACGATGTAATAAAGTAAACAACATTAACTCAGTAAATATTAATTATCTCAATATTCAATGCCACAGCAATAAGATTATAAATTGCCAAATCAAATTCCATTTTTTACACTGCACAAAACTATATATATATATATATATATATATATATATATATATATATATATATATATATATATATATATGTTATATCTGATTTTATCAGTCTTTTTCGTTGCATATTTATATCTAAAATTTAGATTTTGTGGTGTATTCATTAATTAATGTAGAAGAAGGGTGCAGACTTTGTGTTTAGTATTCAAATGTATTCAGTTAATTGAATTGAAAGATAATCCTCGTTATACACCTGGACGACAAACGCCGAGCACAATGGGCGTAATACGCAAATTAGCAACTTGTTTCATTATCTGACCTCGGCGACAAAAAAATCTATAATTACTCTTTCATACACTCACAGCGCGATCTCAGCAGATGTTCATTTCTTTCATTTACCAGACAAAACATTATTTAAATAAACGTTTTCTAGATATATAGAAGGCTGTGGTTTCTTTTCAACGTTACGATTAGTAGGATATTTTTCAAAAATCCTGGAAAACTTTTATTATATAAGTTTAAGATTATTTTTCTTACATCACAAATATTAGCTCGGAACACATCGAGAAACAACAATCACTAGTAGTACCGGATGCTAAATACACTCTCTTTAAGTGGGGCGTAAACCTGTGTCGTGTATCATGTGATGTTGGGCACGCAGGAGGTCCCTCTATTCCTACAAAGGTTAAACATCTAAAAGACTAGATTTAAAATTAGTTGATTTCTGCAACGAATATGGTTTTATAATGAATGAAGATAGGAACCTGTGATGAGCACTGGTAAGTACAATTTGGAGAGCCCAATGAATCACAATACAGTTTTAGACCTGGCGACCCTTTCGCTAGCAAAGTTAGTAACCAAATTGTACTTATGGTTTTATAATAGTAAAAAATTGAGGCACAAGACGCCATCAAAGATGAGAGTCGTCGTTACTTTTTAATACTCACATGTAGTTATTACTGTAGTATCAGGTATTTGTCACTTTGTGTTTGGTATTAGTAATCATTAGCGATACGTAGGTTTTCTGGTTCAAAAAGATACCGAATTGCGGAGTGTTAAGTATCTACTTATTGCCGCAAACCGGCTCATACCCTTTCCCTGATGAGCATGGATTCATTGCAGTAGCGGCTCGTGCCGTAATGCATTGGGGGTGCGCAAGAAAGAAAAATTTCGGGATGCAGTAAGTGTGTTATGGTAGTGAATTTTTATTAAATGTTTCAAATGTGAATAACTCAAGTTTCTACAAACCTAGAAAGTTGAATTTTAATGTGTAGTAGGGTCTTACCCAGGGCAACATATCCACCAAATTTCATCAAAACAACTTTGTAATTTTCGGAGATTTTTTTTTTCAAAAGAGAATTCAAAATTTGAGTAACTCAATTTTCTAAAAATCTAGAAAGTTAAATTTTAGTGTGTAGTAAGGTCTTTTATAAGGCAACATACCCACCAAATTTCAATAAAATAGATTTGTAATTTTCGGAGAAAAAGACTTTTTTTAAAAGAAAACTCAAATTTTTTCCGGAAAACCTTATCCGATTTTCCTGACTAACGAACTTATCCAAGCCATTAATAAAAGAAAGGCACTTGCCGAGTTTCATCGAAATCAGTTGCTTTTTTTGAGTTATCGGTTGGATATATATATATATATATATATATATATATATATATATATATATATATATATATATATATATATATATATATATATATGTATATATATATATATATATATATATATATATATATATATATATATATATATATATATATATATATATATATATATATAAACATATAAAAATTTAAACTGACCCCGGATATGGGTTCTAGGGGTCCTAGTTCGCGCTCATTTGAAAACATTTTTGGAAACTCTCTCCATCGATACCTTCTATTAGTCAATTTTTTAAAATAAAAATTCCTTAAAAATGAAGGGCTCGCCTATTTTTTCCCCGAAAATGTATTATAGGAAACCTACTTACTAAACTAACTAAAGTTAATAATTATTAACTATACTTACCAAGTTCTCCTCTAGTAACTTATAGTTTATAGTAGTTAAAAAGTCCCTTAAAAAATTAACCTTTAAACTTAAAATATTATCCACTGAATTAATCACAGTATCACAATTATTTTGTCCACTTATTAAGCAACCTGAAGTAGTAGCCATAATAATAATAATATTTGTCTTGTTAGAACATGTAAACAACAACGATATAATCTAATTAAAATCAATCCGACGTGCAGCACTACACGAAAATTACTAAACACATGCTAGACACAGACACGCTCTGCCAAAATTCCACTGCAAACTGCAAGTGTGGAACTTGAGAGCGCACACCAGTTTGTTTATTCGGTCGTTTTCGACGATGATACTCGATCATTTCGCATTGAAGTATCGCGTTTGTCAAGAGCGCCGAAAATACACACCGCCGGCGACTGATGTATATATGGATATTTGGATATGGATGTATATAACGATAACGTCTGCAACCAACCATTAACACTATATTTATTCTGATGCTGTATTGATGGTTGCCGACTCTGCGATCCTCGATCCTCGATATACTAATTTTGTTTGTTGAATGCAGGAATGCAGGAGGTAAAAAAGCAAATAAAAATTTATTAAAATATAGCATAGCAAAAATATTTTTTTTCTACGGCAGGCGAGACGAGATCCCAGCAATTGTTCTCAAAAAATGCGCACCAGAACTTGCTCCTGTCCTGACTCGTCTGTTTCAGACATCTTACAATATAGGTATATTCCCTAGTAACTAAAAAACTGATCGAGTACAACCCGTCCCCAAGAAAGGATCCAAAGCGCTTCCTAGCAACTACAGGCCTATCTCTCTCCTTTCAGTCATATCTAAAAGTGATGGAAAAGTATATAAACACCGAATTACTAAAACTTCTTGAAAAACACAGTCTAATCCACGACAGGGAGTATGGATTCCGTCAGCGCAGATCAACTGCTGACCTCCTTTCCTTTGTCACCCATTCTTGGAACAGGTCTATGGAACTACACGGTGAATCCCAGATTGTCGCTCTAGACATATCCAAAGCATTCGACCAGGTTTGGCACGCACCACTGCTTAATAAACTTCCCGCCTATGGCCTACCACCAAAACTCTGTACCTGGACAGCAAACTTCCTCCCTAACCGGAGCATTTCTGTTGTCGTGGATGGTCATTCCTCTAAACTGTATCCACTTAATGCAGGAGTCCCTTAAGGTTAAACTTTAGCCCCTACTTTGTTACTTCCCAACATCAGTGACCTCCTTTCTATCACATCCAACCCAGTTCACAGTTACGAAGATGACAGCACCCTCCATTCAAATATACAATGTTCTACGTCTGTCTCTTTAGCCCAATTAGATGATGATCGCAGACTCATGGAGGGTTCTGTCTCAGTGAATCTCCAAAAAATATTAGACTGGGGAAGTAGAAATCTGTAGAATTCAACTCTACCGAATCCCAGTCTTGCTTTCTGTCTCATGAGAGATACACCAGACCCATCACAATGAACAACCAAGTTATTCAAAGTAATGAGTCTCACTTGTTGGCATTTTTGTGGATCGAAATCTCAATTGGCACCAACTTGTCACATCAATTACAGAAGCGGCTGCTAAGAAATTAGATTTCCTCTTCCAGGCTCGCAAATATTTTTCACCAGCTAATCTCTATACCTTATATCTTGCCGGCACATGCTTTTCCTTCTCCCCCGAACCCCCAAACCTTCAAGTCCAGAATTAACAAGTTGCCATCTTCCTCCTTGTCGACACCCACGGTACGAGAGTATTTAGGCTGTGAGCCCTCGTGGCGTGTTGTTGTTCACCAAAAGCTTCTCGAAGAAACTACCAACAAAATTTTGCATGACAGTTTGCAAACAATTTTTCACGAAAATTCGAAAACATTTTCGTTACAATAACTTATTAAACATTTATTATTAATTACCAAAATGTCACAAAAATCTTAGGAACAATGATTTTTACGCAAACATATCTCTCAGGATATGTTGGTTCCCTTTTATTATTTCATTTCTTTTGAATCGACAATGAAGTATCTTTTGTACCTGTGGAGTTATTTTCCACCTAAGTACTTCCTGACAATTGGTAGTAAATGTTCACTCTGCTGGCTTTTTTATCACTTGATTGCTTCTTGATATAATTTATAACTATTCTTAGAGGACTGATAACTATGAATTCTTCACAATATAAATATGACGTTAGGTTGGTTTACCGGTGGCGGAGACAATGTATAAGTCCAAGTCTCACTGAACATTATTCACTTCAAGAATTAAAGTTCAGTTCAATTCTTTTAAGAGTTAGTTCAATACAGTCCATTCAAAGAGTTCATTCTAAAGTTAGAGGCAGTTCTTTCTAGCAGTTTATTTCAAAGCTCAAACAGCTCAAAAATATATATCTCTCCGTGTGTGTAACATAAAAATTGGAAAATATGATTTCTAAATGCCCCAAATGGCGCTCGTTAAGAACAGTGTCAAAAGTCCCTAAAGTCCTTATGTCGTCCAAAGCTTTTTTTACATAAGTGTATTATTTATCTAATGAAATCCAAAAAAGTGTCAACTCTCTCAGTTCTTTTTTCGATGAAAATGTAGAGATAAAAGCGGTTCCACAAGGCTTACAATCTGTTTCTAAGATTATCCGAGGCAGAATACAGAAAATCTGTCTTTAATTATTTAAAAGAACCGATGGGAGAAAAAATTCGGACAGAACGATGGCTTGCATATAAAACAGATAAAGCTCAAGAACGAGGAGATCCCGGAAGTAGTTTCTCAAGTTTACGTAAATCTTAAACAATATATAATTAATAATAACCCCAAGCTTTGGGCCTTCTGTTAATTACTCATTAAGATGATAATAACACCACTAAAACCAAACATGTATAACACGGGAGCCAATCATGGCTCATTCAGTTGTTGACAAAACACAGTCGTTGACAGCGTAATTAAATACATTGACAGATAACAAAACGAATAACAATTTGCAAGTGTTTGAACAAATCTATGTCTGTGTTTTGTTTGGTGATTGCAAGGACTGCAACAATATGTTTACCGGAAGCAAATGAATTTGTTGAGTGGGTTAACATGTAAATATTTCATCATTGTTGTATTCGGCATTAATTTTTCACTTTGACAATGTGGGTTTACCGCTATTTCGAAACTGTTGTGGTTAAAATGCTAGTTAACATTCTCTAATTTATTTTACTTGTACTTAGGAACTTATGAGCATAATGTGTTGCAAAAACCACAAATAATGGGAAATTTTTAACTACGAGAAATACGCCTGCTTTATTAAAAAACTTTGAATATATATCATCACTTATTTGGTTTAAGAACTCACCGAACTGGTAAAGAGCTATCATGTAGTTATGCCTGCCTACCAGCCTAATTGAAAAACGAAAGAGAAACGTTTTATAATTTCCACCAGGTTAATGTGATGTCATTTATTTTTTATTAAACCGCGTGAGACAGGGCTGCATCCTGTCACCGTTGTCGTTCAGTAGTTAGTTAGTCCTAGAATATATCTACGAAAGCCTTAAAAATAAACAAATTCAATAGTGGTAGACTAATAGCGGAGGGTGAGATAAAATGATATTTTCTAGAAATCGTCAGTAAATTCTTACTTTAAACAAGATGATTTAAACCTGCTCTGGATTTTCTAGTACGATATTTACTTGGGAAACAAATCGCAGTTTTGAACTTCCAATATTGTAAGAAATAACAAACTTCAGAAAAAGGCTAAATGTGTCTTTTTCCTATACGGAATACGAAAGTCTTGATTAACTCTATTAATTTTTTTGCACAGATAAATTGGAACTTGGAAAATTCAATAAGGCCAATTTCGAGAGAGTGCGTGATATCGAAATCAGAAGTGCAAAGAATGCTGAAGAAAAACAAATGCCATGATTATAAATTAAAAATAGTCCAAAACTACATCCTGGGGATTCAGATAGACGGATAAGTTTTTGCCGCCGATTCCAAGAAAAGTTACACCAAGAGCCGATTTTTACCAGAAAATTGTCTGAAGCCAAAATAATGGGCCGATTTTGATCAAATTTGTTGAGTACCTTCCTTTTGTTTTCCCGAAAATTTTTGTTTTCTTTCGGAAAAATTTGTATCTCAGAAAATAACAAAGTAAGGGCAACCGAATTTGCTGCGCGTGTTTTTATTATAAAGAGTAAACTATTTACCAAATTTTAGGTCTGTAAGTTTCAAGACAAAAAAAGTTATATACAGTTAAAGAAAAAAAATTTGGAGTTTTCCTCAAAATGTCAAATTCGCGACATGAAACGTCAAAATTCGCAACATTTAGGAAAAATACCTGAAATAACTATGGATTATACTATAGACCGTCATTTTCCTTCATTTTAGTGAATTTTCTTTTAAAAAAATCACTAATGAGGAGATCCCGACTTTTGAATTTGAAAAAAATTTCTTCAAATCAGCGCTAATTAGGCCCCCTGAAACATATATCCGGGGTCAGTTTGAATTTTTCTATGTTTATATAAATACACACACATATATATATATATATATATATATATATATATATATATATATATATATATGTATATATGTATATATATATATATATATATATATATATATATATATATATATATATATATATATATATATATATATATATGAGACAAACTCTGTTCAACCCTAGGCCTCAGAGAGATTGAACACACTGAGACCTCACAGAAGATCTCCGGCGAGATTTGGGGGGGGGGATAGGCAGATTGAAGCCCCGTAATCGAGCTACAACAACCCAACCCACTTTTGTCCACCGCTCTAAGGAGTAGGCAGATTGAGGCCTTAGAGTGTCCTTACATATTTCCTTTACCTCTTGAAAATGGCTCCAAAACAGGAGCCGAAACGTCGAGTTTTCATAAATTCTGGGCGCGGTTTAACCCGAGAACCAATTATGTCTAACATTAAAGACCGCGGAAATCTTTCTGAATATATATATATATATATATATATATATATATATATATATATATATATATATATATATATATATATATATATATATGATAAATGTTTATTTACCCACGTAAAGTACAAGTTTAGTAATAGCAATCACGATTCCAACAATTAGAAGGATCTTATCTGCTGGCTTGGATAAGTTCGTTAGTCAGAAACATCGGCCTAGGTTCTCCCGAAAAATTTCGTGTTTTCTTTCTAAAAAAAATTTATATCTCCGAAAATAACAAAGTAAGGGCAACCAAATTTGGTACGGGTATTTGCATTATAAAGAGTAAACTATGTGCCAAAATTTAGCTTTCTAAGTTTAAAGTCAAAAAGTTATGGCCAGTTAACGAAGTTTTGTTGTTGTAGTTTTCCTCAAAACGTCAAGGTCGCGATTTGAAACGTCAAAATTGTCAATGTTTAGGCGAAGAACGTGAAAGAAATACGAATTGTGAAAAGAAAATGTTGTCAGAAGGGTCTTCTCGACACCCTTAAGTTACAGCTTCAACCGTCATTGCCCTTGATTTTACTAAAATATTTACAGAAAATTCACTTCAAAAAGACCCTTTCTCTGATGCTTTGGCTGTCGGTTTAGTTAAGTTGATGCTTTCGCTGTATGTTTAGTTAAGTTTATGGTTTAACGGTCTATAATTTTTAGCTGATTTTCGTAGAACAAATTCGTTATTGCATTTTTGCATGTTTTATCGAAATATGATGCATGTTTGTAAGAAAAAAATCTGGACGCAGTAAGTGCGTTTTGGTAGCGAATTTTCATTAAATCCTTTATTAAATTTCAATAACTCAGTTTGCTATTAACGTAATAATTGTTGACTACGAAACCAACATTTAAGTTTATTTTCGGAAAATTCTTGTACATTTTGAAACAATAAGTAATTTGGATAAAATATGGTACATTGTTTCTACTACATAGGCTATACCGGTAATCAGATTGATGCCTGCTCGCATTTGCTATTAAAAACATTTTTATGAAAATTCACTTCCATAACGCACTTGCTGCGTCCAGACTTTTATTAAAATATTAACACAAAATTCATTTTAAATAGACCCTATCTCTGATGCTTTAGGTTTAGTTACGTTTATGGTTTAACGGTCTATAATTTTTAACTAATTTTCGTAGAAAAAAATCGTTAGAGGAGACCGCGACTTTTCAATTTTCAAAAGAATTCTTCAAATGTGCGAATATCCGGGTTTACTTTCAGTTTTTATCTGTTTACATATATACAGGCTGACGCATTCCTACGGTAAAGCTCAATATAATTTCTTATTATATAAGATATATATATATATATATATATATATATATATATATATATATATATATATATATATATATATATATATATATATATATATATATATATATATATATATATACTCAAAAACTAATTAACCGATTTTGATGAAACTGGGCAAGTGCCTTTCTTTTATGAATGGCTTGGATAAATTCCTTAGCCAGGAAAATCGCACAAGGTTTTCCGGTCAAATTTTGAGCGTTCTTTCGAAAAAAAAATTAATCGCCGACAATTGCAAAGCTATTTTGACGAAATTTTGTCGATATGTTGCCTTACTACATACAGAATTGAATATTCTATGGTTATAGAAAATTGAGTAAATCAAGTTTGAAACATTTAATAAAAATTCGCTACCATAACGCACTTGCTGCATCCCGAACTTTTATGTATCGCGTAAAGTAAATATAAATGTAGTTTTAATAAGTAGTCCGAAATTTATTAAACCAATAAAAAACAAGGTGGAATGTCAATGATATTAAGGTCTATTTACATAAAATTAATTTCTCAGTAAAAAGCCAGATCAATATCACACAGCGTGGAGTCAACGGCCCGTTTTAGCGAATGGTATTTTTCCTTATAAATGTTTGTTTATATCGTATAGTAATCTACCTTATCTGAAAGTGTCATTTTAATGTGGTGGATTTATAATGTAAAATTATGCAAAACATCGAATTTTAGTTGACACAGAAGCTCGAGATTGACCACTGATAATTAAAACTGGCTCGAGTCCACCCACTTGAAGGTAACGGTGGAATCGTATGTTTTTTATATTTATTTAAATGTAAGCGACTCTCCTTGACCATCTTAAGACTGAAACCACGCCATTATTTTCGTGTCTGTCTGCGTCTCAACCCACTTTCAGTTTTTGTCCGACTATTTAAATTAACTAATGCCACAATTTTTATTATTAAATACAATAAAAAACAAGAAATCACTACAAATGAATCAAAATACACAACTCAAGCTAATCTAAGCTATAAGCTAAGGTAGAACCCCATGGCGAAGTCTAGCCCTTGGCTAATCTACTCAACCATAAGGTTCCCTCATGCAATAGTGCAATGTGAGGTATATGATCCACTACAATACAATACCACCAACCACACTCACATCGCAAGCAGTAGCCTTTACAAATTAATAATCTATTATTAGTACTACTAATATTGTTCACATTGTTCACATTATCTATACCACTAATATTGTTGGGAGAGCAAATACCTCTTAAATGTGTTTTTGAATGCACTGTCGCTGAGACCCAAATATGCACGAGGTAACAAATTAAAAAGTTCAACAGCATTATAAATAAATGTCCTTTTGAACATAGCTGTCCGATGAAGCTGAATCGTTAACCGATATGGGTACCGAATATTGACGTCATGAGCCCCACCTCTGAAGAAGAATTTTTCCTTCAGAGAAGATGGTGATGAGCGACCATTAATCACGGCCAAAACAAATTTTCCAAGATGTAGTTTTCTTCTATCAGCCATTCTTAAACAACCCAACTCCTTATGAGTATGTGACACATGATCCCTACCACGCAATCCAAATATAAATCTCGAACACGAATTCTAAACTACCTGTATGCGATTCCTATCCCTCACATCAATGCAATGTCCGTAAACCAGATCATAATAATTAAAACTAGACAGCACAAGTGCCTCACAAAGGTTTTTATGTAATTGTGTGTTTAATATGTGCTTGTTACTGTACAATAATTTTAATGAAATAAAGCTCCTCTGAAGCATCCGTTTCACATGATGCCTAAACCTAAGGTCCATATGGAGAGTAATGCCCAAGTTCAGGGTGGACCGTACAAAATCAAGACTGGTACCACCAATCATAATATTCAACATGTTCGTAGAGATGCTCACATCTCTCTTGTTACCAAATATCATCACTTTCGATTTAAGAGGATTAAGTTTCAAGCCATGCCCTTCCGAAAGGTCTCTCAACCGCAGCAGCTCGGAGTTAATGACCTCTGACGCGTGAAGAGAATCTATGCTATCAAAATCGAACTGTAGCTGTGTATCGTCAGCAAAGGCTTGAACTCGACAGTGCTCAAGAGACTGCAGTATGCTAGATGTATACACCAAAAAAAGTAGAGGCCCCAAAACGGAGCCTTGTGGTACAACCGAAAGAATGGCCACCCCATCCGACCATCTGCCATTAGAAAACATCAACTGCGAGCGGTTATCAAGATAAGACTCGATCAGTCTATGACTCTCATTAAAGAAGCCATAATATCTTAACTTAGAGAACAAGAGACCGTGATTTATAGTATCGAACGCCTTTGAGTAGTCAAGCAGCACAAGAAGAGAACACTTACCCTTATCAACTGCAGACATTATACTGTCAACAACGTTGATGGGTGCCACAGATGTATTAAAGCCAGTCCGAAAGCCACACTGTGTGTGAGGCAGTATATTGTTATCATTAACGTAGCTGTATAATTACTTATACAGAACCTTTTCAAAGATCTTAGAGAGCACGGGCAGTATACTGACAATGCGAAGATCAGAAAAGTCACTCGGCATTGAATTCTTTGCTAGCGGTATACCTATTGAAGTCTTCCAGGAGGATGGGAAATAACTATATTCAATACAGCAGTTGATAATGTGAGTAACATAGATGTCAATAAATGGACTACAGTACCTTATCATCGCCGCAGATATCTTGTCAATTCCATAAGCGTTAGATTTAATACTATTAAGAGCTTCATTAAGTTCATCAACGGTTGCCAGAGCAAAATTGAACCTGCTGTCAGTATTGTAAACATGGCTACCGTAATAATTAGCAAGTTCGCTACAGTCCGTTGTGTTTTGTACATATGTGCTAAAGTACTGTCTGATTTCACCCGGATCACACAGATGCTCGGGCAAAGCAACCTTCGGTTTTGCTGACACGCTCATATTACTCAGGCCACGCCAGAGCTAGCGAAAATCTCCCCGGACACGCAAGGGATCAAGATAGTCGCGTTTACCGCTCCTGACCATCGCCACCACGGTGTTTCTCAACCTTTTATATTTCTCCCAATCGCAACCATTCCCGGATTTCTTAAATTGATGGAGCGCTGTATCTCTGAGCTTCATATGAAACCTAATATTATTAGAGAGCCACGGAACTTTGAGTCTAGTCACTTTAACCTGTCTCAAAGGAGCATGGGTGTCAAACAACTGCAATATAAAAGTGTTGAACATTTCAATCTTCATCTCAATGCCTTCCACTTCTCAATTTTACTTCCACATCGTCAAAACGTCAAAGTCGCGATCTGAAACGTCAAAATTGGCACCATTTGAGCAATGAACCTGAAAAAAATATGGATTATGTAAAGAGTCTCCTGGTACAGCTTCAACCATCATTGCCCTTCAGTTTACTAAAACCTTTCCAGAAAATTCATTTCAAATAGACCCTTTCTCTAATGCTTTGGCAGTAGTTTTAGTTAAATTTATGGTTTAACGGTCTATACATTTTAGTTTATTTTCGTAGAAAAAATTCGTTAATGAGGAGACCGTGACTTATGAATTCTAAAAAGATTTCTTAAATGAGCGTAAACTAGGCCCCCTAGAATCCATATCCAGATTTACTTTCTGTTTACATATATACAGTGTGACGCATTTATACGGTAAAGCTGTATATAATTGTTATTATGCAAGGTACGAGAGAAAATTGTATACCTTAGCTATAGGGTGTCTTGACCTGCACCCTATAAGATTATTTTAACAATCACAGGTGGCCCATAAGTTGTTTCTTTTTTTTTTTTTCAACAACACACCACTAGGGCTTATAGCCTAAATACTATCGTACCGTGGGTGTCGACAAGGAGGAAAGAGGCAACTTGTTAATTATGGACTTGAAGGTTTGGAAATTCGGAGGAGAAGGAAAAGCATGTGCCGGCAAGGAATTCCACAACTTGGAAGTCCTCAGCCTCCTAATAAATTTGCTTGGATAAAATAAGATTTGACTCGTATGTACTCACCTTTGCTATCAGTTTTGAATAATTCTTATTCCAGCAAATAAATTTCCTTGCTTTTGGATCATCATGTTAATTCTGGATTTGAAGGTTTGGAGGTTCGGAGGAGAAAGAAAAACATGTGTCGGCAAGGAATTCCACAACTTGGAAGTCCTCGGGACAAAAGAGCGGGCATAACAATATGTTCTATGTCTGGTGACCTGGACAGTAAAAGGGTGCATTCGCTCGGTTCCTATGGTAGATCTGTTGGGGGCAGCAGGTGGAGGAACTATGGAAGAGTGCTCCTCTGAGCACTGCTCGTGCAGATACCTATAAAAGAGAGAGAGGTTACCAACGGCACGTCGTTGGGCAAGGGATGGGTAAGGGTAGGGTCACCAGTGAGACGTATAGCTCTCTTCTGAATGGAGTCCAGGATAGCGAGTGTAGAAGCGGCACCAGCACCCCCCAGATGTGGGAGCAGTATTTGATGTTTGGTCTTATTTGTGAAGTATGAAAGGTATAGAGATTACCTGTTGAAAATTATTTGCGAGCCCGGAAGAGGAAACCTGATTTCTTAGCAGCCGCTTGTGACATGTCTGTGCCAATTGAGATTTCGATCCACAGAAATGCCAACAAGTGAAAATGACTCATTATTTTGAATAACTTGGTTGTTCATTGTGGTGGTTTTAGGGCTTGTGTATCTTTTATGAAAAAGAAAGCAAGACTGAGATTTGGTGGGGTTAAATTGTACAACATTTCTACTTCCCCAGTCTAATATTTTTTTAAGGTCCACGGAGACAGAACCCTTCATGTGTCTGCGATCCTCATCTAGTTGGGCCAAAGAGACAGGTTTAGAATATTGTATATTTGAGTGGAGGGTGCTGTCGTCCGCGTAACTGTGAACTGGGTTGGATGTGTTAGAGAGGAGGTCATTGATGTGGAGAAGAAACAAAGTAGGGGCTAAAGCTGAACCTTGAGGAACTCCTGCATTAATTGGATATAGTTTAGAGGAATGGCCATCTACAACAACAGAAATGCTCCAGTTGGAGAGGAAGTTTGCTGTCCAGGTACATAGTTTTGGTGGTAGGCCATAGGCCGGTAGTTTATTAAGCAGCGCTGCGTGCCAGACCTGGTCGAAGACTTTGGATATGTCTAGAGCGACAATCTGGGTCTGTCGCTGGTGGTTGGTGTTACCTACATTTTTTTTGAACATTCCTTATTGCATTTTTGCGTTTTTCATCGAAATATGATGCATGTTTGTAAGAAAAATCGAGACGCAATCAGTGCGTTTTGGTAGCGAATTTTCATTAAATGCTTAAAAATTCAATAACTCATTTTGCTATTAACCCAAGGTTCGTCGGCTAGGAAACGAGTTTCCTCGGAAATATTTAAAGTTTATTTTCGGAAAATGTTTGTAAATTTTAAAGCAGTACGTTATTTTGATAAAATATGGTACATTTTTCTACTATATAGGTTATACCGGTGACAAAATTGATTCAAGCGCATTAAAGAGACATATTTGCCAATAAACACATTTTTATGAACATTCACTTCCATAACTCACTTGCTGCGTCCAGACTTTTGAAATAATACAATAAAAGTGCATTAAAAAAGATGTAAAAATAACTTAACTAAAAATATATTTAAAATTCGCCACACAACTAGCTAGAGCCACCATAAATTCAAACGGCCAAATTAGTGTCACATCTAATGTGCGATTTATATATCTTAGCCACGTTTTAGCTAATTTATTTCGTCTACGTAATTTAACATTATTTATTTGCAAATGTTATGTCATATATTGTGAAAAAACTGGTTTTGTAACATTTTTCAGCTATCGCGGATAGCATAATTGTTTTATAAACAGTTTAAAAATGAAGATGAGCAGTGAAAAAATCCGGTAATAATAAGAAGGAACCAAGGATGTGGGTGAATATGTTTAGTTGATGCATTAAATTATACTTTCGCTGTTTTTTATATAAAAGGATGTAAATTAATTGGTATTCATCGATGATTTGCATGAAATTTAAAACTCAAATCCGGCATTTTAAAAAGAATATTTGGCAGTAGCGCCAACATGTGGCTTAGTGATTTATTTTCATTGGACTTTTATTAGCTTTCTCACGGAAACTATTTAAAAGGATCTTCCCATAAGTGCGAAATATATAGTATATTTCAACAACACACCACGGGGGCTTACAGCCTAAATACTATCGTACCGTCGGTGTCGACAAGGAGGAAAGATGCAACTTGTTAATTCTGGAATTGAAGGTTTGGAGGAGAAGGAAAAACATGTTCCGGCAAGGAATTCCACAACTTGGAAGTCCTCGGCACAAAAGAGCGGGCATAAGTTCTATGGCTGGCGACCTGGACAGTTAAAGGGTGCGTTCGCCCTGTTTCCTTGGTAGATCTGTTGGGGGCAGCAGGTGGAGGAACTATGGAAGAAAGCTCCTCTGAGCAGTGCCCGTGCAGATATCTATAAAAGAGAGAGAGGTAACCAACGGCACGTCGGTGGGCAAGAGATGGCAGCATTTGGGTGAGGGTAGGGTCACCGATGAGACGTATAGCTCCCTTCTGAATTGAGTCCAGGATAGCGAGTGTAGAAGCGGCAGCGGCACCCCAGGTGTGGAAGCAGTATACGAGGTTTGGCCTTATTTGTGAAGTATATAAGGTACAATCCCGGAAGACGATACCTAATTTCTTAGCAGCAGCTTCTGCAATTGATGTGTCATGTTGGTGCGGATTGAGATTTCGATCCACAGAAATGCCAACAAGTGAAAAGAACTCATTACTTTAAATAACTGGGTTGTTCATTGTGATGGGTCTACGGCTGGTGGGTCTCTTACGAGATAGAAAAAAGACTGAGATTTGGTGGGGTTGATATGTACAAGATTTCTACTTCCCCAGTCTAATATTTTTTGGAGATCCACGGACACAGAACCCTCCATGAGTGTGCGATCCTCATCTAATTGGGATAAAGAGACAGGCTTAGAATATTGTATATTTGAGTGGAGGGTGCTGTTATCCGCGTAACTGTGAACTGGGTTGGATGTGCT
This sequence comes from Tillus elongatus, assembly GCA_964006375.1. NCBI lineage: Eukaryota > Metazoa > Arthropoda > Insecta > Coleoptera > Cleridae > Tillus > Tillus elongatus. Next base: position 22,595,412 of record OZ023262.1, on the reverse strand, counting down.
AGAGAGGAGGTCATTGATGTGGAGAAGAAACAAATTTGGGGCTAGAGCTGAACCTTGAGGAACTCCTGCATTAATTGGATACAGTTTAGAGGAATGGCCATCCACGACAACAGAAATGCTCCGGTTGGAGAGAAAATTTGCTGTCCAGGTACATAGTTTTGGTGGTAGGCCATAGGCCGGAAGTTTATTAAGCAGCGCTGCGTGCCAGACCTGGTCCGATGCTTTGGACATGTCTTGGGGACAGGTTGTACTCGGGCAGTTTTCCAGTTACTAGGGAATATGCTACTATTGTAAGATGTCTGAAACAGACGAATCAGTACAGGAACCAATTCTGGTGCGCATTTTTGAGAACAATTGCTGGGATCTCGTTAAGGCCAGAGGCTTTCCTGGTATTAAGAGAAAAGAGCACATTTCGTACCATTTTAGTTTTGAAAATGATATCCGTCATTTTATGCGCGACATTGGGGACTGTTGGTGGTTGAACATTTTGAGGTGGGTTGAGAGTAGAATTGCCGGCGAACAACGAGGCAAAAAGTTCAGCCTTCCCAGGTAGGTAGAAATAATTTCATCCCCTGAAACAAGAGGCTGGTTCTGTAAGCGCAGGCAATCCTTATTGCACCTTTCCTTTGTACCCTTAGCAGAATATCTCTGTATATTTTCTTCTTTATGGCTCGTTGCCATATTACCGCCCCATACATGATTATTGATTGGGCTACTGCAAGGAGTACCCTTGTGATTCCCTCTAGCGGGCCTCTGGTATTGGGTAGTAGTCTGCTTAGGTTTCCTATTGCTTTTTCAGCTTTTGATGCGATCTTTCTTACATGCTGGCCCATCCTCATATTTCTATCTAATACAATTCCTAGGTATTTTATATTTTCTTGACTTATTATTGTCATGTCTTCGATTTGCACTGCGACTTCGTTCACAAAGTAGAAATAGTAGGAGTAGTAGTAGTAGTAGTAGCTATAGCAGTAGCCCCTCACTGAAATAAATAATCAGAGACGTAGTGAATGGCTCTTGAACCGCAAACAATATGAGTGGTGATGCAGTGATTCACTGTATGAGTAGAGACGCCATGTGCTGGTTGACATATATCGCATTTATTAAAGTGATGTTTGATTGAACAATGGAACGTGGGTCGACAGACTTGACATAAACACAATCGGCAGCAGGTCAGCCCGCTAACTTCTGTGATCTGTGATGTTATTATCGCTAATGTATTCATCTCAAATTATGGTTTATCTGTTACTTACTGCTGCGCTTCTAACAGATTAGATATAGGTATATAATCACAGGTGGATGAGCTTCCTTGTTGAAATAGAAGATAAGCTTAGGTTTAAAAAAAGTCTGGACGCAGCAAGTTCGTTATGGTAGTGAAGCTCAAGACACCCTATTTATTTTTTATTCATTTATCGTACGGTTGTTGGACACATTAAAAGAGAGTTTTCAAAAATACAAAACATTACCAGAATATAAGATACAATACAACACAAAATAAAATATACAGTAGTATAAAACACACTTTGAACCGTTCACTGCTCACGCGTGTTTGTAGGGACCCCCCCCCCCGGGCTAAGGGTTGATTTTTCTCAGGTGTCTTTTCAGAATTACCACATAGCACCACAAAGTGTATTTGGCCAAACAAGTGCAAAATATACTAAAACACGGGATGACGCAAGATCGCGTCACGAGCATTACGTAATGAACTTTTCGTGAAATGTTCATGACTCGATTTCACGTCATGTGTGTGTTGCTTCAAAAGTAATTATATTGATTACAAAACAAATACAAAATATCACATGTAAATGAAAAAAAATAATTTATTACTTCAATACACAAAAAAAAAACAAATAGAATATGCAAAATAAGAAAACAAGCATAAAACTGAATAAAATTGTTTTTCTTATAAATGTAAGAAAACGTACAAAACATGTGTAAATAAAAATAACAAACTTTCTTTGCCGCACAAAATAAACAAAATTAAATAAAATGAGGTAACTTATTTATTACAGGTTCGCATGCCATTCGTCGAAACAGTTTCCATCAAAACACAAAGATGGCTTCGAAGGGCATGCTGGGCAAAAGTAAATTGTGTCTTTTCGCACTTTATTTTTATAACAATTATTGCATCTTCTGCGCGGCCGATGTTTGGAATTCGGCGTTACAGGATTTTTTTCCTCCCTGTGCTGGAACGAAATAGGTCTCTTTGGTGGAACTTCCTTTGGTGGTACAAGTTCTTCAATCACTCGCAGTCGGAAATCATACAACGAAACTCGACTTATTTCATATTTATTATACAAAAAGTATGAGTTCAAATGCAGCAATTGCGCAACGTGAGTGCCAATTTTTTGTACCATCGAAGCGATTTCCTAGAGCATGAGTAATAAGACAACATTTGATCCTGCTTGTCAACGCCACCCATGTTTTTATTATACATATATATGGCTTCCGGTTTCTGCTTTTCTTGGTCCCTTTTGTTTCTGTTTTGGATGAAATCGTGAGAAAATTCAGTGGAAATGTACGATACATCGCGCTTGTCACGCCACTTTCCGACCATTACATCATTGGAGTAGCGAGAAATATTGTCGCCCACCTTCAGCTTTGCATTTTTTTACCTCAAGAGGATTGTCTTTTCGGTCAAACCGTAGAGTTCCAGTGCAGTAGGTGCCTCTTTCTAATAGTTGGCGAACCAAAGAGTAACTGTTGTAGAAGTTGTCCATGAATAAAGAGTGCCCTGCGTCCAACCTTTCTTCCATTAGATGGAGAACTACATTGGCAGCATGGCCTTTGGCACCAAAATCATCTAGCACACCGGTATGAATGAAGAACTTAAGAATAGTTCCATTTGGCTCGGTCATGTACAGCTTCACTCCGTACTTATGGCGTTTATTTTTTATATACTGTCTAAAAACAAATCTCCCGCGCCATAAGACCATGGATTCATCGAGAGAAAGATTTTGGTTTGGGTAATAGACATCCACCATTTTATTATTGAAGTAATCTATCACAGGTCGAATTTTGAATAGCCTGTCTTGGGGTTTTGGTTCGTTTTGTTTTAGGTTTTCTGCAAAATGCAAGCATCGCATAATGATCATAAAGCGATCTCTGCTCATGTGGGTCGACAAAAATGAAAGATTGAAAAGTCCGTCTTTCTTTCAAAAGTCTTGCATTCGACTGAGTGGAATTGTCCCCATGTGCAGAAACAATCCAAAAAAGAGACGCATTTCAGGTATCGAAGTTTCGCGCCAACGAGCAATTCTTGAAAATTCGCCCACATTGGGAGACTGGAATACCTCGACTGCATAGCTATTCGTTTCCTGAACAAAAAGCTGTCGTCAACCAATAAATTGAAATAATCAATTGGCCTATTCCCTGTAATCAAAAATTATTTATTCAATAAAAAAATGTGTGAATTATCGTAAAGTAAATAGTCTCACCGTCTGGTAGTATTTTTAGCTCTTGTTTCCCTGTAAAAGCTAGCGTTTTCTTGCTGGGTGTTTGGGTCCAGTTCACAGTTCCATCATCGGATCTTGGAACAGTAACTTGCTGAAAAGTAGTGCCTAAATCAGTTTCTGTGTCAACAGGAACGTCTTCATTTTCTTCGATATCCGAATCACTTTTTTCAAATTCCGAATCCAAATAATCTGGGTCTTCAAAATTATCGTCAGAATCCAGTAAAATGCGTTCTATCTCAGCGTCAGAAAGTAGTTTATGAGGTTTGTAATTATTTTTTGTTATTTTTGGTCGTTTTACTCCGGATGGCCCTGCCCCAGTCGAATCTATTGCGAATTCGAACCAGCACAAATCAACGATACCTCGATGTGTGTTGAACAGGCTCACAATACATCACACGCCTACAAAGACGGCTTACATACTGAAAAAGGTATGTGCAAGCCCGCTGTAATGACTCGAAATTGCGTCATGAGCGTCCGTGGCGCAGTACGCAAGACGTGATTTCGCGTCATGCGCACTGGACGGGTTAAGGGTCGCTATCAGGAAGTCTTGGCGTCTACCATGGAACATTCTTCTGTGATATGTCTGATGGTTTGAATATCTCCGCAGTCACAGAGAGGAGATGATTGCTTGTCCCATTTGTATAAAGCGTATGCACATCTGCCATGCTGGGTTCTGATTCTGTTAAGCGTGAACCATGTTTTACGTGGTAAATCGAAACCCGGTGACTTGTGGGTGATGCACGGCATGTTATTGTTTTGTTGCGCAGTCCATTCATGACTCCACGCGTTGGTAAGGTTGAACTCAACTTCCACAGCCACTCTTGCCGTTCTTGTTGGCGGTCGTCTAGACCGATGTCGGTTATAGTTGGCATCTTCGATACGTTTATATAAAATTGAGTTATCCAAATTTTAAGTATTTAATGAAAATTCACTACCACAACGCACTTCTGCGTCCCGAACTTTTTCTCATACGGATATTTGCTCAAAGAACGCATGTTTTTTCCAAAACTTGCACGGATAAATTGTCTTACATTTAAATTGAGTGATTTAGACGACAGCTATTATATAAATACAATTATTACAAGCTGGAACTGTGTAATCTATGATTTCTATTACGCAGAACAAGAATATTGGATCTGCAAATCTGCATTTGAATAATGTATTAATATTCAACGATCAGTCTTGCTACACTCAATTTACCATGATATATTACCATATCACAGTAGTGGTTGATTTTTCTACAAAGTGGTAAATTTATGTGGTTAATAATTGATAATTTACTGCTTGGAACGATTAATGCTAAATGATTAGTTCAATTAGATAGCAATAAATATAATAATAATACATTGAAATTATTGCAGTCTTATCAGGAATTCCAGTTAATGTTCTAGTTTATTCATCATAGTGACGATATAAATCGTCTTATTGCTGATGAAAGATTATTATGGACCGACACACATAACGGTTATAGATTTTTTGTAATTTTTGACAAGAAACAACTTTCTATTGCACAAATAAATTTAAAAACGTCGGGAATTTTCACAGAAATCCTTTTAATAGCCAATATGATTTTTGGTTAATTTTCGTAGAAATTCACTAATGAGGCGATCTTGGCTTTTGAATTTTGTCTTTAAATCAGTGTGAACTAGGACGCCTAGATCCCATATCCGGGGTCAGGTCAGGTCAAATTTTTTGTTTATATATATATATATATATATATATATATATATATATATATATATATATATATATATATATATATATATATATATATATACAGGCCGAGTAGCCCAGTTCACGAGGTGAGTAACCTCTCGAATTTGACTAGTAGTTCGCGGGTTCGAGTCCCGTATCCGTACAGTCGGTCTTTTTCACTCGAATGTGGAAAGGCCGGCTTCTGACGAGTTAAAGGGTGGTGCCCTTTGTCTTTATGTATATGTAAGCTCCCCCCGCACAAGTCGAAGACTTCTGGGTGCGGAGTTTGTCCACTGTGGTGTTATTATATGTATATATATATATATATATATATATATATATATATATATATATATATATATATATATATATATATATACTTTATTTGTTTGCTGTACTTTTTGTGATTTTTTATTAGTTTACGTGGACTGCAGTTTCGAACCGTCCTGGTTCATCATTAGCACGGTACTGACTGTGATCAAGGTTGCTCCTGGCGGTAAAAATATTGCACTAGAAATTCCTGTCAAATTGTAATAGATTGTAATGAAAGTGGAGTGGGTGGGGAAAACAGTGCTGAATTTAAAACAAAGTAAATTATTATATTTTTTTACTTAACACAGAACGTAGCGCTAACATTATGACAGAACATAAAGTTACGTTACAGTAAATAGATGCACTAGATATAAGCGGTTTTCCACAAGGTTTTGACATTACTGCTGTAATTGTAAAATTGTAATAGATTTGGGAATTTTTCAAATTGTAGTAATTATGTAATGAAAGTGTGTAATAGATCTATTACAATTGTAATGACAGGAGAAATCCCGACTGATCGTTCCTGTGCGGTCTATGCCTGAGACTGTACGCGGCGCCTGCGTGTTGAGCCTCTATTGGTCGGTCTACCGCTCTGATTGGTTGTGTTCTCGGACTGTGTCGTGTGTATCGGTCTCCTGTCTTGATGATTGTGGTTTGATAATTTGTCATTTGTAAGGCTTTTATTCAGTTTTGTTTAAATTTTGTACTTGGATTTGTTCTGGCATTCATTGTTTCTTATTGTTTGTTTGTTGAATGTAGTATTGTTCCCAGAATTCCATTTTTTTGTGGTCTTTAATATGTTTCATTAGTTGTAATTGGTTGATATCTGGTGTGAATGTGCGTACTACGTTTGATTGGTAGCTAGGTATGTGGATTTTATCTAATGTTGTTATATGTTCCTTGAATCTTGTTTCTATTGATTTTTTTGTCATTCCTATATATTTTTTATTGCATGTGATACCTTCTCTTTGATATATTCCGTTTAATTCATGTGGGTTGTGTTCCTGTTTTTTTATTTTATTTTGTTTATTATTTTATTTTTGGTTCTGTTGCTCATTTTAAGGTCATATTGTTTGAGTGTTTGTGTAACTTATGATGTGGTGGTTATAAGTGATGCTGTGTATTTTGTGTTTGTTTCTGGTGTTTTGTTTTCGATTTTGTTGATTTGTTAGTTTTTGATTTGTTTTACTTAATTTTCTATTGTTTTCTTGTTGTATCCATTTCTTTGTGCTATTTGTATTATGATGTTGTATTCCTTTCTCGTTCGTCATATTAGAGTGGTACATTTAGCGTTCTGTTTATTAAGTATCTGTATGCGGCCATTTTGTGTGTGTGTATGTGTGGGTGTATTGAGTGTTTAGGTATAGTGATGTCTGTTTGTGCAGGTTTTCTGTATATTTTGTATACAATCTGGGTTTTTTTTCTAATAAGTGTTAAGTCAGGAAGTTCATGGTGTTGTTTGATTCTTTTCCTATTGAAAATTTCATGTTGTTGTTGATTTGGTTTATTTTTTCGATGATATTGTCTATGTTGGTTTTTTGATTGTCATATATTACCAATATATCATCGACGTATCTTATCCATATGATGTTTGTGTCTGTTTCTTTTATGATGGTGTTGATTTTATCTTCTAACTGTTGTATGTACAATTCTGCCATTGTGCTTGGTAGTGGAGATCCAATTGGTAGTCCGTCTTCTTGGATGTAGTATTCTCCGTTGAATTCAAAGTAATTTTGTTTTAATATGATGTTTAATATTTCGTTGATTTGTTGTTATTTTGCATTTTATTTTCGATTATGTTCGTGGTTTCGATAATTGGTATATTGGTGTACATATTTGTTATGTCGAATGAGGCGAGTCTTGTGTTTTTGTTTATGTTTTCTAATTTATGCACTAGTTCTATGGAGTTTTTTATATTAAATTTGTTTTTTAGTTGTATTTATTGTTTTAGTACTTGGTGTAGTTCTTTTGCTATTTTGTATAAAGGTGCATCTTTAAAATTGATGAGTGGTCTTATTGGGTATCCCGTTTTGTGTATTTTTTTTATTCCTGTCATTGGTGGTGATTTAGGGTTGTTGTTATAATAATGTGTTTAACCTTAAAAAGAACAAACTAGATAACGTAAACATAACAATCACAACACACCACATATTTCAGGATAAATTCATAAACATAACAGACACAAAATTCGCTTTTTCGAGACTTTTTCTGTGACTTCACAAAGATAATTTTCTGTTGCCTGACGATGCCGTAAAAGCAGAATCGGTTTCGGAGAAAAAACGCAAGCACTTATAAAGCCACAAAAAAAGTCTCTACTGCTGTATTAAGTATGAAATGGTTTCACCAAGTTAGGACAATAACGAACAACCACAAAATTAAATTATAATTCTTAAAAAAGTTATTAATGATTTTTTTTCGATAAAAATGCGCTAAAAATTCATTGCGATTACACAATATGTTCATATAATAGTAAAGGTAAAGGTAAGATGCTTACTGTCAATTTGGCCAATGCTGACCCTTTTTGCTCATCTAAACTAACCTATTCTTCACCTTAAGCTCGATATCAACGACAAAAGTGATTTGAAAAATCATCCGCTGCCGGTGAGTCTCGTCGTCCCCCGAGTCCGAATTGGGATGTTTAAGTTGACTTTACAGCACGGTCTCGGTGGCGCTTATATGTTCATATAACGCTAAGATTGAATAAAAGACAAAAGATAAAATAAATGAAAACAATAAAACACCTCCAGTATTTGAAATCGCCTCATCCTTGAGCTTAAGTTTGATAGGCCCTCGTCGTAACCAATTGGGCGGGTTATGGAGCATATGACAGAATTATAAGGGTAATGACATAAATATAAGTCGCTATGTCAATTTTCTACAATTTTGAGTTGTTTATAGCAAATCATTCCATTCAAATATATTTTTGAAAATATTTTAATCAAATGAACGAAAGTAGCATTTAAAGCACAATTCTATAATAATATGAAACATAGTTCCTGCATCATGTCATGTTAAAAATCACCAATTTCGACGTTCTAGATCGTCCCTTTGATATTTTTATAAGAAAAACTACACTTTAGTGATTTCCAGACCCTCTAGACATTTTTGCTCCGAAAAAGGCCTTTGTCTGGAATGTTTAATACATTTTGTTTACTTAAGAGAAGCAATATTTTGGTCTTGTCGTACTGTGGCCTCCAGTGGCTCTAAAACTGTTTATTATTAATGACTAAAACTTTTTTTTCACATAGAGTATAAAAATCTAAGTTTTGGTATATTGTAATATAAACCTGCGTACCAAATTTGTTTGCCATAGCGTGGTCTTTTTTGGCCAAAAAATGTTCCGAAACAAAACCTAAAATTTTCTTGGAAAAAGTGCTTTGATTTTCCTGGGTTAACGAACTTAACTAGGCCATTTACGAATGAAAAGTCCTGCCACGTTTGTCGAAATATGCGCAATATTTTTAAGTTATCGGTATGATACGAACATGGATTCCTAGGGGCTCTAGTTCGCGGTCAGAAATGATTTTCAAATTCAAAATTTGCGATCCCCTCGTTAGTGATTGTTTCTCCAAAAATTCACTAGAAACACAACAAAGCACGCATTTAAAGCTACCAGATCTGTATGTACACTTTGACTAAGATTTATTACTGTACAAATAAGACTCGCTTCCTAAATTCCGCAATTTGTTTTTCTTCTTGAATTTATTAACTTCCAAAACCACTAATTAGTTTTTATGATAGAAACATCATAATTTTGCAGATTATTAGCATATTTTCGTGAGACCTGTGTAATTACATAATGATAAATTGCTTGTTATTTGACGACATGTCTCTAACGCATAAATAAACAGTCTTAGGACAAGATCGAAGATTTATAATGCAAAATATCACAAGATCATAACATTATGGAATTTAAAATCGACATTGCACAAGGACGCGTACCTATCTAACAACTTTATGACATGGCATACCTTTCAATGATGTTCATGGTATTAATAACCAAATAGATGAAGGTCTACAGCTTCACCTATTAACATGATACAATAACTTGATTGCCAGTGTATTGATATTTTCTCTACTCGTAAAGGGAGAAAAATACTAAACTGCATTCTTCAAAAAGTGTGGACGCAGAAAATGCGTTATGGTAGCTAATTTCTATAGAAAGTATAATCAAAGTACTTTAGGTTACAAGTTCAATACCTCCTGGTATGTGAAAAGAAACTCTTGTGCTATAAATAAAAGTAATAATCTACCAATATGTTTAAAAATAATCTACTTTATTTTACAATTTTAAGAGTGGGAAAAATCAGTCTGTAAAAAGTTGGTGTCCATATATGACCATTTATACAAAGAAATAATCGCAAATATACGAATTCGATAGCTCTGACATATTAATACAAGCCTCGTGGTCCCACGCCCAGCAGTTTCCACATTGTATCCAATCATCTTTATGGCACTTAAGGCATTTAAGGCACAAAGGAGAAATTGTCTTTTTCTCAATCAGTTTGCGGGGAGGAGTCAGGTTTTCACTTTTATTTTTCTTGGCATTCATGCTGACATCTCTCCCTGAAACCAAACTCTTACCTTTCTTGCTGACGCCTTTCGCTTAAAGCAAACTCTTTTCCCGCTTAGCTGATTCATCGCTTCTTTTATTTGCTCTTTTCTCTTTCAGCATCTTTTCGTATGGATAACTTTTTATGATTTCATTTCTTTCAGCTTTACGACGTCATGCGCTAGCTTAGCTCTTCTTCTTTTCAAAGCCTCAGGAACCGGTGAGAGCTCGGTAATTACAGATTTAATATTTTCATTGGATTGGTCAATGTAACTTTTGTTCGAGATATGGATCGCTGAGGAGAGGCTGTTTGAGATTCGGCGTCAGTAGCGGCAGTTTGATACTCGACTTGCTCAGAATATGTGGCTTCAGGTACGGAATCAGAGGCTACAGTTAGAGATCCAAGTTGTAGAGAAGCCGAAAATATCATTTCATTTTTAAGGTTTATTACTTATCAGAATGATGGAGAAACGTTAAAGTATGGGCATAATGAGTTAGGAAAACGGGTGCCAATTGTGTCCAGTAACAACATCACTACCCTGCAATTAAAAATATACCTGAACACATCATCGTTCATCTAAAGCACAACCTAATCTATACGGGGGCCCTCAATAATAAGTTCGTCAAACATTTACCAATTACACGCTCAACTGAGCTAATCAACATCAAACACTATATACAATCAACGCTCCATTGAGCAAGCTAACATTAGGAGCAGTTTCTACCTAATGCTCCACTGAGCAACTTCAACATTAACAACAGTTACTACTGAGCCACATTATAAACTCTAAACAACGCACATCAGCGCCTCAGAACTACTTATAAACAATGTCTTATATAATATTTATTCAGACAATAGTTACTCAAACAATAGTTACTCCAACAATAGTTACTCAAACATTAGTTTAACCTGTGTGTTTAGTTGGGTGCTGTACTCGCCACTATGTCCGTGTCGGCTTTCGGTATGCAATAAGGCAAAGCTTCACCGAGAGTACTCCCTACAGCCAGAGTTGAATACCGAGAAGTGCAATGGACACAACGTTGAACTTACTACGATGTGGCCTCTCCAATATCCACACTCCTACACTGGCACTGACACGTGCAATAAGACAACGAAGCCTCAATCTAGCTACCAGGTCGGCTCTCAAATGCAACAACGGTTCCCACAGTGAATATTGAAAAGTGCAATGGACACAACGGTGAACCCACTAGAATGTGCCCTCTCCAATATCCACGCATCGACAAGAGTAGGTGCAATGGATACCTGGAGCGAGCTCCACTGTACCGCTACCGAAGTATGCCGACGCCACTAAAAACAACCGAGCTGTGGTTACGTAACCCGGGCCTGAAAGCCCAAGCCTCTACCAGTATGACGCCCTACTGGGTGAGCAAGCAGCGAAAGTCCACACACCTTTCAAACTATCATCAATTTACTGTCAAACAGACTTTATTTACTTTCTGTAAACTGACATTCAACAATTACTTAATTTATTATTATTGACTTAACCTCGTATAAAGAACAAACTGAAAATAAATCGCGGCTACACTTTATTTTTCATATAGGCTAATTATCAAATGCTTGCCTAAAACCCGTTTTATAATCAGATACTTAAAATTACTTCTCAATTTTTACTCAAACAACTAATAATATGTACAATAAATAAGCAACGAGTGTTCTGTGAGAAACTCGCCCTTTATGGAGATATATAATGTGCGCTGCACATTTCACTAATCTCGAGCATATTTTAGTACACAGCTCGGGTCATGGTTCACACTCAAATGTGTTTCACGGTACAAGTTATGCTTTTCTTCAACTGACGCTAAGACGAATATAAAAAGTGCCCTTGGAGCCGAAGATGATATATTATTAAGCCGCTAACTCATCTACAGTCTACATGCAGACTTGGGAGACTACTTCTCTGGCTTCACTGCTGGTTTTCGTTTTTGCAGGTGAAGGACGTAGCCAGCGCGTAAGCTAACTGGAGCAAGTGTCCCTTACATTCCACATTGTAACTCCACAGCACGTTCCAAATGCTATCAAGTAAACAATTTTAGACTCGCATCGTTCAATTGCACACTTTAAATTTTAATGGGACAATATTCTTAAGGCCTTCCTCATGTAGAACATCATAAGGTTTCTGTTAAAGACGTACAGAGTATTTTCATAATAAAATGACGTTGTGACCAGGGTTGGAAACTAGATTTCTTAGAGGTAATACATTTTCCCCGTGTTAGCACCGACTAAACTATGATATCAATAAAGTTTTAACTTTGGCAACACTGCAATCTGAATATGTACCATGAAAACATACCTTCACGTGTTTACGTTTTTAAGGTGGAAGTAAAAAACTTTCACGTATCTTGGGAGTAAAATGTGACGTAAATATAGTATATATACATTTGTCGTCATAAATTATATTAACGTTTTTTAAATATGTAATTTTACACGATGTAACACGGTAGAAAATACTTTATAGCTTCATAAAACGTCCAGCACAGCTTCGAATATAGTAAGCACTATTGTTTGTTTTACGCCAGGTTGTAATTAAATAAATAAAGGATGAAAAACTTGCTTCTTATATTTATGTGTAGACACAGCAAAGTGTTACAAAGCAGAAGCGGAGGAAGTATGTACGGAATTCTCATAAGTGCTTACTTAAAATGCACTCTCTGATCTTTTAAAGCGGATCCTATTTCTTAATTTAGAAAAAAGTTTGCTCTGTATTATTAGATTTTCGATTAGCTGCTTTCATATATTATTAACAACCTGTTTTGTGAAAAAAAAACTTTCTTTTTTATTATCCTTTATCTTTCAAATGGCTGGTGTATAAGGTCTCGTCTTTCGTTGTTGATTGGAACTGTACCTTTGTGTTCCATGGTCTTCTTGGTACCCTCCAAATATTATGCAGCCACTGTGGTGGTGGTTTTTTCTCATTTTTTGATCTTACCCTACTGCAGCGTTTTTCAACCTTTTAATATTTGCGACCCAATCTTCACTCACAATTCTAATTGTTGGATAAATTTTAAGTGGGCGTAAGCGAGGATTTGATGCTAGTGAGGCATCAACAAGTGCAAAGACGAGAGTGGTTCTGAAACAAAAATCAAGGAAATATTTTTAAGAATATTTAAAGAGTGGGTTTACCAGCACTAAAGTCAATAAAGAAGAAAGGCCCCCTGTAGGTATTTTCTACTCTGATGTGGGAAATTTGGCTTGGAAGACCATTTATGTAGTAATTATGACTGTAGGGCCAATAAGCAAGTCATTTTAGGTTATCCCAGTGCCCAAAATATTTCCTGTGCTGTATTTCAGTTAGATTGGTAATATATCTATTCCCGACTCCATAAGAAGACATCCAATTTACTATACCACTGAGACGCATTGCCGGGCAAGATCAGATAATAAAGTACCTTAAAATAGGTATTTCAGGTATCTGGACTTAGTAGTCAGTTTTCAGTTCATTTTAGGGCACACTTCGAACTAAAAATTACCAATTGTGGAAATTAAACTCAAAAGTTCATTGAAGTATATTTTATAGCACATAGTGAGATGCAACGCAGCAGTCGCCATCTCGTTGCGGAACCAAGTAGTAACCAAATAACACAAAATGTTATAAAATAGAGACTATGTACAACCAGCTAACAATTTTATAAATTGTCAGCCCTGACCCATTTCTTCCCCAATATAGGGACAAAGTATGTAAGGCTAGATGTATTCTCACCACAATTAGAACCGTAGACCGGTTTCGCTCTAATTAGAGCAATTTTGTGAGGTTGGCTACCATAGCCGGATTTTTATTTTTTTTCTCCCTCGGCACGTACGCGTCTTTGCCGCCCTGATAGCACTGCAGTCTTTGGCTCATTGTGCATGCCCTTAGTCTTTCTATTCCACCCATTACAAAATCACTGTGCCTTGAACTAGTCTGCACAGCGATTGGTAGGGTGAAGTTTTATATTGCTCTGTCTCCGGTCTAGACTGGCCGTAGATCAGTTGCCTTTTGCGGTCCAGAGCTTTACACTCGCACAAGATGTGCTGGGATGATTTCTCCCCTCGCCGCATAGTCTTCATGCGAGGTCCCCCTCGAACCGCCCCATTCTATGCAGGTATTTCTTGACGGACATGTGTTCTGTCAAGAGACCTGTTAGGTTTCTGAGCTGTCCTCTGCTAAGATTTAGCAGCTCCACAGCTCTCTTTGAACGGGGTTCGTTAATTACTGACTTCCCATGTCTGCGCCCTGGAAAATCTGCCCAGTACACCTTGTGTTCGTTTCTGACGCAGGACTTAATGGCTCCCTTGGCAATGCTCTTTGTCACGCCCAGAACCGGTTCTGATCCCATATATGGTTCTGCTGACCCTCTCTTCGCGAGACTGTCAGCTTCTTCATTGCCTTTGACCCCCGAGTGACCCGGCACTCAGATAAGGGTGACCTCATTCTGCCCAGCCAGGTGGCTCGTCTCGTCTCGTCACTCACTTACCAGCCTGGAGTTTACCCGTGAGCTACTTAGGGCCTTAAGGGCTGACTGGCTGTCTGTGGCTATGAGGATCCGCTAGCTGGTGTAGCCTCTCCTCTTGTTCTCCCGCACAATGTGCAGGATGGAGTACATTTCGGCCTGAGAGATCGTTGCATGGGCTCCGAGGGAAATACTATGACTTACCCTCGGTCCTTCCGAATAAACACCTGTCCCCGTCCTACGCTCCCCGCCGGATCCGTCCGTGAACCAAACGAGCGCGTCCCGTGGTAAGCCAGGCGTATCCGCCTGTCATGCCTCGCGGTCGGGGATTTCCACTGTATAATTGTTTTCCCTGCAGATTCGCGGGCTTGCGAAGTCTGACCTCATTTCAGGCTATGGCTCCTTCACGATTTCCTGAATTTTTCAATGGCCGCTGAAGCCTGGGTTGATCTTCAGTCTATCATTGCAGGCTAGTCTGTATAGTCCTAGTATGGCCTCCCTCATGATAAATAAGTGTATTACTTTTTAGGTGTTTTCTCGCTGCAATTAGTACGCCGTACTGACGAGCTCTAATTAGAGCGAAACCGATCCACGGTCCCGATTGTGGTGAGAATACATCTAGCCTTATATATTTTATAGGTAAAATTAAACCAATTTTTTCTCAATTTAGGTACTAATAAGTTACTTACTTTTGAGCAATTTTAATAGTCAAAAATAAGCTAATTAGGAGCTACATTCTCAAATTTGTAGTGATTATGACAAGCAGTCGAAGATTTTGGTTAATTATGACTAAATTATAATTTGGTTAGGTGACTTGGACTCGAGTGCTGGTTAACATGCTTTAATTTGTTGTCAGTTTTTACACACTTCAAAATGGACCCGATAAAAAGAATGTTAATATTCAAGATATACAAGGTGTTACATTAATTTTAAACGTCACTATATTATATTATCATTTTTATTGCCCTACTACCGTATAACAATATTAAATTATGTAAGATGGCAATGTGTGTGGATATATCTGGCGCCAGGTCCTCAGTACTTGAGATCATTTACGAGACGACAGACGATCTTCGAAATATTCATTCGCACATACTTAACATTCACGTTACTACCAACATATTAAAGATAAATAACGTTTAGTGGCATTTACACACTTCGCGGAGGTGTTCCCAGACACAGAGTTCAAGGGAACAATTAAACAATGTAGCGTTGTGCCACGACATAATGCGTCGTTAAGATTCAACAGGGATCACTTCATGACTTATCGTCAGCAAATATTACGAAAAAAGCACGCACGTGTTAAATCTTATTGTTTTAATTGTAATGAAGGAGTTATTAACCCGCAATTACTGACCTACTTTACCGTATTCTGGTTAAAAACGTATGAAAACAAGTGTCACTAGATTCACTGGATTCTAATAAAGGATTTGTCCAGATAACGACACTTGGAGAAACCAAATCACCACAACACATCTTTTTAAACACCTGGCGATCGTTTCACTCACAAAGTTAGCGTCAACAGAGGATTAAAATTTTTAACTACTTTCTACTACAGCATCAATCTGCACGGGCACTGCTCAGAGGAGCTTTCTTCCATAGTTCCTCCACCTGCTGCCCCCAACAGATCTAGGGGAACAGAGCGAATGCACCTTTTTACTGTACAGGTCACCAGACATAGAACATCTTGTTATGCCCGCTCTTTTGTCCCGAGGACTTCCAAGTTGTGGAATTCCTTGCCGGCACATGTTTTTCGTTCTCCTCCGAACCTCCAAACCTTTAAGTCCACAATTAACAAGTTGCCTTTTTCCTCCTTGTCGACACCCACGGTACGATAGTATTTAGGCTGTGAGCCCTCGTGGTGTGTTTTTGAAATTAAAAAAAAACACCTAATTATATTGATTCTTGGATAAAGAACGATACCGAGAGAAAGATTAAATAGCAGGCAAATTTTCTGCGTATTTTATCTTTATTGTCGGACGAGGTTATTGAACTTTCTTTATTACCTGACCTGACAGGTTTTGAAATGCTTCTCTGCTTCAAAGACAGAGCGCAAAGAGTGCACTGCAGATCAGTGTCGAGGCTCGATTTAAGGAACTTTTGTTTTTTATTGCACTAGCAACATAAATTCTCATACGCATAGAGCTTCGCCTGGTGTGTAATATTTTTGATAAGTTTCAGATTTTCCTTATCAATGTGGTGGTTATTATCCCAAATATATGTTGAGCCACGCATGACTTGTCTACACTACCGTATCTGAAATGTGCCAGATGTTCACGAAATCTAGTCTCTATGGTTCTCTTAGTCTGCCCAACGTATTTAAGATTACAATCTTTACAACCCATCTCATAGATACCCGACATTGCAGCGGGTTGTCTGTCTTTGAAGCAGATAAACATTCCGAAACCTGTCAGGTAAAATAATAAAGGAAATACAATACACAGAGAATTGGTCTGCGATTTAATATCCCTCTCGGTATCGTTATTTACCTAAGACTCAGTGTAAAAGGTGATGTTTAGTAGTAAGTAGTTATAATTTTTCATCCTCTGATGAGGCTAACTTTGTTAGTGAAACGATCGTCAGGTCTTCGGGTACTCAAACCATTTTTTATTAAAAAAAATTTACTAATAGAGACGTATCGATGGTGAGACTTTACAAACATTTTTCAAATGAGCGCAAACTAGGACCCCTAGAACCCATATCCAGGGTCAGTTTCAATTTTTATATGTTATATATATATATATATATATATATATATATATATATATATATATATATATATATATATATATATATATATATATATATATATATATATATATATATATATATATATATATATATGTAAGTATCCATCCGATAACTCAAAAAATAAATAACCGACTTAAATAAAACTCGGCAAGTGCCTTTCTTTTATTAATGGCTTGGATGAGTTTGTTAGCCAGGAAAATCGGACGAGGTTTTCCGGGAAAATATTTTGAGTTTTCTTTCGAAAAAAATTACAAAGCTGTTTTAATAAAATTTACAAGATATGTTGCCTTTGGAGAGGCCTTACTACGTACCAAAATTCAACTTTCTAAATTGATAGAAAATTGAGTTATTCAAATTTTGAATGGTCGCATTGTTAGTGCCGAAAGAGGGTTTAATATTACCGCTGTATGTGGAATATCTGCTTCGGGATATTATTTACCCCAGTTCTTCCTTTTTCCAAGACAACGAATGAATCCATTGTTAATGCGAGGTTGTCCTGCAGGCTCAGTTGGACATGCTAATACTTCAGGGTGGATGGACAGTGACCATTTCTTTAAGTTTCTGGACCATTTTATTAGTATGGTGAAACCAACTGAAGATCGAAAAATCCAATTAATTTTAGATAAGCATACCATCCATAGATCCCTTGAAGCTATTACTAAAGCAAAAGAGAACAACTTAGTTCAAATTTCGCTCCCTCCTCATGCGAGTCATAGATTGCAGCCCCTCGACTGTTGCGTATTCGGGCCGTTGAAGGCACAATATGCCAGGGAATGTGATGTCTGGCATTCAGATCATCCTGCCCAACGAATTACAATCTATGATGTTGTGGAGATATTTGCAAAAGCCTTTGCACACATTTCAAATATGCAAAAGCCCATTAAAGGATTCGAGGTAGCAGGTATATGGCCATTCAATGCTGGCGTATTCAATGACCAAGACTTCCCAGCTGCTGAAGTTACTAATGTTGCGCAGCATGCCCAGTCTCAAAGTGATGCCCAAATTGCATTTCAGAATGAAACGATAGAGCACTTACCAAATGAACATGACGATAAACCAGTTGAACCAGGACCAAGTTGCTCAACAGAACCTCAGCGAACACCACCAAGATACTCCAAGGAATCCGAGCCAACATCAAGTAGTTCTAAAGACAACGCCACATTTGCGGAGGTTATTGAAATAATTTCTCCTAAACCGGCAACTTGAAAAGAAAGAAAAATTGGAAGAAAGACCCAACGATCGGAGGAATTGACAAGCACCCCATTCAAAGATGAATTGGAAGCTAGTTTAGTCAAAATGAAAGTAGAAAATAAGAAAGTTAATCTTGTCAAGCGGCAACTAGTGGATAGCACTTCAAAACGAAATAAGAAAAAGAAACAGAAACAAATATTTAACCCAAGGAAACAAAATGATTCATCAGAAAGTGAAGATAATCAAGATAACACCGAGTGCCTGTATTGTCATAGTAAATTTTCAGAATCCAAGTCTGAAGAAGGATGGATCCAATGTGTAAGATGAAAGGAGTGGGCTCACTATGCATGCGCTGGTGTAGAAGAGGAAGAAGAGCGTTTTTACTGCATTATGTGCACAGACTGATCATCATTTTTGTTATTAATGGAGCACGCAAATATTATGAATGATTTTTTTTTAATATGGTTACCTATATGTGAATAGAATAACAATTATTTTTGTTTATGATAACACACGAAAATTATGAACAAATGTTTTGTTATCGAATATAATCGTTACTTAACAAAATATTTATTTACTTCATCATTGGTAATTTATTTGGGGCGAAAGGAACTAGTGGACCTTTTCGCCCCAAACAATGGGGTGAAAAGGACCGGTGCCGTCCTGTTAAAAAATTCTGTTTAGTTGGAACTTCAGTGAAAAATTAATGCAATTTCGAGTGCTGGCCCTTGCAGAAAGACTGCTTAAGAAGATTAACCAAAAATCATATCTTTCAAACACACTGTTGAAGAATTATGAGTGATATTGTCTTACGTGGTCCTCTGTGCCCCCTTCTCCCCTACATCGATGTATCGAATATATTTCTATGCTGTCGAGACATCGCATAATACCGATGCATCGCATTGAAAACATCGTGTTTTCGATGCATCGATGTATATCTGACATCCCTATATCTAATACTTGTTACATTAGATTTCAATTTATTTAAATCAAGAATACAATAATGCGTCCGACAAACCAGATTAATCAACCGTGTCTGTCTGTTATTGCAGACAATATTTCAGATGGCAAAGATGTAGTAGTCAGTTTAAGACTTAAACTGCCAAAGATATCATGATATTCTCGCATGTTGTGTAATTTAAACCGTATCGCGTGCTACACCCTGATAATAATATAGATTTGTAGAAATTGACTGTGATTACTTGCCACGGGGTCCGTCTTATGTCTTATGCCAATATGATTATTTTATTAGTGCTTTATATTGAACAGGTCTTTCATTCACTGCTGAATAACATGCAGATCACATGCTGAGCATGCACATTCTCGATTTTCAACACATGAGGTGACAGTCTGGGTTATTTGTGAGTGAAACCTCTTTAGAAGAGACATAAGAAATATATAAGTTGGTTGGGGATAATTAACACTTTTACATTAAAAATCGATTATTATATGGTTTCAGACGTAAATGGGTACACAAATACGAGTATTACCATATATCTGACATTCTATTATAATATCCATGTCTGCATTTTTTTTTTAATTTTAACAACACACCACGAGGGCTTACAGCCTAAATACTATCGTACCGTGGGTGTTGACAAGGAGGAAAGAGGCAACTTGTTAATTCTGGACTTGAAGGTTTGGAGGTTCGGAGCAGAAGGAAAAACATGTGCCGGCAAGGCATTCCACAACTTGGAATTCCTCGGGACAAAAGAGCGGGCATAACAAGATGTCCTATGTCTGGTGACCTGGACAGTAAAAGGGTGCATTCGCTCTGTTCCCCTGGTAGATCTGTTGGGGGCAGCAGGTGGGGGAACTATGGAGGAAAGCTCCTCTGAGCAGTGCCCGTGCAGATATCTATAAAAGAGAGAGAGGTCACCAACGGCACGTCGGTGGGCAAGGGATGGCAGCCTTTGGGTGAGGGTAGGGTCACCGATGAGACTCTTTTGAATGGAGTCCAGGATAACGAGTGTAGAAGCGGCAGCTGCACCCCAGATGTGGGAGCAGTATTCAAGGTTTGGTCTTATTTGTGAAGTATATAAGGTATAGAGATTAACTTGTGAAAAGTATTTGCGAGCCCGGAAGAGGAAACCTAATTTCTTAGCAGCCGCTTCTGCAATTGATGTGACATATTAAGACAGTTAAGATTTCGATCCACAGAAATGTCAAGAAGAGAAAACGACTCATTACTTTGAATAACTTGGTTGTTTATTGTGATGGGTCTAGGGCTGGTGTATCTCTTATGAGAAAGAAAGCAAGACTGAGATTTGGTGGGGTTGAATTGTACAAGATTTCTACTTCCCCAGTCTAATATTTTTTGGAGATCCACGGACACAGAACCCTCCATGAGTCTGCGATCCTTATCTAATTGGGCTAAAAAGCTTAGAATATTGTATATTTGAGTGGAGGGTGCTGTCGTCCGCGTAACTGTGAACTGGGTTGGATGTGCTAGAGAGGAGGTCATTAATGTGGAGAAGAAACAAAGTAGGGGCTAAAGCTGAACCTTGAGGAACTCCTGCATTAATTGGATACAGTTTAGAGGAATGGCCATCCACAACAACAGAAATGTTCCTGTTGGAGAGGAAATTTGCTGTCCAGGTACAAAGTTTTGGTGGTAGGCCATAGGCCGGAAGCTTATTAAGCAGCGCTGCGTGCCAGACCTGGTCGAATGCTTAGGATTTGTCTAGAGCAACAATCTGAGATTCACCGTGTAGTTCCATAGACTTGTTCCAAGAATGGGTGACAAAGGAAAGGAGGTCGGCAGACGATCTGAGCTGACGGAATCCATACTGCCTGTCGTGGATTAGACTGTGTTTTTCAAGAAATTTTAGTAATTCCGTATTTATATACTTTTCCATCACTTTAGAGACGACTGAAAGGAGAGAAATAGGCCTGTAGTTGCTGGGAAGCGCTTTGGATCCCTTCTTGGGGATGGGTTGTACTCGAGTAGTTTTCCAGTTACTAGGGAATATGCCTTTATTGTAAGATATCTGAAACAGGCGAGTCAGGACAGGAGCAAGTTCTGGTGCGCAATTTTTGAGAACAATTGCTGGGATCTCGTCAAGGCCAGACGCTTTCCTGGTATTAAGAGAAGAGAGCATCTTTCGTACCTTTTTAGTTTTGAAAATGATATCCGTCATTTTATGTGCGACATTGGGCACTGTTGGTGGTTGAACATTTGGAGTTGGGTTGAGAGTAGAATTGCTGGCGAACAACGAAGCAAAAAGTTCAGCCTTGCCCAGGGCGGTAGAAACAATTTCATCTCCTGAGACAAGAGGTGGAAACGTGCTTTTGCAGAAATTATTCCCAATAGATTTAGCAAGAGTCCAGAATGGTTTGGTGCCGTTGGAGCTTGAGAGGACTTTGTTTTTGATGTGGTTATTAAACGAGTTTTTTGCCTCAGAAAGAATGCGGACATAGCGGTCTCTTGCGTCGTTAAATGCTTGACGATTTTCTTGACTGGGATTATGTAGAAGCGTTTTGTGAGCTTTAATCTTTTCAAGTCTGGCCTTGTCACAGGATTTAGAGAACCAGGGCTTTTGAGTGGCTGAAGAAGTTTTCTGTGTACGTGGAATAAATAATTCCATGCCAGCTTGGATAATTTCGGTGACGTTTTGTGAGATATTAGAGGGGTCAGGATGAGAGAAGCAGACAGAGGCCCATGGATATGAGCAAAAGTAATCCCGCATTTCGTCCCAGTTTGCGGAGTTGTAGTGCCAATGTGGTTATGGAGGGGTTAAATATTAATTTTCTTTGTAATTTTCTTTGTAATCAAGTCATCGACCCCAAAATAATTTCATGAACAAGTCCTTCTGGAAAGAGTAGATTATCAGCGATGTAAAAGTTATGATTCATTTTGCAGTACTATTTAGTTTGTGTTCACTTAGCGCCCTAAGCTCTTTCTCAATTATTTTTTGCTTTGCTCTATTAGGACCTCCGTTTCTCATGCAATAAAACCGCCACCCAATTATTTTAATTTAAGCAATCGTTCTTTCTAGTCTGTTTATTGTATCGTCTATGAACAACTAAAACAAAAACGGCAATAACGGCCAACTTTGCTGGATAGATAATATTCTTGCATCGAAGCAACCACCACTGCACCTGGATCGGATTTGAGCCGTCCGTGTACCAGCAGCGACCTGTCTTACATAGGATCGTTTTAATTTGATTCCTACCCATTCTAGCTAGATTGACAATCTTACATGATAGATCTCTGCAGGTCTCTGTAGGCATGAATTCTTAGATCGATTCCAGTACGACGTGACTTTAAATGTCATTGAGAAATCTAGTTCTCCCACACTGATAGCTTTCGGCATGCTGTATCTCGTTTGTCTGTACGTTGCACATCCAGCCTACATCTGCAGCCATATGTGAAGAGGTGGAATATTTAGTAGGACTTTCAGAGCGGCTGATAGTGTGGTGCTTAGCGTGCCCGTTATTATTAAAAACGTTGGTCTCTGTAACTGAGTTAGTTTGGCCCTCGCGGTACAATAGGTCGCTCCATAGGTTATCATACGTCTGATAATAACTACAAAGAACCAACACGTTTGCTGGGGGTTTATCTTCCAGTTGTTTCCATCCTTCGGCTTGTCTACAGGCGCAACATGACGCTGCGGATTAGTTTTTACAACTGTATGTTCAAGTTGAGCGTCTTATCTTGAGTAATGCCAGCTATTTCGCCTGCTCCACAAAATGGAGTGTCTCTCCCATAAGAGTGCTAGTTTTAATTTAACCAACCTTCTCCTTCTGGGACAGTGATTGTTTGGTGAGTGTTTAAGACACTTGCTCCGTCTGGCACTAACCATTCACTATATTTAGTCTTTCTTCAAGAGTACTTCAAAATCCATTTTCAGAGTTATCCCTAATGGAATGGGCGTATGCATACGTACGGTCCTTACCCTCTCACCGTGTGAGCATAACTAGCAAATAATCCACGAAAAGCGACGAAAGCAGGGGAGACGATAGTCATCCCTCTGGGTACCCACTCGCAGCTCTAAGGGTAACCACCGCTCCACAACGAGGTGGTGGTGGCCCTCTTGCATAGCATGCTTCTGATCTAGCCAAATATGGTAGGCTTTACTCCTCTAGCGGCAGATACTTCGTAGAGAGAGTTTTATGTCAAGAAATGCCCCCGCTTTTTTCGTATTATTCAGTGAATAGTGGGGGTTTTCTCGGCAGGGTTGTTGAGTGCTAGCTCACTCGATTTGTAAGTTTGATATACATACTGGTGGATATTAATGTGTCCGTCCAGTATTTTTTACAATTTCTTAAGATGGAATTAAGTTATAATCAAATTTTAGCAATTTAGCTTTGGGGTAACGTTTTAATTTGGGCATATAAACTCCCCTGATCACCGTCCAGCTAGATAAATTATAGTTACAAGCCAAGGCTCGATATAGTCTAATGAAGAATGGGAGAAGAGTCTCCAGCCTGATTTGAAACAGACCCGGAATATTTCCCTGCCAACTCAAATGGATGAAAATATTTAACAGCACATTCAACCGCCGACGCTGTAATTTTCTTTCGAATAATAAGTTGAAACAAAAAGCAGAATGACGCCAAAAAACCACAAAAATCATAACAGAAAGGTATGCGCTACACACGTATGTCGCCAACGAAGTTGTCTTCATCAGTATATGTCGCTAAACTGTTTTAGTGACAGCTACTAATGAAGACAACTTCGCTCTCGAAATAAGTATTTAGTGCATAACTCTCTGTTATATTTTGTGTGTTTTTTTTGTGATTCTGTTTTTTGTTGCAGTTTCTAGTCAGTGTCCAGCATCAGTCTTTTAATAAGTTGAAAGTTCCCCCAAGAGAGTACCTCATCTAAGGAGGTAGTCAAAAGTACTTCGGGGTAAATTTACAATCATTTCACCTACACGTATTTTTCTGTGCTAGATAAATTTGCGCACGTTCAACGTTTTGGGAAAATTTATGCTTGTATTCTTCCTAAATTCACTGGGCAGCTCTTTTGATTTATTATACTATTCATCTGTTGCATTTACCGGTCACCTTCTGACAACAACTTTGTCCAGATCTTCGACTACCTTTCTGAAAAAACCGATCATCTGATTTCTGAATATCCTTCCTCCGAGGTCACTATTCTTGGTGACTTCAATGTCCATAATAAGGAATGGCTAGGATCTTCAAAAACCGATCCAAAAGAGAGAGCAATGGAGGCCTTCGCAGTCAGCAATTCTTTACCCAATATGGTTCAGCAACCTACTTACTTTCCTGGCATCCCAACATACAGCTCAAATTCCTCGGATCTCCTGCTTATAACAAAACCTGTATGCTATAAGACATCAGTCACCGCCCCCCCTTGTCGCTCAGACCACAGTATGGTCACTGCTTCCTGCGCAATGTAACCCGAGGTCACACAGTCATCACACCCACGTATCGTTTGGCACTACAACTCCGCGAACTGGGACGAAATGCGGGATTACTTTACCTCATTTCCATGGGCGTCAGTCAGCTTTGCTCATCCTGACCCCTCTGATATCTCACAAAACATCACCGAAATCATCCAATCTGGCATGGAGTTATTTATTCCACGCACACAGAAAACCTCTTTAGCCACTCAAAAGCCCTGGTTATCTAAATCCTGTGACAAGGCCAGACTTGAAAAGGTGAAAGCTATGTCCGCATTCTTTTTGAGGCAAAAAAAACTCGTTTAATAACCACATCAAAAACAAAGTCCTCTTTAGCTCAAACAGCAGCAAACCCTTGTGGACTCTTGCTAAATCTATTGGGAATAATTTTGGCAAGAGCACGTTCCCACTTCTTGTTTCAGGGGATGAAATTGTTTCTACCGCCCTAGGCAAGGATGAACTTTTTGCCTCGTTGTTCGCCGGCAATTCTACTCTAAACCCACCTCCAAAAGTTCAACCAGCAACAGTCCCCAATGTTGCGCATTAAATGACGGATATCATTTTCAAAATTAAAAAGGTACCAAAGATGATCTCTTCTCTTAATACCAGGAAAGCCTCTGGCATTGACGAGATCCCAGCAATTGTTCTCAAAAAATGCGCACCAGAACTTGCTCCCAAAATGCTCCCAATAAAGAATCCAAAGCGCTTCCTAGCAACTACAGGCCTATCTACCTCCTTTCAGTCGTCTCTAAAGTGACGGAAAAGTATGTAAACACCGAAATACTGAAATTTCTTGAAAATTTCTTGACACAGTCTAATCCACGAGATGCAGTATGGATTCCGTCAGCGCAGATCAACCTCCGACCTTCTTTCCTTTGTCACTAATTCTGGGAACAAGTCTATGTAACTACACGGTGAATCCCAGATTGTCACTCTAAACATATCCAAAGCATTCGACCAGGTCTGGCATGCAGCGCTGCTTAATAAACTTCCGGCCTATGGCCTACCACCAAAACTCTGTATCTGGCCAGCAAATTTGCTGTCCAACCAAAGCACTTCTGTTGTCGTGGATGGCCATTCCTCTTAACTGTATCCAATTAATGCAGGAGTCCCTCAAGGTTCAGCTTTAGCCCCTACTTTGTTTCTTCTCCACATCAATTGCCCCCTCTATAGAACATCCAACCCAGTTCACAGTTACGCGGATGACAGCATCCTCCACTCAAATATACAATATTCTAAGCCTGTCTCTGTAGCCCAATTAGATGAGGATCGCAGACTCATGGAGGGTTCTGTCTCTGTGGATCTCCAAAAAAAATATCTCATAAGAGATACATTAGCGCTAGACCTATCACATTGCACAACTAAGTTATTCAAAGTAATGAGTCCTTTTCATTTGTTGACATTTCTGTGGATCGAAATCTCAATTGGCACCAACATGTACATCAATTGCAGAAGCGGCTGCTAAGAAATTAGGTTTCCTCTTCCGGGCTCGCAAATACTTTTCACCAGCTAATCTCCAAACCTTATATACTTCACAAATAAGGTCAAACCTCGAATACTGTTCTCACATCTGGGGTGCCGCTGCCGCTTCTACACTCGCTATCCTGGACTCCATTCAGAAGAGAGATATACGTCTCATCGTTGACCCTACCCTCACCCAAAGGTTGCCATCCCTTGCCCACCGACGTGCCGTTGGTGACCTCTCTCTCTCTTTTATACATATCTGCACGGGAACTGCTCAGATGGGCTTTCTTCCATATTTCCTCCACCTGCTGCCCCCAACAGATCTACCAGGGGAACAGAGCGAATGCACCCTTTTACTCTCCAGGTCACCAGACATAGAACATCTTGTTATGCCCGCTATTTTGTCCGGAGGACTTCCAAGTTGTGGAATTCCTTGCCGGAACATGTTTTTCCTTCTCCTCCGAACCTCCAAACCTTCAAGTCCAGAATATTGCCTCTTTCCTCCTTGTCGACACCCACAGTACGTTATAGTATTTAGGCTGTGAGCCCTCTTGGTGTGTTGTTGAAATAAGAAAATTAAAAAAAATACTTCTCGACCAGGTAATTGAGTTCTTTTATTTTTTCACCACATATTGTTCACAATCTCCGGTTTGATTCCTCTTAACCAGGTTTGGTTTCCTTTCTAAGTTACAACTTAAATAAAAAGGCGGACAATAAATGTGGGTTTTGGGTGGCTTTTGTACACGCCTATTTAAAAAAAAGTTTGAAAAATTCAAAGGCGCGACCTTCTTAATTACCAATTTTTTAACCAACTTCAAAAAAAGAAGGAGGTTCTCAATTCGACCTTATTATTTTTATTTGCAAGCTGGTGCTTCTCGTGTCTCATATAAATTTGATCAAGATCTGACCAGTAGTTTTTGAGTTATCCTTAATGAAGTCGGTTTTCAATTTTTTTTTTTAATTTTTACTTGTGTATCTACACACTGCTACATTGCATTTGCGGGATGTTTCTTATATTGTTATGTATTTTGTTCACCTAAACGTTATATAAAACACATATTAAAAATAACTACTTGTGTAATAGTAATCTCACAGTTATAGCTCACGATATATCGTAAAATAATGGCCTTGAAATGTGCAATGTATACGCATAGGTGTATCATGTGACATAAGTGAACCCGTCAAACGAGCAAAGCCGGATTCTTTGACCCAGAGATTAATAAAAGGGCCGAATTGAAAGGGATATGCTCGTATGCAAATAAACAAAAACTCCTTTCTTTATGAGCGTCACGGCATACATCTCGGTTTTGTAAAACTACTGACATCAGCTTTTTATTTTTGTTTGTGTCTTGCAGTATTGAAGCCTCTAAAAGAGGGCCAGGCCACTTTAAAATGCTTTATATTGGACAGATACGATATATAGGCTGGCACATTCAAAACGAAACAGACCGATTTGCGTACAGAGATATTTTTTTTAAGAAACGCTGAAACATGGCAATTTTAATATTGAGGGGGACATGTTTTGACATAAAACTCAACTTTGTTACATCAACCTCTTAAGGGTGGTGATAACAACCCTTATATTTTAAATAGGGTTCATGAGTCGAGTGTTACATCATTTGAAAGCTCTTTCTTTTCTGAATTCAGCACACAAATGTTTTTAGAAGTTTTATCAACTCGTTTAAAAATTATTCACAGTTGAAGATGCCAAAACACATATCACTCATTCCGATAAGAAATGTGCTGATAGTCAATGTTTTGTTGGTTTGTAAACAAAAAATTGACTATCAGAACATTCCTTATCGGAATGGGAGAAATGCGGTTTATTATTTCAGTTTATCGGTCGGTTTGATACTTGATAGTACTACCGAAAATGAATTTCACAATGGTGTATTCTGTAGAAGAAACAGCTGAAATAATTACTCTTTTTTTCAAAAACGATGACTGTGCCAACCGTACCGCAAATTTGTTTAATGAACGACATCCGAACAGACATGTTAACAGAAAATACATTTTGGAGTTAGTTGCAAAGTTTCGACAAAGTTGTTCAGTAGCCAGCAAAAAACGGGATCCTGAACGTGAATTTCCGGTTAGAAATGGGACTACTGAGATTGTAGTTTTAGGACAAATTGATGCAGACCCAACTTTGAGCACGTGAAAATTGGCCACTGTTTCAAACATCAAAAGAGGAACTATTCAGCGATCATTGAAGCATCATCAATTTCACCCGTATAAAATTTATCTTGTACAACCGAATGAAGATGATTTTGATCGGCGGCTGGAGTTTTGTGAAGTTATGACTGCACGAATAGCTGATAACGGTTTTTCAGACGAGTGTACGTTTTTATTAAACTCTACAGTCAATCGTCATAATTGTCGTTATTGGGCAGATAATAATCCAACAAATTTTCACAAAGTCCACACTCAAACTCCGCCGAAATTGAATGTCTGGTCTGGACTGGCATTTTTGGAGACCGTTTAATCGGACCAATTTTTCTTGATGGAAATTTGAGTGGCGAAACGTATTTGGAGTTATATATATATATATATATATATATATATATATATATATATATATATATATATATATATATATATATATATATATATATATATATATATATATATATATATATATATATATATATATATATATATATATATATATATATATATATATATATATAAGAAATGTGCTGATAGTCAATGTTTTGTTGGTTTGTAAACAAAAAATTGACTATCAGAACATTCCTTATCGGAATGAGAGAAATGCGGTTTATTATTTCAGTTTATCGGTCGGTTTGATACTTGATAGTACTACCGAAAATTAATTTCACAATGGTGTAGAAGAAACAGTTGAAATAATTACCCTTTTTTTCAAAAACGATGACTGTGCCAACCGTACCGCAAATTTGTTTAATGAACGACATCCGAACAGACATGTTAACAGAAAATACATTTTGGAGTTAGTTTTTTTTTTTTTTTTTTAATTTCAACAACACACCATGAGGGCTTACAGCCTAAATACTATCGTACCGTGGGTGTTGACAACGAGGAAAGAGGCAGCTTGTTAATTCTGAACTTGAAGGTTTGGAGGTTCGGAGGAGAAGGAAAAACATGCGCCGGCAAGGAATTCCACAACTTGGAAGTCCTCGGGACAAAAGAGCGGGCATAACAAGATGTTCTATGTCTGGTGACCTGGACAGTAAAAGGGTGCATTCGCTCTGTTCCCCTAGTGGATCTGTTGGGGGTGGCAGGTGGGGGAACTATGGAGGAAAGCTCCTCTGAGCAGTGCCCGTGCAGTATTAGACTGTGCTTTTCAAGAAATTTTAGTAATTCGGTGTTTATATACTTTTCCATCACTTTATAGACGACTGAAAGGAGAGAAATGGGCCTGTAGTTGCTGGGAAGCGCTTTGGATCCTTTCTTGCAAAGTTTCGACAAAGTGGTTCAGTAGCCAACAAAAAACGGGATCCTGAACGTGAATTGCCGGTTAGAAATGAGACTGCTGAGATAACAAAAATAACCTCCGAGAAGGTTCCGACACCTGGAGCGAATATTCTGCAAATGTTTGTGTTAAACACTGCGAAAATATCATCCACGTAACGAAATCACACTCTAGGAAAATACTCACTTTCACTTTCATATCATTCCCGGCATTTTTTCCAAAAGCGATGTCGTTTTCAAGAAAATTTAACCCGCTTTTGAAAGAGTACACTAGACCCTATGTTCTATTTAAAATTTTAGGAGTGAGTCCCACCCTACCAGATGGGTTAAATTTGACATTTCATCTGGATGTAAAGAGGGTTGAAATGAATGATTTGGACAAGCAAGTTATTTCATGGATCTGTGGATGTATGACAGGAAACTGATGTAAATTATGACACAAGCCAGCCATACTTATTCGTATTCACACATCGTTCAATTCGTTGGCAAATAAATACATTTCATTTGATAGGAACCATGAAAGTGTTACATATTTATTATCACAAATATTTAATTACAATAAACAAATCGAAACCATAAACAAATTGATAAAGTGGTTTGAACCAGTAGTAGGTTTAACTTCGTACACTAGTTTGCATCGAATTTGTAAACAACATTTAATCGCTAGTGTTACATTTGAAGTATTTAAAAGTAATGAATGAGTATCTGTACAAATTTATTATAACAGTGATTTAAAAATAAAATTTTAGAGACGTTTGTTGTTAAGTAAAATACATTTCATAGCAGAAAGTTCAAAGAGCACAACGTTTTTTTGACGAACGTCTCTTTTTATAGAACATTATGGTATTGATTGGTTTGCTATTAAAGGTCTACAGGTGTCCCACCGGGAATGGAATCTATCGATTTCTAAAAAAGTAGCTGTTGAAAATTTTTGAAAATTTGGTCATGTACTAACGCCAATATGAACACCTCGGCTAAAATATTTTCAAAATAGTGGCATTTCCGGTTATACTGGAAGCATCAACTTTTGTTTTCAAATAGGAACTCTATATATTAATAATATATATATATATATATATATATATATATATATATATATATATATATATATATATATATATATAATATAATCTTGCATTTTTCGATGTTCCGATGAATTGCGGACACATTTTATGTATAATGTCCTATACCTAAATCTAACCATTTTTGATAGATTTCAAATTTTATCGCAAAAATGCGTTTGAAAGCCAATAAACACAATTATAATGAAATTTTCCTATACGGAAGCTTTTATTAGTTAGCTAGAGCTGGTTTACTTGTAGAAAGGGACATTCTTTAGTATATATTCGATGTCTAATATTTTCCTTGAGATCTTTTAAATTATCAAGTTGATTTTTGTAAACTTTACTTTATAAGTACCCCCAAAGAAAGAAGTCTAAAGGTGCTAAATCGGACGACCTAGCCGGCTATTCTATTGGACCTCTTCTTTTTGGAAGAACTTGGTATAAAACGTTTTGAACATCAATTGCATAACGTAGCCGAGCTCCATCATGTTGTAACTAAACGTTATTGTTTAGTAAATCAGGACTGTCTGCATTGGGAAATAACGCACCTAGTTCAAACATTAATTGCAACTGTCAAAATTGCAGCTACCTTTCTCTCCTCTTGAATTATTTTCAAAAAAGAATTGGCCTATAATATGGTCGTCAATAATTCTCGCCCACACATTAACTTTTGGAGGATACTGTGTGTGAACCTCCTGCATTCAGTCAGGATTTTCCCAAGCCCAATATCTATAATTCTGTATATTGACCGTTCCGTTTAAAGAAAATGTTGCTTCATCTGAAAATAGTATGCGCTGGGAACCATTGGATCTTGAATACATATTTCCATCATTTTTTCACAGAATTCTTGTGTCTGCCAACTCATGAATGAATAAATGACATTTTTGAAATTTAAAAATGTTTATGGCTTACGTCGTGACCCAAAGCAATGCTTCTACTAGTTGCATGTGAATTGTTGTTAACTTCTAATAGAACATCAAGTTGTGGATCTTAATATATAATATCATCCCACATCCAATAGAAGATTCTCTACAACGCCATGTGACGAAATTGGTTTTCAATCCTACTTACAGTTGATTGACTTATTCTACTAACGTCTACTGTAGAATAAGCAAATATCATCTATTTATTGTTGACTTTTGAAAGCGGTAACAATGGTTTTAGGTTTTATATTCATTCCTTAAAATAAGGAATTATGTAATATTTGAACTTAACGGCTCTTTTTCTCTTAAGAAATATGTACGTGTTGTCAGTTGATACGAGGTCATCACTTTGAAAATCCAGTGTAGTAAAAATTGAAATTTCTCTGCTTATTGTTGTTATTAATGTTTATATATATACAGGGTGTCCCACCGAAAGGGGCTAGTAGCTTTTAGGTGTCTTTGTGTCTAGTAAATGGAAATTTCTTTCAGCCATCTGTGACAGAATTTTAAGGAGCATATTCCGAAAATAATTTAACATACACAGGCTGTCCCATAATTCAGTGGCAACACAAACTTGTATTTTTTTTAATGGAACACCCCATATATTATTACATATTTCGATTTGCGATGAAATTCTGACTCAAATATTATAGAGGTCTTATAGCTCTAATCTCAACGGTTTTTGTGTAAATGTCAATAAACTGTCAAAATGAGGTTATGTTTGGCGTATTTTTGCTACACCGGCAGTCGAACTGCAATGAATTTGTCTGAAGGAATGTTTTAGGTAGATGGTCTTCTATGTAGAATACACTCCAAGGTGTCAAAAAAATAATACATTGTACAGGGTGATCACTTTTCATGAATAATTAATTTACTGCATTTTTTCAAATGGGACACCCTGTATATTATTACATATTTGAATTCTCCATAAAATTCCGCGTACAACGGTATAAAATTATAGAGCAGTTCAATTACCGGATTTAGAAATATTTAAAAAAAAAATCGAGATTTTTCTAAATTTGTCAATTGCATTATGTATTAACGGAAGAAAATTTTATAGATTATCATCTCCAATCTAGTTTACAGTGAAATGATGCACATTAATGAAAATCTGTCTAAATTCTCAGTCGAAAGTTAGTAAAAAATATCTTTGATTAAATTCGTCGAGTTACATGTCGTAATTACCGATCCGTTCAGTTAAAACTTCCAATAAACGCTTCTACAATGCATTGAACTGGCTGTGTGATAGTCAAAATACATGAACAAGCAGTTGATGCGACATTTTCTTGGGTATTTGCAATAGTTTGCGGAAAATTCTCACTTCGGTGCCGTACAAATTCATATGTTAGTTATAGGGAAAGGTATATCCGCAGAGTAGAGAATAGGAAAATTGAATTGTCTGTTAAAGAAGGCTGATGTCATTTCATACCTGTCATTGAATGTTATCATTCATCGCTTGTGTAATAATTGTTTTATGATATTTTCAAATAGTTTTTGGGTTCATCTCTGTGTATTTCTAGTTTTTCTTGTTCACTTTTGTTACGTCAGTTCGTTTATTCTCAGTTTTCTGTTCTTTTTCGTAGCGTTAAGTGATAATTTTAAGTGTACAGTTCAGGTGATTTTTTGGAGTTTCAAACATGAATTTATCTGTAAGTGAAAAAGTTGACATGGTATTCTGTTTGGGAAAAGCTGACAAAAATTCTCTTCTTGCTGCAAGGATTTATCATCAACAATTCCCACATAGACGGCAACCAAAGCGGCAGGCTTTTGAACGAGTGAAGAGAGAGTTCATAAGTAAGGGAAGTGTTAACTCGTATCCTAAAAATCGAAGACCAGTTATTGCTGTTACTGACGAAGGTACGCAGTTGAATATATTGTTATCACTAGAGGAAAATCCTCACACATCCACAAGAGAGCTGGAAAATGAAACAGGCATACCCAAAACAACAATCAATAGAATTGCAAGGAAATATAAATATCACCCATATCATATGAATACACATCAGAATTTAAGCGAGCACGATTTCGAAACACGATTGTTCTTCTGCCGTACGATGTTAAACCGAATACATATGGATAATGAGTTTGTGACAAACATTCTATTCACTGACGAGGCGACTTTCAGAAGTACAGGCATCGGCAATAGACACAATATGCATTATTATAATGTCAGAAATCCACATTGGTTGAGGAAAATCGACAATCAAAACCGATGGTCACTGAATGTTTGGGGAGGGATAATTGGGGATTATGTCATTGGACCATATTTCTTGGATGGCACGTTGACCGGTGAGAGATATGAACTATTTCTCAGGAACGAATTAGGATCACTCCTCGACGATGTAGATCTATATTCGAGGCAGCAACTGTGGATTCAACATGACGGTGCTCCAAGCCACTCGTCTATTTCTGTAAGGAACTATCTGAATCAGCGCTTTCCAAGAAGGTGGATAGGCCGAGGTGGACAGATCATCTGGCCCCCAAGATCACCAGATCTTACACCCTTAGATTTTTTCCTTTGGGGGTATGCGAAAGACATGGTCTACAAAGAACCAGTTACGACAAGTGAGGATATGCGGAGAAGAATCATTGATGCCTTTGGTAGCATAACTGTGCCTATGTTAATAGAAGCCAGGCAAAGTTTCGTCAAAAGGCTTCAGCTTTGTATCAGATATGAAGGAAACATATTCGAGCACCTGTAATTTTATTTATTCTGCGAATAAAAACCAGTAGAAAAAATAAGAGTTGTTTTATTGCAAATACGGCAAGTATACATTATATCATAACATAACAGTAGTATTAAATTCTTCCGACTATTTGCATCTTTGTGACATTATCTTGAAGAGCATAATTATGGCTTCTTACTTTTGACCTTATAATCGAATTCCCCTTTGACTAATAAATTAATTGCAGATTTCATAAATTATCATTGTGAAGTTACGTTATTCAATGAATCTATTTGTCTGTGAAATTCGTCACATTTTTTAAATATTTTTAAATCCGGTAATTGAACTGCTCTCTAATTTTATACCGTTGTACGCGGAATTTTATGGAGAATTCAAATATGTAATAGTATACAGGGTGTCCCATTTGAAAAAATGCAGTAAATTAATTATTCATGAAAAGTGATCACCCTGTACAATGTATTATTTTTTTGACACCTTGGAGTGTATTCTACATAGAAGACCATCTACCTAAAACATTCCTTCAGACAAATTCATTGCAGTTCGACTGCCGGTGTAGCAAAAATACGCCAAACATAACCTCATTTTGACAGTTTATTGACATTTACACAAAAACCGTTGAGATTAGAGCTATAAGACCTCTATAATATTTGAGTCAGAATTTCATCGCAAATCGAAATATGTAATAATATATGGGGTGTTCCATTAAAAAAAATACAAGTTTGTGTTGCCACTGAATTATGGGACAGCCTGTGTATGTTAAATTATTTTCGGAATATGCTCCTTAAAATTCTGTCACAGATGGCTGAAAGAAATTTCCATTTACTAGACACAGAGACACCTAAAAGCTACTTGCCCCTTTCGGTGGGACACCCTGTATATATATATATATATATATATATATATATATATATATATATATATATATATATATATATATATATATATATATATATATTTATTTATTTATTTATTTATTTATTTATATATCTATGTGTCACACCGCTAACTCAAAAAATAATGTACCGATTTTGATAAAACTTGGTGAGTACGTTCCTTTCGCAAGTGGCTTGGATAAGTTGTTTAGCCAGGAAAATAAGACTAGTTTTTCCCCGAAACTTTTGCGTTTTCCTTTGGAAAATTTTTATATCTTCGGAAATAATAAAGTTAGGGCTGCCATATTAGGTACAAGGATTTATATCATAAAAAGAAAACCATGCACCAAAATTGGAATTTTTACGTTAATATGAAAAAAGGTTATAATTACGGGCGATGTAGCAGAAATTTTCTAAGTGTGTTCTATAAAGCCTTAAATTTCAGCTTCAGCCACCATTATCCTTCATTTTACTTAAATATTTGCAGAAAATGAATTTCAAATCGACCCTTTTTCTGATGCTTTAGCTGTGGTTTCAACTATAGGGTTATAATACATGAAGAAAAACTTTGTACCTACCCCTTGTTAAGCACATTGCGCGCACGAAGCACTGTGAGATTTGACATAGTTAAAGTGCATATAAACAAGGAGAGCAGAAAGATAAAATGTATGTATAATATGTGATTAATAAATTAAACATTGTTTTCTTCTAATTAGACGAGCGTCTCGCGACAGTAAAAACTTTGATGAGTTTTTTGTCGTTTTAACGAAATAAAATACCCCCCTGACTGTGCTGTGTACACACAATCCTCCCAACTGACCTTCCTGACCTGACCTGCCATCAGTTCGCCTAATCAAAAGCTAAAAGAAGTTAAAAGGCAAAGGAAAAGTTCATTATGCTCACATAACCTTGATATATGGTAGGGTTGATTTTCCTTCTCCTTTTAGCTTTTAATTAGGCAAACTGATGTCAGGGCAGGTCCGAAAAGTCAGTTGGTAGGATTTTTTGTAACATCACGTTAGGGAGGTCTTTTATTTCGTTAAAACAACAAAAAACTCATCCAAGTTTTTACTGTCACGAGACGCTCGTCTAATTTGAGAGTAGGATTGATTCCCAGTGTGACGGGTAATATATTCATTTGAATGTAAAACACATATTACTCTTATGGTCGAACATAACAGGTATGGACAGTTAAAGAAAAAAAATTTGGAGTTTTCCTGAAAACGTCAACGTCGCAATTTGAAACGTCAAAATTGGCAAAGTTTAGGCAAAGAACGTGAAACAAATACGGATTGTGAAAATAAAATGTTGCAAGAAGAGTGTTCTGCAAACCCTTAAGTTGCAGATTCAACCGCCATTGCCCTTCATTTTACTAAAATATTTACAGAAAATTCATTTCAAATAGACCCTTTCTCTGATGCTTTGGATGTCGGTGTAGTTAAAGTTTTCGTAGAACAAATTCGTTAATGCATTTTTGCATTTTTTATCGAAATATGATGCATGTTTGTAAGAAAAAAATCTGGGCGCAGTAGGTGCGTTTTGGTACCGAATTTTCATTAAATCCTTCAAATTTCATAACTCAATTTGCTATTAACATCAGGTTTGTTGGCTAGGAAACCAACATTTCAGTTTAGTTTCGGAAAATCTTTGTACATTTTCAAACAATATGTAATTTTGATAAAATATTGTACATTGTTTCTACGACATAGGCTATACCGGTATTCAGACTGATCCCTGCTCGCATTTGCTATTAAAAACACTTTCGTGAAAATTCACTTTCATAACGCACTTGCTGCGACTTCTTGTCTTTGTTTCCATAATATGTTATAGACATCAATAGAGCGAAAATAGGTTAATAAACATAAACATATGACAGCTGACGGTGTTGCCAATGCTTCATTCCATTGTCATGAAAAGGGATGTATTATATTGAAGGGGTAAACGAGCTGATTTCAAATCAGCAGCTTATCTTCCATATAGTAGTAGCCGATGAAGTTGTCAAACGTTTTTATTTAGGATTTACACAGAGACTGAAGAATAAAACTTTTATTTATTAAGTTCATCAATTGAAACACCTTCCACATTCACATTTCACTGCGGAACACTTTGAACTTTGAGGACATTTTTTATTTGAAGCCAGATTTTATGGGCATGTTCAACTTTTATGTAGGCAATCTGACTTGGAAGACCACTTCTTCAGCAATTCAGACAATATGGCCAATCAGAAAGCCATTTTAGATTATCTTAGTGCCCAAAGTAATTCCTCTGTTGTATTGCAGTTAGATTGGTAATATATATGCAATCTGGACTTTATAAGAAGACCTCTAATTCACTATACCAGAGAGACGTATTGCAACTTAATGTTAGGTAATAAAATACCTTAAAATAGGTATTTTAGGTATCTGGATCTAGTAGTCAGTTTTCAGTCCAATTTAGCGAAAATAAACCCACAAAATAATACCATAGCCGTATTACTTTATAGGTGTGTTTGCGCTGTAACTAGTATGCCGTACTGATGAGCTCCAATTAGAGCGAAACCGGTCTACGGTTTTAATTGTGGTGAGAATGCATCTAGCCTTACATACTTTGTCCCTGTATTGGGGAAGAAATGGGCCAGGGCTGAGAATTTACTAAATTGTTAGTTGGTTGTACACAGTCTCTATTTTTTAACATTTTGTGTTATTTGGAGCTGCCGTCACAACATACTACTTGGTTTCGCAACGAGGTGGCGACACGTGTAAAAGCCTGTTTTACATCTCACTTAGTTTTGTGATGCTGGCTACCATAGCCGTATTACTTTATAGGTGTATTTCCGCTGCGATTGGTATGCCGTACTGGCGAGCTATAATTAGAGCGAAACCGGTCTACGGTTCTAATTGTGGTGAGAATGCATCTAGCCTTACATACTTTGTCCCTATATTGGGGAAGAAATGGGTCAGAGCTGACAATTTACTATTTTGTTAGATGGTTGTACCCAGTCTCTATTTTTTAACATTCTGTCTTATTTGGAGCTGTCGTGACAACATACTACTTGATTCCGCAACGAGGTGGCGACACGTGTGAAAGCGTGTTTTAGTTTTGGGAATATTGTTGTGTATCCTACAATCAAAGTAAAGGTTGTTATAAAATCTACCTTGATTATAATTATAACGAGCATCCAACAATCAGTTTCTACTTTAATAAAAATTTGATTTATTAAGATTTGTAAAAAATATAATTCCGTACAATAATGCATTACTGCATCAATGCCGTTTTTAATGTGGAAAACTAATATCGAAAGAAGCCAATATGCTATCAGAAAGGACAACACATCAAGCAAATAAACAAAGAAAAAACACTTGATTTACAATTAAAATCCCATACCGATTCGATAGTGTATGTGTCCTTTAAAAAGAACAATCAACCTCTTGGCCTATTCTATAATGATAGTCTTCTGTCAGGTGCTAATTACAAAGGTAATATTTTCCACAACTTTATGCACAGTTTAATATAAACATCCATTCTACAATCTACGCCTAGTCTTTAGTCAGACAGTGGATACTAAATGCCAATTCATCCTGGCATTCTTCAGTCTCTTAGACAATAATTGTCTTAACTGAAGAGGTAATTAAGGATACAGAGACGTTTGCTGATATGTCTTCATTTTCTTGCTGAATAGTCAATATATACTTGAAGAAACATTTCTTGATAATGAGAAAAGTATTGGTTGATGATTGTTTCTTCTCAAGCAGAATATATGGACTATGTAAAAACTGGAACCTGTGATGAGCACTAATAAGTACACTTATGATCGTTTCGTTGACCATGTCAACATCTTCAGAGGAAGAAAAATTCTAAAATCAAACTACTAGCTACAGTGTATTTATATCGCGTCTAGATAAACGAACTAGTCCGAAGTAAAATTGTCGTCGAAGACCCATCGTTTGTTTATTGTGTAGTGAAACTACAAGGTAGAAGACCTGCTTTAATCTTCTGGTCGACAAATTTATGAGCCCTTATCTAATATAAGGATAATAGGCTTAAAAGGAAAGGTACCGAGTTATTTAAGGAATCTGCACGTTCCCTTTCGATCTAGAAATTTACTATGTGGATATTGGAGCAAGCCGACAAGCACATCTGGCGAGACAAACACCAAACACTCCGCTCATCTTTTTTTATATAGAAAACTAAACCGGGTGTTTGGCTCACAATGTTAACATTAACAAAGGATAAATAATTACTACATAAAAACTATATTTATATTGATTTTAATTCTTCGTAAACAGTATTTATATTGACTTCATAGATACAAAGAAAACGAAAGGGTCTTTAAGTCGAGACAAGCGTAGATATTAGTATATGTATAGACCGGCCGAGTTATTGACAGTAATTTATTATTATACCAGACAAATTAGGAGTGTTTAAGTAGTCAAATGCAAAGTAAAAATAAAGGGCTTGAAATTAAAGGTGCCGCACGATTCAATGATGTTTTGTTCTTAATCGACCTTGATATAAAAATACTTTCTAATGAATCAAGCATAGTTTGATGTCTAACATTTTTGACAAGTTTCAAATTTTCTTTGTCAATGTGGTGATTATTATCCCATATATGTTGTGCCACACACGATTTGTCAACCGTACCATATCGTAAATGTGCGAGATGTTCACGAAATCTGGTGGCTATGTTTCTCCTAGTTTCACTCACGTATTAAAGATTGCAATCTTTGTAACTAATCTCATAAATACCGGACATTTCAGTGACTTTGTCTTTATCTTTCGTATTACCTGAACAAATTTTTTAAATTAAAAACGACGAAAAGTAATTTAAAAAATTTGTTGGGTAATACGAAATATAAAGATAAACTCACTGAAATGTCCAGTATTTATGAGATTAGTTTCAAAGATTGCAATCTTAAATACGTGGGTCAAACTAGGAGAAACATAGCCATCACATTTTGTGATTATCTTGCACATTTACGATATGGTACGGTGGACAAATCGTGTGTGGCACAACATATATGGGATAATAATCGCCACATTGACAAAGAAAATTGGAAACTTGTCAAAAATGTTAGACATCAAACTATACTTGATTCATTAGAAAGTATTTTTATATCAAGTTCGATTAAGACAATGCCGTAAAAAAGCGAAACCTGTTGCACAAAAGAAAACAAGCTCTTGTGAAGCCACGGGAAAATCTTATACAGCTGCATTCAATATGTAATGCTTTAACCAAGTTAGAGCAACAAAAAACAACCTGATCTGCTCTTAAAATTTGAATTTAGAGTTTAGGAGTTTTCATCTCATTAATGCATCAAGTACAATAGTTTACTAGCATTAGATGTTACGTGGGCAGACCATGACAAATTTGACGAAATAATAAGTGCTAAATCTTCATAATTCTTCATTTGCATTATAGAGTGATACATAATATGATATGAAAATTTGGGATTGTTGAAACCTAAATGCAAAACAGGACATAGAGCAATTCGCAACAACCGGTCATACTGAATATCACTGTAGTGAGTTAAAGGATGCTGAAACAGTTTCAAATCATCAGCGTGGAGCATACACCCGCATTTCGACAGGCGGGGTAAGTCCGAAATATATATTACAAATAATATAGGGCCAAGCACGGAACCATGTGGTAGTTCACTAAGAACAGGACACAGCGAAGATATAGTTTGTGTAACTCTAACGGTATAGTAGCAAACCCAAAAAAAGCTTTTAATCCAGCTAAGCGCAGGGCTACGAATACCAAAATATTCTGATTTTAATAGTAGTAGAACACTTTAGAAAAATCAAAATAGAAAACTAATCGCCGTCGTCTTTTTTCTTTTTTATCAAGTGATCGCGTCCACCAGTGTGGACAGATTAATAAGTAAATGACAACTGAAGTCTGTGTTGCTTGTCGTATAAAATTAGGGTACTCAATAGAAAAAGAAAAAATTGCGGGAAGCAGCAAGTGTGTTATAGTAGAGAATTTTCATAAGAATTGTACACTATTATTTTATAAGGCCTATTAGTAAAGTTTATACTTTAAACTTACACATACCTTGAAGATCGATTTTAGAGGTCCTAGCACGTGCACCTTTGAAGAATTCTTTCGAAAGTGTTACAATCGATATCTCTCTATTATCAAAAAAAATTTGTGGTCCAGCTCCTTTTGAGATAAATGCCCATAACTCAAGTTTATATGAAGCTAAAGAATTCAAATTTGCTATATCTGTAGATAGTGTAAGTCTCTTTAAAAGAAACTTGTATTACAAATTTCATTAAAGTTTATATTTAGAAAAGTAAAGTATCTGCCAAATTATAAACGTAGCAGTTATTTTTCCTTATTAATGGCCAGTATGTTTCGTTTTAGTCAACCTAATGAAACCTGTTTTTGCAATATCAACAATAACAAAATTATAATTTCAGACTCAAAGGTGACAAACTTACTCAGGCGTTTTAAACAAGAATAAGATCTTGTTCAAAACGTATGAAATCTGTGGCCTATTGTTTTTCCAAATGTCAAAATAAAACATAAAAAAAAACATAAATTCATCAAGCTGGGTTCGATCGCGTAACCTTCTGCTTAGGAGGCAAGCGCGATATCCCCGGCACCATCTAAGTATACTTTGACTAACGTTTTATTTGCGTGATACTTTAGATCGGCTTCATGGCCGGGGTATGATATTCAAAGTATACGTAATTAATTACAGAATCAGTAGAATTACCATCGAAACACATCCCACGGCTGTTTCTGTCTTATTGACGTCTTATGTTTAAGTTTAAAGATAAAAAACTATTTTAGAATCATTTTTATAGAGACTTGGCTTGATTTTGTTTACATTTATAGTATATTACCCGAGAGCATAATATATCTATGCTGAGCTAAAACTGTATTTGAGGCCGTTCCTAAAGCTACAAATATAGAGTCTTTTAATAATTGATGGAATCCCCCAGTTAAATAACAATCAGTTGGCAAATTTTTAATTTCATGTCGTCTGTCATTTTCCATAATAATCTCTTAGGAGAGGGGTAAAGACCCTAGAGCCTAGTCCAGCATGCAAACACATTTCAGAAAACTATGTGATTCTGAGCAGAACTTTGTGATCAAAGTAATCGCTTTTCTCCTTCCTAATTTAGAGACCATGGTAGAAACCTAGCGAAACGTAGAATGGTCTGCTTTAGCACAGGATCTGTTATCACGTTGCCACAGCGGTCATTTCACATTCAAATATTGACAGAGACTACAAGTGATCCACGGATTTATTAGAGAAAACGGAATGCTTTTCCACAGTGTATTTTTGGCAAGTAAATTATACACTGTGTTCGCAAACCTATCTCACATTTAATCCAGCATCCCCGAGAAGTAAACTCCACTCAATTGTTTCCAACTCTCTATACAAATCGTCGTAATTGATACTAGATGTTTCTCTATATGATAGCTAAGGTAAAACTTATGATGGTGAATTGCAGATAAATGAAAATACAGGCTATAACTGATCTGCCAATTGGTGACTGACAATTTGAGGAGTAAGCAGAATCTGGAGTATTTGTGAGAACCAAATCCGAGAGAGAAGGATTCTGATTGGATCTACAATTCTGGGTTCATTGATTAGCTGATGTAAATTATTCTTGTCATTATGTATAGGGCATAAAAATTTCAAATTATATAATTTAGGGGTAAGAAGATGCACTTACAATTACCCTAATTTTTCTCCCAATATTAATCGTCAATGAACTTAGAGGGAGAGAAAAATTTCATTACAAATAATTTTGTACGTGAAGTAATAAAACCGCACAAATATGTATTGCTTTAAATATGTTAAGGATACTTAGATTTGTTGTTGTTAAAAACACGATCTCTTCATTTACAAGAACGAAATGCATTAAAAACTAGTTAACGCCAGGAACACCCGTGGTATTGCGTCTTGTGCGGTGGTACAAAGCTTACCGCATCCACACCCTGTAATTTACCAAAACGTGGCGCAATTTTACATTTAATCGTTTTTAAATAACTCTTTCGCCAACCAGAAAATTAAAATAGCTAAACTCATGCGTACCTGTTTAGTTTCAGCAAGCTAAACTAATTAACCCTTAATTTATTTCTTTTTGCTCCGATTTTTTTTTAGGTATACCAAACCCCAAGTTTCTGTTCGTAGCGCTACTCATTTGTTGATTTTTCTTATATTTGATTGTTGTGACATAAAATGTGTACCAACCTG
The DNA here is from genome assembly GCA_964006375.1 of Tillus elongatus. Classification (NCBI taxonomy): domain Eukaryota; kingdom Metazoa; phylum Arthropoda; class Insecta; order Coleoptera; family Cleridae; genus Tillus; species Tillus elongatus. The sequence goes on along the minus strand of OZ023262.1, from coordinate 22,551,984 downwards.
CTTTTCAATATCCGAATGTTATACCTATTATTACTATTATTTTGCTTTATTTAGTGTAGATACATATATAGTGATATCTGTGTATGACAACAAGATTTCTAAAGGCGCCCAGTAATATAAGACAATTATAAGGAGTAGGATGGTTAAAACAACTATAATACGTACAATTACCTTATGTGAGATGCCATATCTTCGAAGTCAAGAGAAATATAACATTTTGAGCAAAATTATCAGTACGGATGTCTTTTATATTATGGTGGATGGCAGGCTAATCAATTATAACGGGGTGTTAACGACGGAACGGTACCTGAATTTACTATATGGACTGTGGTTGTAGATTTTCTCGACAATCTGCCGTTGAACTTGAGAAGAAAATGCTGGTATCGACTGGATGGAGCTGCTCCATTCCATTGCGCCCAAGAAGTATCGTAATAAATCACCCTAATGGTCGAAGACAAATATATAAGGCGATTAGGATAGTGGAACTGACCTGCAAGATCTCCAAATTTGACACGTTTGGACTTTTATATTTGATGACATATCAAACAGGTCAACCGGTGAACACAAAGGAGACAACAAAAGCACGTGTGCGAGTAGCATTCGGTAGGATCTCTCCTCAGGAAGCAACACTGGAGGGTGGAGGGTGTTTTTTTGTGTTTAGCGCAATGCCTGAATGCGAATGCCCACCATTTTTTTTATTTTACGTCAATTTGTTGTTAGATATGTAGTTGTCCTGTAACATTCCGCAAGCTCTACTAACAAATTTGTCAAACATACATAATATATGTCAAGCAGGTAACACCGACCAGTTTAGTCCTTCCTAGGACCCCCCAAAATGTAATTCTTTGCTCCTTAATAAGTCAGCTTTAAATCAGGCACTGCCATAATATGCGATGCAGAACATCACAAAGCGCCATCTCTGGTGTTGTGATGATTCTAGGCTTCCGCAGCAGCTCCCACGTACACACAGTACAGCAAGAAAGAACTTGTGGAAATAAAACTAGCGAACGAAAACAACTACTCTCCTGGCTAATACCACGACGGTCATTTAATTATATCACACGCTAGCCGCTATCACTTCAGTTCTGCCAGGCTTGCGATAAGATGTAAAACAGGAGACGCAGACCGGTTTCGTCCTTCTTAGAACTACTTAATATGTCACATACTTAATGACAAAACGAGTATGTGTCTTCTGCTCGACATCTTAGCGCAAGTCCTGGCAAGTCTAAAGCAATGGTTCCATTTGAAAAAATTGAGTTATGCCTGTTTGATTTTTTTTTAAATTCAGCCAATATTTGAGAGCGCACTCTATATGACATCTCGATTTTTTGCGACGAATAGTATAATCGCGAACCTCACCGAATACGTAATTTTCATGATATTCCGCAATGTATTCTCTAAGACGCCGCATCACAATTTTTTTTAAATGTGTCAAAGAAGTGAAAATATGCAAAAAATCAAAAGAACTCTAACCCAGCCTGTATATTGATTGATTGATTTATTTATTGTCTTAGTATTATTTATAAAACTGAACTCGGATATGGACGCGCTCATTTGAAAAAATCTTTTCAAAATTCAAAGGTCGCGATCTTTTTTACGAAAATTTGCTAAACATGATAGACTATTAATCCACAAACGCTATAACTGTAACTACTCCCAAGCATCAGAGAAAGGGTCTATTTGAAATGAATTTTCTGCAAACATTTTAGTAAAATGAAGGACCATGAGGGTTGAGGCTGAAACTTAAGGCTTTGTGTAACACACTTGTTACGGCCATTCTTCTACAAAACCAGTAATCGTTTCTGGTTCCTTTCTAAACATTGCCAATTTTAGCGTTTCAAATCGCGAGTCTGGCGATGTTTTTTGAGTATTTTTACTGATTTTTCTCTTAAAAAAATCACTAATGAGGAGATCGTGACTTTTGAATTTAAAAAAATTCTTCTAATGATGCCGAACTAGCCCTCTAGAATTCCGGAGTCAGTTTCAATTTATATATATATATATATATATATATATATATATATATATATATATATATATATATATATATATATATATATATATATACATATGTATTACACCGATAACTCAAAAAATAATAGGACGATTTTGATCTAGTTTTGTGAGTACCTTGATCTTGTAAGTGGCTTAGATAAGTTCGTTAGCCAGCAAACTCGGCATAGTTTTTTTCCCGAAAATTTTGCCTTTACTTTCTGAAAATTTTTATATCTCCGGAAATAACAAAGTAACGGCAACCAAATTTCGAATGCGGGTTTATATCATTAAGAGTTTGAACTCAGTAAGTGCGTTATGGTAGTGAATTATCATAAAAATATTTTTAATAGAAAATAGTTTTTTTTTGTGGAAAGAAAGCAGGCATCAAATTTGCTTACCAATATAACCAATATAGGCGCAACAATCTACCATATTTCATCAAAATAACTTTAATATTTGAAAATGTACAAAAATTTTCCGAAAATAAACTTATAATGTTTCCGAAAAAAACTGGTTTCCCGGCCAACGAACCTTATAGGTCAATAGCAAATTGAGCTAATCAAATTTGAAGCATTTAATGAAAACTCGCTACCATAACAGACTTCCTGCATCCAGATTTTCTTCTCCTACAAACATGCATTATATTTCGATGGAAAATGCAATAATATACGGGGAGTGTCCGATTAAAAAAATGTATCACCAGTGACTTATGGGCCAGCCTGTGATTGTAGAAAAAAAAATTAAGATGAGGCTCAAGACACCCTATAATTAACGTATACAAATTGTTTTCGTATCTTGCATAATAACGGATATATTGAACGTTATTCATTTTTTTACGAAAATTCGCCACAAATCATGTACCATTAAACGACAAACTCTATAACTTAAACTATTGCCAAAGTATCAGAGAAAAGGTATATTTGAAATGAATATTCCGGAAATATTATAGTAAAATGGAAGGACAGCTGAGGCTTCAGGGTTTGTAAAACACTCTTCCTGCGACATTTTCTCTATACAACCCGTAGCCTAAATGTTGACAATTTTGACGTTTCAAATCGCGACTTTGACGTTTTGAGGAAACCCTTTTTTTAATGCCTTTATTGTTTTTTAACTTACAGATCTAAATTTTGGTACGCAATTTACTTTTAGTGAAAGCTAAGTAGGTTTACGAGATAAAAATTACACTATATACCAAAATGGAGATCTCAATGTTACAAGAAAAAAATGTTATAAGCATTTAATAAAGAAATGTTTGATGCCAGATTCTATGAAAATTAACCACCATCACGCACTTGCTGTGCTCAGACTTTTTATCAATCTGCCATTTTTAAATGGATTTGATTTTTGTAATATTAATATTTTACACATTATAAGCAGAATAAAATATTTTTATTGTTTTTCTCAATTTCTTTAATATTTGATATGGCATGGCATTTTTTCCTAAGCCTATCTTGTTATATCACGTTTGCAAATTACAAGTATTGTCAAATACATGTTTCACTTATGTTTTCTTATTTACGTGTGATTTTTTAATTTCCTCTCATTTGTATATAATGGTTTTATCGCTTATCCACTTGATTGATCGAATTCCTTAACTGATGCACTCTTCCTTGTCGTGCTTATCGAAAAATTTCAACCTGTGTGTGTGATTTCAGACATTTAAGATTTGATTGTTGACATCTGGATAAAACCAACTAAATTAAAAATAATAAATGACCTTCAAAATTAGCGTTAAAACAGTTCGCAGTAGGGGTTTATATACGTTATACGTATTTTTAACGAATTTTCATGAAAAAAATTAGCTATTAAAGAAGTCACGATGAAAAGCTTTTGAAAAAATTTCTTCACATGACCGCGAATTTGGGTCCCTAGAACCTGTTATTTGCATTCTTATTGCAAAATTGCGCGGTTTATGTAGTGTCATATCATTTTATTTTTATTTTAAGTTAATGAGAGAATGGGTTGTTTTTCCATTAATAATTTTAGTTTATATGAAAAGATTATGAATTAAATCATTCCCGAAAACAACAAAGTTATGTTTGATCATATTCCGAAGTAAGTGAGTTGTCCGAAAACCTAACCTTTAAAATAAGTTATGTTAAATTCTTTCACACAGGAACAGTACGTATGCAATCAGGAGTATTAAAAATTGTGTAAATATTGCAGAATTTAAAAATAAGAATTCCTTATTTAAATTTGAAACTTAAAAATTAATAACGAATATATAAACGTTGGATGAATAATCACGTCAAGCGATCAGCTATAGCACCTTGAAAAAACCGATTCTCGTGCGATCACCGAAGTTAAGTAACCTCGGGCGTGGTCAGTGTCTGGTAACACCTTGTAGTGTTGCCTTTTTTTAGGTAGTGACATTTCTGTTTTCTTCTTATTAGCGAATTTTTATTTAAAAAATTAAGCGTATTTTATTTTAAAAAATTTGCTAACAGAGAGGTGTCTATCAAAAATTAAAAAATTTATTTTTCCGAAAAAAAATTGTATCAAAAAAATAACCTAGTTATTTTGATGGTATTTGGTTGGTATGTTGCCCTCGTAAATACGTTACTCCACCAAGACTCAGTTTTCTAGCTTTACAGAGCATTGAGTTATACAAATGTGAAGAATTTAATGAAAATTCGCTATCATAACGCACTTGCTGCGTCCCGATTTTTTTTAAGACTCAGATGTTCCAAAGTCATAGTATACAAAGCAGCAGCAAACTTCTGGCAACAAAATGTTACAATCTACCCGAACTTGCAGCAACCTCGTTGGTCCAGTGGTAAGGACGTGTGCGTCTGGTCCCAAAGTTCCTGGGTTCGATTCCCAAGGCAAAAGCGTCAATTTATATTTCAGTACATATTGCAAATCAGTCAAAGTTGTGGCATTGGGTTTGGGTAAGTTGAACGTCTGGATGTTCCGCCCTTCGGAGGGGGCCTGAAGTCGTTGGTACCGTGTACAATGTGATGTTGAGCACGCGAATGATCCATATGCTCCTTACAGAAAGATATGCCGCAAAATTTCCAGGATAGTGCCAGAATCGGTGACTGGTAGTGTCTCGGAAATAGACCGATGTTAAAGAAAAAAAATTACTTGAGTCTAAAAGTCACTGCAACTCTCTACTTCCTTGGCTAATAGCACGACGGGTATTGAATTCTATTACTTACTAGCCACCATCATTTCAGTCCTGCCGGGACTTGCGGTAAGGTATACAGTGTGTCCACATTTCGATGCTCGCGGTATACCGGTTATTATATGAGATAGAGCAACAGTCAAATGGGGAATGTTTTGCAGAATTCAGTGCTCGCAACAAATATCATTTCAAATTCATTTTGACTTTCTTCAATTTTCAGATATTTGGAAAACACTAAAATCTGCCGATTTCATTTGTTTTCGATAACTCAATAACGCCTTATACGACAACTTTTGAACTGTTACATTGTTGAGACATTTTTATAGGACAAATTCATTGGTCCTAACAGAAACCCCCCATTTTCATTTGTTTTTGAGTTATCACCACTATCTTTTGCTTTTCTTATAACGGCAGTTTTTAATTTTTTTACCGAATTTTCATTAAGAAAAATTAGCTAATAGAGAGGTCACGATGAAAAGCTTTTGAAAAAAATTCTTCAGATAAGTGCGAATTTTGGTCTCTAGAACCCAAAAGCAGGGTCCCTTAATTTTTTTTTATGTATATATATATATATATATATATATATATATATATATATATATATATATATATATATATATATATATATATATATATATATATATATATATGTTATATATGTATGTATCCGCGCCATAAACCAAAAAAAAACTGATTTCAATCAAACTTGGCAAAAATCTTGCCGAAAATCTGGGCGAAAACCGAGGATGAGTTCGTTAATCGGGGAAAACTTTTTGAAAACGCTATATTTTGTAAGTATCTTAGTAACTGGAATGAGACTTTAGATGTGGCCAGAAATAGTGCAAATAAATATATAAATTAAATTGAAAATAAAATCCAAAAGGCATGCGTTGAGACGACTTAGTGGTTAAAGTCCGATGCCTGACAAACACAATAGTTAACTGCCACGCGTAGATTGATTCATACAACAGGTATAAACCATAAATCAACGGTAACGAAACTAAATATGTACTAGGCACAAAACATACTACCCGAACCAAGAATCGTGAAATCTCGGCCGCAATTATGGGAAATGACAGACTACATGAAACTAAAAATTTGCCAAGTGATTGTTATTTGAGTGGGGGATTTAATCAATTATTAAAAGACACTAAATTTGTAGCTTTATGATAGGCCTCAAATACAGTTTTAGCGCAGCATAGATATATTATGCAGTCGCATAATATAGTATAAATGTAAACAAATCAAGCTAAGTCTATAAAAATTATTCTAAAATAGTTTCCTTTATCTTTAAACTTAAACATAAGACGTCATATAAGATCGGAGCAGTCATTGGATGTGTTTCAATTGTAATTCTACTAATTCTGTAATTAATTGTTACGTATACTTTGAATATAATATCCCGGGCATGAAGCCGATCTAATGTGTCATCTAAACAAAATGTTAGTTGACGTATGCCTGGATGGCTTAGAGGCGTCGCGCTTGCCTCATAAACAGAAGGTTACGCGATCGAATCCAGCTCGATGAATGTATGTTTTTTCTTGTTTTATTTTTTCATTTGGAGGAACAATAGTGCACAGATTTCATATGTTTCGAACAAGATTTCATTTTTGTTTAAAACGCCTAAATAAGTTTGTAACATTTAAGCCTAAAATTATAATTTAAAATTTAAATTTAAAATTTAATTTTTTTTGTTGATATTGAAAAAACCGGTTTGATTAGGTGGGGTAAAATGAAATCATACTAGCGATTAATAGGCAAAAATAACTGCTTCGTTTATAATTTGGTAGATATATTACTTTTTAAATACGAATTAAGTTTCCTTGTGTATAACTCAAATGAAATATTGTAATGCACGTTTCTTTTAAAGAGACTTACACTATCTACAGATATAGCAAAACTTAGTTCTTTAGCTTCATAGGAAAATGAGTTTTGGGTATTTTTCTCAAAAGGACTTAGAACGAAGCTTTTTCGAAAGAATTCTTCAAATGTGCGCCCACTAGGACCTATAAAATCGATCTTCAAGGTCTGTGTAAGTTTAAGGTATTAACTTTACTAATATGTCGTATAATAATAGCGTACAATTCTTATGAAAATTCGCTACTAGTTTGCGCTCATTTGAAGAAATGTTTTCCAAAAATTAAAAAGTCACGCGGTCGTCATTGGTTATTCTTTTTACGAAAATTCTCTAAGATGCAAGAATTTAAAGGGGATTCTGTTTAAATAACAAAGTTAACATCTATGTATGGTACAACTAGCGGTGTCACCATTTTGAAAATATTTTAGCCGCAAGAAGTTCCAACCTCTAATTTTCGAGAAATCGCTCGCCGCAATTTTTGACAGCTGTATTAAATTTTCCGTGATGCATATTCGTCAAAGATAAAATTTCTACATTTCCATTTTACGACGCAGAAATCGAAACAGCAACAACCATTTCGTCGCGACAGTATGTAACAAATTCAACGAGAACCATGAGGCATGAGGCGGAGTTGAAGTACTTGTTCATTAAATGTTAGTCTGTGTCCCTCTACTTCTTACCTGTTATATTTGTATTATTTATATTCCGTCAAGGTAGATGGGAGGAGCCATTATCAACTTTCTCACTATAACCATATTTGGAATATTAATGTACAATAAGTATTTTTATTCTTATGTTTTAAATATTGTTATTACTAAGGTATATTAACATCGAATGCATAGCAATATGAATAATTCAGTATAAAATGTATAGTTTCGTCAAAAAATAACAAAATAAAACATACGATTTCATGATTTCTAAACGGATAATCTGGCTAGATGACTGAGTAAGGATTGAAGCCTGGGATGAGTACTGTAAAGTAAATTTTGAAGAACTTAATTAATTAGCTACGATGCATTTTTAAACTTGACGATCGCTAACAAACTTAGCGTCATCAAAGGGATGGACAAACTAAGCGGGTATCATATTTGGGCTGGGTAAATGAAACTATTAGAACACTTATTATGCCACATAGACTGAAGCATGTGCCACAACTGTAATTTTCTAATGAATGATCTGCGCGAACTATTCCCTATGTTACTGAGAAATATAATGCGGTATCAACACGATGGTGTGCCAGCACATTTTGCGATTGGTCTTGGAAAGTACCTCTCGGAAACATACAGTTATCGATGGATTGGTCGTGGTGGTCTAGTAGCATGGCCACCACGATCCCCTTATTTGAATCCTTTAGATTTTTATCTATCGACGCACACAAAAGAGTTTGTTTACAAGACACCAGCATAAACATTTGAAAAACTTTTACAACGCATAGAACTAACATTTGTAAGAGTTCGGAAAAATCCTGGCATTTGTGCCAGACTAAGACCGACGATTGGGGTTTGTAATGACGCTGCAGGTGGCCATTTGCAACAATTGCTGTGATTCTATTCAGATACTTTTAATTAGTAAATAGTTTAAATTAAGGATTTAAAAAAATGTTAAAAGACAAATTCAGTACACTACATACTACAACATTATTTCATTTATCTCATAAAAAAGACAGAAATCGACAAATCGAAATGTCGGCAGGTAACTTTTAACAGGTACTAAACGACCTACATAACTGTGCTAATAAAAGAAACAAAAATAAGTGGCGCACAGGTTTTCTTTAGAGAACTATTGAAGTGATAGCACAGAAGTACGGCCCTGATGAAGCTGTCCACATTTTTTAGTAGTTAAATATGAACTACCTTAAATAACTTTCATTCTCCAAATTTAATTCGGATTGCCATAGTCGATTTGGAGTAATTTGGAATAAATAGATACAAAACAAATTAATACAAAATCTGAAACACCCTATATATATATATATATATATATATATATATATATATATATATATATATATATATATATATATATATATATATATATATATATATATATACTCAAAAAATTGTGGGAAAGCCGTCAGTTGCAAAATAAAACTCTTTATTGATAACCCGAGCTTTCGGAAAAATTTATTCCATTCTCAAGGATATAACGTGAGTTTTACTAAACTAATTATTCAATAGCAAACATGAAAAAAACCTTTTTATAAATTTATCATGTTTATTATTGAATAATTAGTTTAGTAAAACTCACGTTATATCCTTGAGAATGAAATAAATTTTTCCGAAAGCTCGGCTGATTAATAAAGAGTTTTATTTTGCAACTGACGGCTTTCCCACATTTTTAGTGAATTTTCTTAAAAAAAATTCACTAATGAGGAGATCTCGACTTTTGAATTTTGAAAAAATTCCTTCAAATTAGCACTAATTAGGCACCCGAGAATCCATATCCGGGGTCGGTTTCAATTTTTATATGTTTATATATATATATATATATATATATATATATATATATATATATATATATATATATATATATATATATATATATATATATATATATATATATATATATATATATATATATATATATATATGTATCACACCGATAACTCAAAAAACAATGGGCCGATTTTGATCAAATTTGGTGAGTACCTTCCTTTTGCAAGTATCTTGCATATGTTCGTTAACCAGGAAAATCTGTTCAGTTGAAATAGAGTAAACAATGTTTTCTTTTAATTACACAGACGGATTCCCCCTATCATTGTCAGTTCTGAGCCAGCCTTAAATGTATGGAATTTAGACCACGAAATTATAATGCATGTTTGTAAGAAAATACATTCGGGACTCAGCAAGTGCGTTATGGTAGCGAGTTTTTTTTGAATGCCTCAAATTTGAATAGCTCAATTTGCTATTAACCTATAAGATTCGTTGGCCAGGAAACTAGTTTTTTCGGGAACATTTTAAGTTTATTTTAGAAATTTTTTTTTTAATCAAACACGCCTTATGTTATTGCATTTTTGCATTTTCCATCGAAATATAATGCACGTTTGTAAGAAAAGAAATTCAGGATGCAGCAAGTGCGTTATGGTAGCGAATTTTGATCAAATGCTTCACATTTGAATAGCCCAATTTGCTATTAACCTATAAGGTTGACCAAGAAACGAGTTTTTCCAGGAACACTTTAAGTCTACTTTTGGAAATTTTTGTACATTTTCACACAATAAAGTTATTTTTATGAAACATGGCACATTGTTTTTACTATATAGGTTATACTGGTAACCAAAATTGATGCCTGCTTTCTTAAATAAAAAGAAAACACATATTTGTAATAAAAACATTTTTATGAAAATTCACTACCATAACGCACTTGCTGCGTCCAGAGTTTTATTTTGAGTTAATAACACTATTACCGTCACTAAAACATAATACTATAACTATATATATATATATATATATATATATATATATATATATATATATATATATATATATATATATATATATATATATATATATAGTGAGAGAGAAAGAGAGAGAGAGAGACAGAGTTAGTTTCATATGCGTCTAACTGTCACGTTTGCCTAACCTAGAGTACAGTTTCACAAAAGCTACAAACAAATTAAAAATAAATGTCTGGGCGCAGGAGGTGCGTTATGGTAGTGAATTTTCATAAAATAATAACTACATATGTCTTTTTTTTAATGAAAGCAGGCATCAAATTTGGTTACCAGTATAACCTATATAGTAGAAGCAGTGTATCAGATTACATCAGAATAACTTTAATGTTTCTAAAAGTAGAAAAATGTTTATGGGGATCCGCTATCTATTGGTAAAAACATCCCCCATCATAATTTTTGATATGTGCCAAAAATGTGAAAAGTTCCAAAACAATTCAAATTACTGGGAAATGATGAATGCTGTCCAAGTTTTTTGGAAAATTTTGTGGAAATTGCAAAATTGTAGTCATATAGTTCGACTAAAAAAAATTACAGATTTCTATCACCAACGATTTATGTATGGACCAGCCTGTTTTTGCCAAAATAATTTTATAATATCATTTCTAAACTCTAACACGTCTGGGTTTGACATGCTTAAAATGAACGAGAATTAAATGCTTTTTTCTACCTTTCAAAAAAAAAAACATGTTTTGGTATAAAAAAGCGTTTCATTCTTGTTACTTTTAATCATAATATTATAAGATGCAGCTGAATATACCCTATAATTAACGAATATAATTTTTTCTCGTATATCGTATAATAACGGATATATTCAGCTCTACCGTAGAAATGTGTCACCCTGTATATATGTAAACAGACAAATACTGAAACTAACCCCGAAATTGGTTCTAGGGAGCCTTTTTCACGCTCATTTGATAAAATCTTTCCAAAATTTAAAAGTCGCTGCCTCATTAACAAATTGTTTGCATGAAAATTCGCAAAAAATGGTAAACGATTGAACCATAAACTCTGTTACCAAAACTGCTGCTAAAGTATCACAGAAAGCGTCTATTTGGAACAAATTTTTGCAAATATTTTAGTACAATGAAGGACAATGTCGGTTGAAGCTAAAACTGTGAGTTTTGCAAAACACACTTCCTGCGAGATTTTCTCTGCATAAGAAGAAAAACTATAAAATTTTCAGAGTATTTTTCTGGTATTTCTTGATATTTTTTGGCAAGAAAATTTGATCTTTTTTGGTAATATACAATCGATTTTGTTATGCATACAAAATATTTTGTTTTTGTGCGTTTCTCTGGTCATCAGTGGCACACAATTTTTTTTTAAATGTCTATAACTTTTCCTCATATTAGGCTATAGACCTATGTTTTAGCAAATACTTTGCTTCTCATGATATTAACCAGGATACCAAATTTGGTTGCCATGACTTTGTTATTTCCGGAGATATAAAAATTTTCCGGAAGAAAACACAAAATTTTCGGGGAAAAACTGGGGTGATTTTCCTAGTTAACGAACTTGTCGAAGATACTTGCAATACGAAGGTACTCACCAAATATGATCAACATCGGTCCATCATTATTTAAGTTACGCATATACAAATATATATAAACGTCTAAAAATTTAAACTGACCCCAGATTTGTGTTCTAGGGGGGCTCATTTGACGAAAATGTTCAAAATGCAATGCTCACGATCTCCTCATTAGTACATTTTTGTTAAGCAAATTTACTAAAAGCCTGGATGCAGCAAGTGCGTTATGGTAGTGAATTTTCATAGAAATGATCTGGCACAAAATATTTTATTATAACTTTTTTTTTATTGTAACATAGAAATCTAAATTTTGGTGTATAGTTTAATTTTTATATCATAAACCTACCTACCAAATTTGGTTATCATAGATTTTTTATTTTTTAAGATAATTTTTTTTTTTAAATGAAAACTCTAAATTTTTTCGGAAAGCCTCGTCCGATTTTTCTGATTAACGAACTTATCAAAGCCATTTACAAAAGGAAGGTACATGCCAAATTATATCAAAATCTACCCATTATTCTTTGAGATAAAATTTTTTTTCGAATAAAAACTCAAAATTTTTCCAGAAAACCTCGTCCGATTTTCCTGACTAACAAGCCTGTTAAAGCCATTTACAAAAGGAATGTAGATGCCAAATTTTATTAAAATCGGCTTATTACTTTTTGAGATAAGAATTTTTTTCGAATGAAAACTCAAAATTTTCCCGGAAAACCTTATCTGATTTTCTTGACTAAAGAACTTGTCAAAGCCATTTACAAAAGAAAGGTACGTGCCAAATTTTATTAAAATGTGCTTATTACTTTTTGAGATAAGAATTTTTTTCGAATGAAAACTCAAAATTTTCCCGGAAAACCTCATCCGATTTTCCTGACTAACGAACTTATCCAAGCCATTTACAAAAAAAAGGTACATGCCAAATTTTATCAAAAGTGGCCTATTATTTATATATATATATATATATATATATATATATATATATATATATATATATATATATATATATATATATATATATATATATATATATATATATATATATATATATATATATATATATATATATATAATATATATATATATATATATATATATATATATATATATATATATATATATATATATATATATATATATATATATAAATAAATTGAAACTGACCCCGGATTTGGGTTCTAGGGGTCTTAGATCGCGCTCATTTGCAAAAATTTTTTCAAAATTCAAAAGTCGGGATCTCCCCATTAGTGAATTTTTTCTACGAAAATTCACTAAAAAGGTTAAATTGGTAAATTTTACATTTCCTCCAAACCATGGGAAAGTTGAGAAACATTTAAACAGGTCAGCTAAAAATATTAAGTTCGGCAGTGCATTATGAACTGCCCATATACTCAAAGTTAAACTATGAGAAAACTGGAACCTGTGATGAGCACTGATAAGTACACTTGGAGAACCCAAATCACCACAACAAATATTTTAAAGACCTTACGATCGTTTCACTGACCAAGTCAGCGTCATTAGAGGATGAAAAATTATAAATTAAACTAGCAGCTACAGTGTATTTATATCGCACTTAGGTAGACGAACTAATCCGCAGTTAAAATTGTAGTGGGCGACCCATCGTTTGTCTATTGTGTCAATATTGAACGGACGAGGTCGAAGAACTACTTTAATCTTCTGGTTGACAAATTTATGAGCTTTTATCTAATTTAAGGGTAATGGGCTTAAAATGAAAGGTACCGAGATATTTAAGGAAGCTCACGTTCTTTTTGATCTAAAGATTTCACTATGTGAATATTGGAGCCCGTAACGAGCGCTGACAAGCACATTTGGTGAACAGATCAATAACTACCGCCCACATTAAAAAAAACGGCTGTTTCCGTCACAATGTTAACTTTAACAAAGGATAAATATTCCAACTAAAATTCTACATAAAAACAAGTGTTTATATTGATTTCTTATTCTACGTAAAAACAAGTATTTATATTGACTTCTTCTTAGATACAAAGAAAACGAAATGGTATTTTTAAGTCGAGAACTAATCGTAGAGCCTAGTATCTGTATAGACCGGCCGAGTTATTGAAAATAATTCATTATTCTGCCAGGCAGATTAGGAGTATTTAGTTGGTCAAATGGAAAGTGAAAATAAAGAGCTTGAAATTAAAGGTGCCACACGATTTAATGACGTTTTGTTCTTAATCGACCTTGATATATAAATGCTTTCAAAAACATCAAGCATAGTTTGATGTCTAACATTTTTGACAAGTTTCAAATTTTCCTTGTCATTGTGGTGATTATTATCCCATATATGTTGTGCCACACATGATTTGTCTACCGTACCATATCGTAAATGTGCGAGATGTTCACGAAATCTGGTGGCTATGTTTCTCTTGGTTTGACCCACGTATTTAAGATTACAATGTTTTCAACTTATCCCATAATTACCCGACATTTCAGTGGCTTTGTCTCTCGTATTACCCAACAAATTTTTCAAATTACTTTTCGTCGAAAAAGTCAAATGTAAATCCGCTTCCTTAAAAATACTTTCGAAACCGTTTGTGATACGTGGTTCATAAGGTAGACACACAAATTGTTTCTCTATTTTATCTTTCTTAAATGTCGTGCATTCTAATATCATTTTCTTTGTTGTGTGTTTTTTAACAAATTTGTCGACTAAACCATCCGAATAACTGTTATATCTCGCCACGTTTTTTATGTAATTTAATTCTTTATTAAATCTACTTTTACTTAACGGAAAATTTATGAATCTAATTACCAAGACATTTAAACTAGCCGTTTTTGTGCAAACGTATGATGTGAGTCGTTAGGAATATAACTAATAGTGGCAGTTTCCTTCCTGTAGACATCGAATTCAAGCAAACCATAATTTTTATTTTTAATAACTAGTACATCTAGAAAAATAAGTTTATTGTTGATTTCTATTTCGTGGGTGAATTTTATTGAACCAAATTGACTATTTAGTTTGTCAGTAAACTTTTCAACCTTGCATATATTTGTGTCAAACACTGCAAAAATATCGTCGACATGCGTCTCAAATCTACTCATAAAAATATCTGCAATAAAAGGAGATAATGGATTGCCCATTGCCGCGCCTTCAGTTTGTTCAAAAAACTCATGGTTAAATTGGAAAATATTTTGTTTTATACAAAGGCTTAGATTATGGTGATTGTACAAATAATGCAAACACGCAGGTCAGAAGTGTACACAACTCCATCGTTTTTTATGAAACGTCTATCGATGAAGTAAGGAGGGTAATAAATGAGTTAAAAAATACACGCTCTGTAGGACCAGACAAATTTTCTGTAAAATTTTTAAAATCTGTAAAAGACTACATAGCAGTACCTATTGCATACATTGTGAATAAAAGTATAAATACGGGACAGTTCCCTGAAGAATTGAAAAAAGCAAAAATAATTTTATTTCATAAAAAAGGTGCTAGAAGTGATCTGGAAAACTATAGACCTATAGCTCTTTTAAGCACTATATCAAAAATTTTTGAAAAGATAATAGCAATTTGACTTATAGATTTTTTCCAGAAATATAAAATTTTATCTCCTAAATAAAATGGATATATAAAAGAAAGATCCACTGCACGAGCCATCTATCAATTTTTAGATAACATATATAACTTACTTAATAAGAAGCAAAAAGTAAACGGTATTACATATTAAAAGAAAAGCTGTTCGGGGCGGGTGTCCGTGGTGTCCCTTGGCAACTTCTATGTTCATATTTACAAAATAGACAGCAACAGGTTTCCATGGTAGACTCGGAAGGGAGGGAATTAACTTCTGACTGGGAATTAGTTATTAGGGGGGTACCTCAAGGTTCAGTTTTGGGTCCGCTACTGTTTCTTGTTTATACTTCGGTAATTGTATCTTCGCCGAATGTCGAAGACCTGAAAGTAAAAACTGCGATTTCATTAAAAGCTTTAGAAAGTTGGTTGTTAAACAACTCACTTACCTTAAATCTAGATAAGACTAACACAGTTACATTTAGAACATCTTACGAAAGTGATGGGTCACATATCATCAGCTTGTAAACCAGGCACATTAATAAAATGAACGAAGAGTAAAATTTTTGGGCTTATTGTTGGACTCCAGACTCACCTGGGTGTCGCAAGTAAATTCGTTAGCACCTAGAGTGAGCACACTATGCTACCAATTAAAACTCTTAAGGAACAATGTTTCAATTGAAACCTGCATAGGTGTATATCATGCATATATACATTACATAATCAAGTATGGCATAATTTTCTGGGGAAACTCTGTTGACGCAATTAGAATATTTAGGCTGAAAAAAAATGTATAAGGGTTATTTTTGGTCTTCGACAAACGGAGAGCTGCAAACCGTATTTTATAAAATATAGAATGTTAACACTTATAAGTGTACTGTTTTTAAGAAACAACTATTCAATGTTTTCGTGCAGGGAACCACTCATGCTTACAACACCAGAAGAGATACTGTTTTGTTGGAAGATCAAACAAGATTAACAGTGTTGCAAAAAATGTAACATCATCCATAATAAGGATATATAATCATCTTCCAAAGAATTTTTGGAATCGCAGTCTTTCTATACTCTGTCCGATTTTTTTGATTGTTCCATGTTTATAGAATAAGTGAAACTTATTTGCAGCTTTAATTTGTGTTTCCGTTGGCACTATTGATTTCATTCATGTGTCTTTGGTCTAATTTATGCATGTTGTTTTTTGTGTTTTATTTACCATGACGAACCGTGATTTTATTATTAATATATGTGTGTATATTTGTAAAAAGCTTCTAACTGTGAATTTTTACATTTTGGGATACTTTGCTTAAGAAAGAGTGTTCCAGAAATTTGGCTGATTTTTGTGTTTTATATTGTGACGTATTCATTGCCATTGTTGGATGTTCTGAATAAAGAGTGTTATTATTGTTATTATTATTATTATTACTTAGCTGCGCTTGCAGTTGACACAATTTTATTTGATGTTTGCAAGTAAACTGACAAAATATTTCGTATAAATTGTAAGTTTGAAAATTATGTCCAATGTATTAAAATTAAAGTTAAAGTTTAGATATTAATCGATCCAGCTACATTTAAATCCCTTCGCGTATACGTTCTTTCATAAGCTTTTTACAATTAAACTTGAAACTCATCAATCACATTGGGCTGGTTCCCTTTTATAACAGATACTCACTCGTACAGTTAAAATCCCAGGAGACAGATTTGTGTCAGTTCGCAGAATAGTACCTACTAAATGTGTTAATTTAAAGGTAAGGGAAAACGTAGTTCTGAACCACAATAAATTAGGTAATGAATAGGCGCTAAGTCAAGCAACACAATAAAACTAAATGGTCTTAGGTAGAGAAGTCGGAAGGCCATCAAATAGCGAATGGCAAAATTGCCTATCTGTCCGCTGATTTGAACTGTTGGTGGCCGTATCTGTATACGCCAGCAGATACGCCTGCTAATATGAACTGATCCCCATTGATCCCATTGTGGCTTACTCAGCTCTAGCGCTTTAGCAGCTTTTAGCAGATAAGCCTCTAAGCTTCTCAGTCTTGCCAACACTAGGAATTTACGCTATTGTCACAGTTTAACGGTAATCGGCTTTGTCAGTGCGAACATTTCAATTATGGTGTTATTTACGTTGGTTTTTGAAAGTCAAAAGATGGAGAATATGAAAGAGAAACAGTTTTTAAAGTCATTTATAGTATAATATTTTTTTCTCCAGTATATTATCTCATCAAAATTTTACAATGAGGTCCACAAATAAGCATAAGCTGTGCACTTGGAGAACCCAAATCATCACAACACGTTGGGAAAAGAGACCTGGCGATCGTTTAACTAACCAACTTAGCGTCATCAGAGGATGAATAATTCTAAATATCTTAAATCTAAAAATATGTTTATGTTCTTTTGCAGGTAGTCGGTTTGTATCGATATGAGTTGGTACAACGAAACAAAAATTAACATATTTCGTTTGGCGGAACTACCTGAATTATTTTATTATCTATCAGACGTGTTTCGGTCGGTCTTTCGTATATATATATATATATATATATATATATATATATATATATATATATATATATATATATATATATATATATATATATATATATATATACTTTAGAAAGCGTTTAGCTGTCCTGGTTGTCTAACATTTTTTATTAGTTTTAGACTCTCCTTATCTACGTGGTCACTATTATCCCAAATATGCCCGGTGACGGAAGATTTATCTATAGTACCGTATCTTAGTTGTGCTAGGTGTTCTTTAAATCTAATTTCAATATATCGTTTTGTTGGTCGAACTTATTTAAGATCACAATCTTTACAACCTATTTCATAAATTCCTGACATTTTAGCGGTATTAACCTTGTCTTATGGGCCACCTAGCCAGTTTTTAAAGTATTTTTTTGTGGAAAAAGTTACTTGCAAATTGTCTTTTTTATGCTAACTTGACCCCTCGTGATTCGTTCTCTTTGTTTTCTATTTGTTAATTAATTTCTCCACTAGGCAAGCAATGTATCCGTTATATTCAGCCACATTCTTAATATAACCTAACTCTTTGGTATATCTATTTTTACTTACAGAAAAATTAACCAACCTGTTTTTCCCTTCAGGGCTCGTCCGCGGCCTTGACGCCCCGATAGCACTGCAACCTTTGGTTGATTGTGCATACCCTTACTCTTACTTCACCGATTCTATCATATGACTTGAATTTCTTGAAAACGGGTGCTCTTGAGAGACCATCAACATTTTCATTCTCTTTGTCGTTTTTGGAAATCCTTGGCCCAAAAGAGCGGGCATAACAAGATGTTCTATGTCTGGTGACCTGTACAGTAAAAGGGTGGATTCGCTGTTCCCCTTGTAGATCTGTTGGGGGCAGCAGGTGGAGGAACTACGAAAGAAAACTCCTCTGAGCAGTGCCCGTGGAGATATTTATAAAAGAGAGAGAGAGGTCACCAACGGCACGTCGGTGGGCAAGGGATGGTAGCCTTTGGGTGAGGGTAGGGTCACCGATGAGACGTATAGCTCTCTTCTGAATTTAGTCCAGGATAGCGAGTGTAGAAGCGGCAGCGGCACCCTAGATGTGGGAGCAGTATTCGAGGTTTGGCCTTATTTGTGAAGTATATGAGGTATAGAGATTAGCTGGTAAAAAGTATTTGCGAGCCCGGAAGTGGAATTGAGATTTCGATCCACGAACTGCCAAGAAGTGAAAAGGACTCATTACTTTGAATAACTTGGTTGTTCATTGTGATGGGTCTAGGGCTGGTGTATCTCTTATGAGATAAAAAGCAAGACTGAGATTTGGTGGAGTTGAATTGTACAAGATGTCTACATCCGCAGTCTAATATTTTTGGGAGATCCACAGAGACAAAACTCTACATGAGTCTGCGATCCTCATCTAATTGGGTTAAAGAGACAGGCTTAGAATATTGTAAGCCTGTTAATCTGATTTGCCGATGAGGCGACGTTTACTCGCCATGGTGTCCTTATAACTGGCAAAATAATTATTTGTGGCGCTTCCCATGGTGTAAAAGTAAAGCACTTCAAACATGAATTTAAACTGAATATTTTGTGCGGTATAATTGGCTTTTTTTTAGTAGGGAATTTTAAACTTCCTCAAATTTAAATAGCCAACCGTGTTTAAATTTTCTTCGACAACATTTGTCAGAATTTCATTTTTCTCGACCAGCGCGTACATGTTTCATGCAGTTTTTTCAAATCGTTGGATTAATCGTGGAAGCATTTTTGCTTGGCCACACAGAGGGGCGAACTTCAATCCACTCGATTTTTCTATTTGGTCCCGACTGAAAAACATATTTTGCAAATAACCTATTGGTTCGGATGAAGAGTTGTGGCGAAGAATCCAAATCGCTGCCAACGACGTCAGGGGCAATCCCAATATGTTGCTTTAAACTCGCACAAAATGTTTCACAAAATGCCATATGTAAAATGTATCAGCTCAATGATTGACACCTTGAACAATTATTTTAAATTATTATTACATATTTCATTGGTTTTGTTTTATTTGTTCTAGAAAATGAAAATAATACAATTCGTTTGTTTCGGTTTTCATTTCTCATATTATCAAAAAATATTGTTTGTTAAATCGATATTCTCGAAAACGGATCAAGTTACCGAAATGAAACCAAATACATAATTAATTCAAAAGTGTGGACGCAGCAAGTGTGTTATGGTAGTAAATTTTCATAAAAATGTTTTTAAAAGCAAATATGTGTTTTGTTTTAAGAAAGCAGGCATCAAATTTGGTTACCAGTATAACCTATATAATAGAAACAATGTGCCATGTTTCATCAAAATAACTTTATTGTTTGAAAATGTAAAACAAAATTCCCGAAAGTCAATTTAAGATGTTCCCGACAAAACTGGTTTCTTGGCCAACGAACCTTATAGGTTAATAGCAAATTGAGCTTTTCAAATTTGAAGCAGTTAATAAAAATTCGCTACCATAACGCACTTGCTGCGTCCACAATTTCTTTTCTTACAAACATACATTATATTTCGATAGAAAATGCAAAAATGCAATGGCCTGTTCGATTAAGAAAAAAAGTAAATCTGTATCACCAACGACTTATGGGCCACCTGTGATTGTAGAAATAATTCTCAAGGCTCCCTATAATTAATGTATACATTTCTTTCGCATCTTGTATAATAACGGATATATTGAGCTTTATAACGATAAACTCTATAGCTAAAATTGCTGCCAAAGCATTAGAGAAAGGGTATATTTGAAATGAATTTTCTGGAAATACTTTAGTAAAATGAAGGACAATGACCGTTAAAGCTAAGACTTCAGGGTTTGCAAAACATTATTCTTCTGACATTTCCTTTACACAACCCGCATTAATTTCAGAATCCATACCTAAATGTTGCCCATGTTGACGTTATAAGTCGCGACTTATCAAAATCGGCGCATTATTTTTTGAGTTATCGGTGTGATGCATGCACACACATATATATATATATATATATATATATATATATATATATATATATATATATATATATATATATATATATATATATATATATATAAACATAATAAAATGGAAACTGACCCCAGATATGGGTTCTAGGTGTCAGAGTTTGCGCTCATTTGAAGAAATTTTTTCAAAATTCAACAGTCGCGATCTCCTCTTGAGTGAATTCTTTTGAAGAAGTGATGGCTCTTTCGGGTTTAGATTTAAATTTCATGTTAGACATACAGAGTGAAGAGTTATTAACTGTAAATTTAGGTGAAATTGGTCGCCTAAAAAACTTAGCTTCACAAATTTTCTAACAGATATTTTCAGAATAATCACAAAAAAAGATTAAAATTTTAACTAAAAGCACCCTATATTTCCGCTATAAACTTTCGGATAGGGCACTTTTTTGCCAATTGTCACAATTTGACGTGTAGTATCTCCAGCTTTCATGGATAATGATCACCTGTATATAGTCTCAAACTTACTTAACATATGAACTTTAGAGGCTTTAATTTGCACTAAATTATAGAAAATTTTTGAAAATTCGAAAATCTTTCTCTCTATAAGCGAAATTTTCTTTATGAATATTCGCGAAAACCATGTTTTATTTGTTAAACAAAAGTTTATTAATAATTATAAGAATGCAGACCGATAGCTAAGAGTCTTTTAACACTTTGTTAAAGGTATGACTATAGTTGGCAATAACGTTAACTGAATGTTGCGAGGTTAAAGCCCTTTGAATATTGCACACGTAGTGTAATCGATACCGATTACAGTTTACGAGAATATCGAATGGCATAAGCAACAGAATGCACCTATTCATCAAGTCAACTGTGCAGTTAAACATTCGCCTGCTGACCTGTGTTATAGATGCTCAAATGTTTTACTACATCTCTCAGGTACAATGTCAACCAGAATCAGTTGGGATTTTCAAGAGAATTTTAAATGTTGGTCTATCAAATTAAATAATACCTCCCTCCTTGTAAAATTGATGCTAAAATGAAAAGGCTGCATAGCAAGGTTGTCCATTATTATTATTATTATTTGACACTTATTAGCATTATTTATTTATATTTATTTAATAGAATTTATTCCAGTATAATGTCGTGTGCACAATTTATAGTTTTTTTTTCAAATATTTTGATGAACCTTTATTAGAATAATGAGTTTGAGAAGTAGTAGTTTTGACAGCCCTCGAAGTATATCGTTTTTTAGTGAATTTAAAAAAATCTTAAATGAGGATTTCGCGACTTCTTAATTTTGAAAATTTTTTTCAAATCAGCGAGAACTAGGCCCCCTACAATACATAGCTGGGGACGGTTACAACTTTTATATGTATATATATATATAGATAGATATAGTTGTGTGTGTATCACAGCGATAACTCAAAGAATAGTGGGCCGATATTAACCAAATTTGGTGGGTACCCTCCTTTTGCAAATGGTTTAGCTAAGTTCGTTATCCAGAAAAATCAGACCATTTTTGGGGTTTTCTTTTAGAAACTGTTTGTAGTAGAAATCTTGTACAATTCAACCCCACGAAAACTAAGTCTTGCTTTCTTTCTCACAAGAAATACACCAGCCCTAGACCCATCACAATGAACAACCAAGTTATTCAAAGTAATCAGTCCTTTTCTCTTGTTGGCATTTCTGTGGATCGAAATCTTAATTGGCACCAACATGACACATCAATTGCAGAAGCGGCTGCTAAGAAATTAGGTTTCCTCTTCCGGGCTCGCAAATACTTTTCACCAGCTAATCTCTATACCTTATATACTTCACAAATAAGGCCAAACCTCGAATACTGCTCCCACATCTGGGGTGCCGCTGCCGCTTCTACACTTGCTATCCTGGACTCCATTCAAAAGAGAGCTATACGTCTCATCGGTGACCCTACCCTCACCCAAAGGCTGCCATCCCTTGCCCACCGACGTGCCGTTGGTGACCTCTCTTTCTTTTATAGATATCTGCACGGGCACTGCTCAGAGGAGCTTTCCTCCATAGTTCCGCCACCTGCTGCCCCCAGCAGATATACCAGGGGAACAGAGCGAATGCACCCTTTTACTGTCCAGGTCACCAGACATAGAACATCTTGTTATGCCTGCTCTTTTGTTCCGAGGACTTCCAAGTTGTGGAATTCCTTGCCGGCACATGTTTTTCCTTCTCCTCCGAACCTCCAAACCTTCAAGTCCAGAATTAACAAGCTGCCTCTTTCCTCCTTGTCAACACCCACGGTACGATAGTATTTAGGCTGTAAGCCCTCGTGGTGTGTTGTTGAAATTAAAAAAAAAATCTTTGGAAATATTAAAGCTATAGCAACAAAATTTGGTGTGTTGGTTTCCGTCATATCCTATGTACCAAAATTCAGATCTCTAAGTTAAAAGACAAAAAAGTGTTTTAAGGATTCGAGGGCGCTTGACTCTCATTTGCGGGAGAGCTTGCCCATTGAGCACTTCCGGTCGGCAAGTTTTTTGAACAATTCGGACACTTATCCTTATAATTATTTTTCCTGCCGCATCCGAAACAAAATATCGCCCTAGGTAGAGTGCAATTGCATACGTATAACCGGCAGACCTACAATTCCAAAGAGTTTTTTCAAAAACGAAAGACAGCTGACATTTCCTTGCAGTGACGTCATATAGATAGAGACAGGACAAATCGGGTTCCAAGAGAGATACCTTTTCATTCGGGGGTGGATGGTATTTTTCACTGCGTATTTTGGTTTGGCCTCTAAGCGCTTTGTGGGTGAAAAATACGGCTCGAAATGACCTGTGTCGTTATTTTTCTTAATTTCGTTAAAATGTGAGCAAAAAATCGATTTGAGATGAAATTGTTAAATATGAATAATAAAGACGTTAGAAAATTAACATACTAGGGTATATAATTATGTGTATGTATGTGTTTGTGCGTGTGTGTCACAGGGAAAACTCAAAATATAATGCGTCCATTGTGATCAAATTTAGTAAGTACCTTCCTTTTGCAAGTGGCTTCGATAGATGAGTTAGCCAGGAAAATCGACTAGGTTTTTCCGGCAAAATTTTGTGTATTCTTGCGGAAAATTTGTATATCCCCGGAAATAACAAAGCTTTCGTAACCTTTAAACGTTAAAATTGGTAATATTTTGGCAAAGGACGTGAAAAGAATACGGGTTATGTAGAGAAAATGTAGCAAGAAGTCTGTTTTGCAAACCCTTAAGTTTCAGCTTCAACCGTCACTCTCCTTCATTTTACTAAAATATTTGCAGAAAATTAATTTCAAATATACCTTTTCTCTGATGCTTTGGCAGTAGTTTTAATTAGAGAGTTTATCGTTTTATGGTCTATATTTTTTAACAAATTTTGGTGGAAAAAATTCTTTAATGAGGAGACCAGCACTTTTAAATTCTGAAACGATTTCTTCAATTGAGCGCGAACCAGCCCCCCTAGAACCCACATCCGGGGTTACTTTTGGTTTTTATATGCTTTGATATATACAGGGTGGCGTATTTTTACGGAAATGCTCAATATATTCGTTATTATACAAGATACGAGAAATTATTTTATACGTGAATTATATGGTATCTTGAGGTGCATGTTTTCAATTATTTTTATAATCACAGAATGGCCCATAAATTTTTGGTGATATACATTTTTTTTTAAATCGAATACACCTTATATTATTACATTTTCTATCGAAATATAGGGCACGTTTGTAAGAAAAGAAACTCGGGACGCAGCGAATGCGTTCTGGTAGCGAAATTTCATTAAATGATCAAAGTTCAATAGCTTAGTTTGCTATTAACCTAACGTTCGTTGGCCTGGAACCAGATTTTTCGGGAAGATTTTAAGTTTATTTTCGGAAAAATGTTGTACATTTTCAAAGAATAAAGTTATTTTGATGTAATATGGTACATTGTTTCTAGTATATAGGTAATATGGTAACCAAATTTTGTGCCTGCTTTCTTTAAAAAAGACACATTTACTGCTAAAAATACTTTTATGAAAATTCACTAACATAACGCACTTGCTGCGTCCGGATTTTTTTTTAGTTATTAAAAGCACTTAGCCTCCAGATACCAAAACCCAAACCAAATCTGTTCTATTCATCGAAACTGTTTTATTCAAATTTCTAACGATATATTTGCTTTCATATGCATCTAACTACCAATGTTGCTTGGCACTTTTGATTAACTTGAGATTTCTCTGTGATTATTATACCAAATATGTTTAGAAATACATGATTTATCAATAGTGTCATATCACAGCTGCGGCGAATGTTTTTTAAATATAGTGTCAATAGACTTTTTAATTTGCCCAACATATTTAAGTTTACAGTCCCTACAACTTTCATAGAACCTCAACATTTCTATGGTTTTGTCTTTATGCCTTGGGTATAGTCAAATATGAAACAGTTTTGAGTACATATTACAACATTTATACATCAACAAGGCATCAGGATCTGACGAAATTCCAGCATTCGTTTCTAAAATCTCTGCTTCTGACCTGACTCCAATTCTATGTCGCTTCTTCTCGATGTCGATTAGGATGGGGATATTTGCATTTTCTTATAAACATGCCCGAGTTCAGTCCTTTCCTAAAAAGAGTCACAAGTCTGATAAGGGAAAATATGTTCTAGTGTATACTCTCTCTAGTTCTGCCGAAAATTACCAATATAGAGCTTATTATATAATACCTCGAAAAATCAAGCATCTTAAGGGATCACTCATAGGGCTTTCCACATTTCTAAACTCTGCCTATGGATATTTTAATTTATGAAGCATGTTGTTGTCGATGGAGTTTCATCAAATAAATTAGAAATTGGTGTGGGTTAACACAGGGTTTAGTTTTGGCACCAACGTTTTTGTTTTGCATATAAATAAATATAAATAAGTAAACCTTTGTTTACAACTGACAATTTGATCTACAACTTTCCTGTTGATAGTAAGGAGGTAGAGGGGTTCAGGGCGCCCGTGATGTTTTGAAAATCTTTAGCTTTAGTGCGGGAGGTCAAATATCTGGGGGTGATCCTGGACCCCAAACTAACATGGGGGTCGCAAATAGAACGAGTAGTGAGGAAGGGAGTAGCGACCCTCTGGCAGCTGCGTCGTGTGATAGGGAGGACCTGGGGACCAAATCCTCGGATCCTTCATTGGATGTACACTGCGATCGTCAGGCCGAGAATCAGCTATCGGGCGTTGGTCTGGTGGTGTGGTGTGAACCAAACTACCAGCAGGAAGCTCGCCAAACTCCAAAGGCTGGCAATCCTGGGTATCACAGGCGCTATGGGGACGACTCCCTCAGCCGCGCTAGAGGTCCGGTTGATGCTGCCACCGCTTACCATCTGCATCAGAAGGGAGGCTATTGCGTCGCATCTTAGAATGCGAGACTCAGGAAACTGGTGCGGAGAGCGAGCAGTAATAGGGCATTTCACCGACGGATCGCGGCTGGAGGACCAACAATCCTCCGGGGCAGGAATATACATCGAGGGCCTGGGGGTGCGCGAGAGCTATGCTCTTGGCGCATATACCACGGCATTCGAAACAGAGGTGTATGCTATCCTGTCTGTGGCCAATAGACAGGATGTGAAGAGGAGTCCCGAGAAATGTGTGTACATCTGCTCGGATAGCCAGGCGGTCCTCCAGGCAGTCTGCGCGGCCAGAATCAGGTCAACACTGGTTCAGGAGTGCGCTGACGCCCTCAGTGGACTAGCCAGGACGAAAAAAAGTGCAACTGGTGTGGGTTCCGGGACACTGTGGCGTAGCGGGGAATGAGGTGGCGAATAAAATCGCAAGACTCAGTTCCCGGCGGTCGTTCTGTGGACCGGAGCCTGCAATAGGCATAAGTGGGAAGACAGTCTCTGTCGCCTTAGACAGATGGACCGAGGAAGCAATGGAGAGGCACTGGGGGTCGGTTGGTGGCTGCAGGCAGGCGAGGGACTTCGTGGAGGGGTCGGACAGAGATAAAGCTGTCTGGCTACTCGGAAGGAGTCGACCTACGCTTCGCCGCATCCTTGGGGTGCTGACAGGCCACTGCGCCCTTAGAAGTCACCTCACATTGATCGGCGTAGAGAGGGATCCCATTTGCCAGGAATGCGGCGAGGATGACGAAACGTCATACCACTACCTGTGTGAATGCGAGGCTTTTGGGAGTCTTCGAGCAGAATTGTTCGGATCGAGGACTCTGTAGAGGAATCAGGTAAGTACCGTCCAATTCAAGACCGTCACGGCCTTCATCTCGAGGTTGAGGCGGTTTGGCTACGGAACCGAGGAAGAGTAGAGCATGGTTGCTGGGTTGCTGGAGTTGGCAACGCATTGTGGTCTACTTGCTTGGCGTTGGCCTCCCCACCACTGCTACTACTACTTCCCTGTTGATAGTACTCGTAACATCACTTTGTAAGTAAATGATAGCAGGACTCAAATTCTCAGCTTAGGCCATGCAACAAAGCTGGTTATATTTACTGCCTTAAAGATGCATAATTGTATCTTATATAGAATAAGTGAACTTCAAGGTCCATAATTTCAAATGGTTGGCAAAATACAGCCCAGAAAGTGCACAATCAACGCAACCCAATAGAAAAGTCCCAGGTTGGACACGATGGATAAAAACTGAAACAAAGAGCATATAAATTCCAAAAATCACAAAAATAATAACAATAATGTGTGGACCAGATAGCTTGTAATTTTTGTGGTTTGCGGGGGGTGATTCTGCATTTTGTTTCAAACACAATGTAGCAAGCGTGTATACTAAGTAGTTTATTAAGTAAAAACTATAAACAATGAAACAAATGAATCAAAATTGTTTTCCTGTTATTAGTCTATCGTTTGACATTTATTTACTAGACATATTTAATATTGCAAAATTACTAAGAATCAATCAACGTTTGGAAAGTTTTAACAACTACTTACGCATGTTTGAACCTATGTTATCATAATTGTAGTAAATTTTACTATAAACAAAAAACTAGACTTGTGGTTCATTGGCTTGTGAAATTTAAATTTCTTATGTTAATCCACCAAAACATTTAGACAGCCAGGGACGGGTTCGAGAGCAATAAAATACCGCGTTAATGGATTAGCATAAATTATGTTATCTAAATGTAGGTTAATTAGTTTATAATATTTTACCACAATACAAAACATATATAAACATGTTGTTATTCACATACTCTGTAGAGCTTGGGAAAATGCCAGTTCAGATTAAGTAATAAAACAATCCTATGTTTTAGATACTTCAAAGTTAAATAAGAAAGGCTTAAGGATACTTGCAGACAAATTTAAAGTAAAAACTTTCTACGCGTTTCAGCTTTAACGAAGCCATCTTCAGGCGATCAATACGTTCATTTTTTAACAAAAACTACACTATATAATAGACTGCCACACTTGATATGTCATCTACGCTTTAAGTGTTCCAGACACAGCAGAGAAGAAAATTTGAACATCTCCAGACTTAAGACAATGAAAAAGTGCGTTATGGTAGTAAATATTCATAAAAATATTTTTGATGGCAAATATGTTTTTTTTCATATGAAAGGCATGAAATTTCTCATAACTTATATAGTAGAAACACTAGCATATTTTATAAAAATAACTTTATTATTTCAGAAAGTACAAACAACATCCGAAAATAAACTTGAAATGTCTTGAAAAAACAGATCCCATTTTCTTCAGTTGCACAACTGCCAAGATATAGTTGTTCACATAAAGCTTTTTGACAAAATCTAAAAAAACGTTTGCGTGCAAAATTTCTAAAAAAAAACAATTTCTTTCACAAAAATTTTCCATTCTCTTAACAGAAATTGGCTTAAATAATGATACTCGAAAATTACATTTTGTACGAGAAGTTGTGGAACTTCTACAACATTTTCTAGATATAACTAATTTTATTATAACATTTATTATCACCAATATTTCACAAAAATCTTTAAAAAAAATTTTGTATCAAAGTTTTAATATTTTAAAAGACCGAGGTTGGACACTGTGGCTGGAAACTGAAACAAAAAAGCAGAATCTCTCTCTCTAACCCTTTTGTAAGAAAAGGATACAAAAGGGTTAGAAAAAATATTCAAAGATAACGACTTGAGAGTTGTTTATAAAGTTGATACTTTGAGGAACCTTTTGGGAGTCTGTCAAACGATACTATTGACTTCCGACAAAAATCGGGCATTTATCAAATATCTTAGGAGATCGTCAAGGAGACCATGCTTGAGATGAGGTCAGGCTTCGCGAGCCCGCGAATCTGCAGGAAAAACAATTTTACAGTGGAACTCCCTGACCGCGAGGCATGGCGGGCTTACTACGGGAGGCGCTCGTTTGGCTCACGGAGGGATTCGGCGGTGAGCGTGGGACAGGGGCAGATGTTTATTCGGAAGAACCGAGGGTAAGTCATAGTATTTCCCTCAGAGCCCATGCAACGGTCTTTCAGGCCAAAATGTACGCCAACCTGCACTGTGTACGGGAGAACAAGAAGAGGGGCTATACCAACAAGCGGATCCTCATAGCCACAGACAGCCAGGCAGCCCTTAAGGCCCTAAGTAGCCCACGGGTAAATTCCAGGCTGGTAAGTGAATGCCGAGACGAGACGAGTGACCTGGCTGGGCACAAAGAGGTCACCCTCATCTGGGTGCCGGGTCACTCGGGGGTCAAAGGCAATGAAAAAGCAAAGAGAGGGTAGGTACCTTAGAGTGTTAAGGGAGTGTTAGACAAAAGTAGGAGCAGTATTTTGTGTTTAACATTTAAATAATTGAGTTACGGCAGAATTTTTTCGAATTCTGCCACTATTTCATGGCACCTGTACATGGCATCTCTATTTTTTTAGACGAACAATATAAACAAAGGCCTCTTAAAATGCGTGATTTGCATGAAACTCTGCTATCTATTGGTAAAAACGCCATATCACAATTTTAGATATGTACCAAAAACGTGAAAAAAAGAATTAAGATAACTCGAAAACGATAAACGATATGATTTGTTTTTCCTTTCAAAGATGCATTTTGTTGGCTATAAAATGCAAAAATGGCATAACATAAGGCGTGTTTAATTAAAAAAAGGTTTATATCACCAAGACACAGCACCCTGTGATTGTCAAAATAATTCTATAAAGGCACCATATAATTAACACGTATACAATTGTTTTTCGTATATTGTAAATAACTGATCTATTGAGCGTTACGGTGTAAATGCGCCACCCTGTATATATGAAAACAGATAAAAACTGAAAGTAACCCCGGATATGGATTCTAAGGGGCCTAGTTCGCGCTGAAATGTAGAAATCTGTTCAAAATGTAAAATATTCAGTCATTTGTGACACGTTGCTTCATGAATGTGTTTTGGCCATCCAGGAAATAAAGTATTATGCAATTTTTTCATAGGTAAATCTATTTTTAATTTTGTTGTAGCTTGTGAACCTCTACGCTCACAAAACGCAGTTAAAATCTCTTTTACAAGAAAGAGTCTCTCGATATCTACCACAGGATCAACTAGTGACTTTGCTATCCTATTTGTTTTAGTAAATTTTCTTAAAAAAAAATTCACTAATGATGAGATCCCGACTTTTGAAATTTGAAAAAATTTCTTCAAATGAGCGCTAATTAGGCCCCCCAGAACACATATCCGGGGTCAGTTTCAATTTTTTAATATTTTATATATTATTTTTTGAGTTATCGTTGTGATACATATACATACATACATATATATATATATATATATATATATATATATATATATATATATATATATATATATATATATATATATATATATATATATGTATGTATGTATGTATATATGTATCACAACGATAATAATCAAAAAATAATGGGCCGATTTTAATTAAATTTGGTGAATAAATTCCTTTTGCAAATGGCTTGGATAAGTTCGTTAGTCAGGAAAATCTACCCAGGTTTTCCCGGAAAATTTTGTATTTACTTTCGAAAAAAAATTATATCTCCGGAATTACCAAAGCTGGGCAACCAAATTTGTTACGGGGGTTTATATCCTTATAGGTAAGTTACTTACCAAAATTTAGCTATGTAGGTCAAAAGACAAAAAAGTTATAGGCATTTAAAGAAACTTAAATTGGGGTGTTCCTCAAAACGTCAAAGTTGCGATTTAAAACGTCAAAATCGGCAAAATTTAGGCAAATAACTTGAATATAATACGGGCTATGGAAATCAAATGTCTCAAGAAGGAAGTTTTACAAACCCTGAGGTCTTAGTTTCAACCGTCATTGTCCTTTATTTTACTAAAATGTTTCCAGAAAATTCATTTCAAATAGACCTTTTCTCTGATGCTTGGCAGTAGTCTTAGCTATAGAGTTTATCGTTTAATGGTATATAATTTTTGTCGCATTTCCGTAAAAAAATCAATAAAGCTCAATATATCCGTTATTATACAAGATATGAAAAAAAAATGTATATATTAATTATAGGGTGTCTTGAGCTACATCTTAAAAACATATTTCTACAATCACAGGGTGGCCCATAAGTCGTTGGTGATACAAATTTTCTATTTTTTTTTTAATCAAACACGCCTTATGTTGTAGTTTTGCATTTTTCATCGAAATATAATGCATGTTTGTAAAAAAATAAATTCTGGATACAGCAAGTGCGTTATGGTAGCGAATTTTGATCAAATGCTTCATATTTGAATAGCCCAATTTGCTATTAACCTCTAAGGTTGACCAAGAAACGAGTTTTTCCGGGAATACTTTAAGTTTACTTTTGGAAATTTTTGTACATTTTCACACAATAAGGTTATTTTTATGAAACATGGCACATTGTTTTTACTGTATAGGTTATACTGGTAACCAAAATTGATGCCTGCTTTCTGAAAAAGAAAACACGCATATTTGCAATAAAAACATTTTAATGAAAATTCACTACCATAACGCACTTGTTGCGTCCAGAGTTTTTCCTCAGGGCTCATCCGCGGCCTTGCCGCCCCGATAGCACTGCAACCTTTGGCTTATTGTGCATTGCTATCCTATTTACGTAAACTTTATGATGGGTTATGGAATAATAAGATAAGGCCCGGAAACCACTCAGTATATACCGCTAAAACCATTAGTATTACTCACGATTGATAAAATATTATATAATCAAATAGTAGAGACATCCTTATATAATAATAGTAATACATATCATATGTTTATATTCGGTCTAATTTAAATATAATAACGAATGCGTTATAATGATGCACTGTAAACAGATCATATGATTCATCAACCAGTATCTAAGCGTTGAAGCTCCAATTTCGAATAGAAAAGTAAAATCTTTGTGTTTCTATTGTTAATATTTACAGGGAGTGATATAAAACTTCACCCGAAAAGGTGTAGAATTATAGTTAGTACTGACCTGATGGTCAGGTCAGTAGGGAGTACTTGACCCAACCTATTTAGTTGTCCAGTCTTTGTTTGTATATTTTAAATGCCATGATGGATACCTTGGCGAGAAACGTGTATCCCTAGTATCGCCCCAAAAGATGAATAAGTTTTCATGAAAACGACACTTTTGTAGAGTAAGTCATTTAATTATACATAAAATGTAAAAAGAAATACTTAGAAATATAGGATATTGTTGCTGTCCCTGAGTATATGTCGAAAAATTTCACTTGATTCGGATTAAAATTGTAAAAACTGGTTTTTTTTTATCGAAACTTGTTGGTTTAATTTAGATTTATGTGGCCAATGAACGTAAAGTTCCAAGCCAATATCTGATACTCCTCTCGTTTTACGATAGAGTAATTAAGCTCCCTGAATAGATGCTTTCAAATTACAAATGGCTGTGTCATTTTTAGATCCAAGATTTGTATGATAGTAGGAAGTCTAGACCGTTAGTATTATCACCAATGAATTCATCATCATCATCAATCAGCCCTCTGTGTCCACTGCTGGACATAGGCCTCCCCTAATTGAGTCCATTCTTTTCTGTCTTGAGCGCTACGAATCCAGTTTTTTGTAATTTTTGTAATGTCGTCAGTCCAGCGAGTTGGTGGTCTTCCTCTGTCTCTTTTTCGGATCTGGGTCTCCATTCAAGTAATCATTTTGTCCACCTGTCATCTTGCATGCGAGCCACATGTCCCGTCCACTTCCATTTGAGTTTTGCCACATGTACGACCACATCAGTCACTCCTGTTCTTCTGCGTAATTCTTCATTTCTAATGTGGTCGCGTAACGAAACGCCAAGCATTGACCAATCCATTTTGCGCTGTGCTACTTTTAGTTTCTTAGCAGAAGCGTTGGTAAGGGTTAGTGTTTCGGCGCCGTAGGTCATAACCGGTAGAACACATTGGTTGAAAACTTTTCTTTTCAAGTATACTGGAAGGTCGCCTCTGAAAACGTCTCGAAGTTTGCCGTACCGCCCAGGAGAGTATAACTCTTTTGTTTATCTCGCATGTTTGGTTGGCTTTGGATATGCTTATCTCGTGGCCCAAATATGTGTATTTATCTACCCATTCCACCTCAGAGTTTTTAATAAATATGTTGTTACTAGGGACGAGGTTTGTCATAAATTTTGTTTTTCCGATGTTCATTTTTAGACCTACTGTTGCACAGGCCTCCTGAAGTTCCTGTAGCATCACTCTAATATCTTCCAAGTTGTCAGCCATTAAGACAATGTCGTCTGCAAACCGTAAGTTTAACCGACTTTGGCCGTCGATTCTTAGACCTTTCTGGTCCAAATCTAGCTTCTTGAACATATATTCCAGGACGGTGATAAACAGTTTTGGAGACATCGTATCTCCCTGACGTACTCCTCTCCCAATTTTTATAGGATTCGTGTTTTCATGTAGTTTTACCACAAGAGTAGCATTTTTATATATATTGTAAATCAGTTTGGTGTAGCGATAGTCAATACGGCATGCTTCTAGGGACTGAAACACTGCGTCCAGCTCCACAATGAGTAGGTGCATCTAATCCCAAATGAACAAAAATTTATGTCATTTTTGGGTTTGAAACTTGTACTATAGTAAGAAGTCCACACGATTATTAGTATCACCCATGTGTTTGTGTAAATGTTTATCAGATTTGGTTGACTCTCTTTATTTTTTTCACTTTCTGCAAAATAATATCTGGTAGTTGAATGTGTAAGGTTCCTCTATAATTTTTTGCCAGATTAACAATAGCCTCATCTTTCCATGTCCATAATTCACTTGTTTCATCGTAGTAAGTAATGTAATGGCCCTGTTCAGATTTTTTATACCCTCTCATTGTGCTATTCGTCTGATAATATATTTTTTACAATAATTGTCTAAACCATCAGCTAGAATATTAACAGAATTATAGTACACTCAAAATGATATGTAGACAATTAAGTATCAGCAAAAGTTCTGAATATCTAACGATATCGAAGATGGGATGCCATCGTCTGCACACTTTATGTAGGAAGATTAAACGTTCCCCAAACTGAACCATGGCACTATCGAACGAGATCTCGCCACTGGTTGTACGCAAAGAGGCCAATTCAGCATGGTCAAATAATGTAATAAGAATGTGACCATACGTACCGAATCTTGAACGGGCCTCTGATCCGATTCTTCGCGTTGGTGGCCTGCCCTCGTTGCCATTCGAAAACAAGTATTTTTCGACGTGCTACTTGTCCTTGAAATATCTAGGTATTACCCCTCTTAATACCAACCAAAAGAAGCTTGTCCTTTTCCCGGGACTAGCTTACCCAAAATTTGCTTCTAAAATAAGCGTTTATCTCCCGTCTCTAGTCGCTTACTTAATACCTACGATTGGAAACTCATTCTATTGTTGCCTAGAGGTCGCTATTTTTAGCGCGTGCAAAACTCTGTAGTATTGCGTTGTCGCAGAAATCACAGTCACTTAGTCCTTGTTACAATATAAAGGTATAGCCTCAAATTTATCCCGACGCAAATAAATTATTGTCTAAGCATTGAAAAATAGTGCTGCAAATTGAATCAACTACCGCATAGCTGTATAATTTATGCGCTGCAGAAAGACATTCTCATGGAATGAATTTAGGGCCCATGATTTGACCACAAAGAAAATATTTGTATTCCTGTATACATAAGCTTTTGAAACCTTATATTACTCGAGTTTTATTTAAAAAATGTCAATTTTCACCAAATCTCCCCTTATTTATCCCCTACCCCCTGAAGTTATCTTACACGAAAACAATTCGAGGCGTTACTTTGTCGGGTGCTAACTGGATACCAAATTTGAAGATGATATCCCAAATCGTTCGAAAGTTATTGCGCCCATTAACAGACAGGCGTACATTCCGACAGACCGAAAGACCGACCGACCGACAGAGAAACGGGTCAATAAGTCCGCGACTCTTTGAATTTCCCGCCTCTTTACAGGAAGGGCAACACTGCTCCTGTCAACAAGCATCTGTAACTTGACCCCTGTCAAATTTTGAACAAGCTGCGTCATTTAGTTTGTGTTAGATAGCCATTGAAAGCAGACAACCTCTTGAGTTATAACAAAAATGGAAAAAAGTGACTTTCGTGTGCTCATCAAACATTACTTTTTGCGAAAGAAAACCATCACTCAAACCAAATCTAAGCTTGATAAATACTATGAGGACTGTGCACCATCAATTTTCATGGTAAAAAAGTGGTTTACTGAATTTCGTTGCGGCACAAATGACGCCGAACCTTCTGGACGCCCAGTTGAGGTCGCTACACCCAAAACAATTGAAAAAATTCACGATTGGTGTTGGCCGATCGGTGATTGAAAGTGCGGAAGATAGTGGAAGCCATAGGCGTATCACATGGCTCAGTGGTTTCGATTTTCCATGATCACTTGGGTATGAGAAAGCTATCCGCAAGATGGGCGCCGCATTTGTTCACAATCGACCACGAACGCAACTTCGAAGGAGTGTTTGCCGTTGTCCAACCGCAATAGGGACGAGTTTTTGCGCCGTTTCGTAACCGTGGACGAAACATGGATTCACCTCAACATACCAGAGACCAAGCAGCAGTCAAAACAGTGGGTCTCTCCGTGCGAATCGGCGCCGAAGAAGGCCAAGGTTGGTTTGTCAGCCAATAAAGTCATGGCGACCTTTTTTTGGGATGCACGCGGTATAATCCACATTGATTACCTTCAAAAGAGAAGAACAATCAATGGCGAATATTATTTCAACTTATTGAACCGATTTAGTGACGATTTGAAAAAAAACGACCGCATTTGGCCAAGAAAAAAGTTATTTTCCATCAAGACAAGGCAACACATATGTGTAGTCTCCATGGCGTAATTGTATAAATTCAACTACGAATTGCTCCCTCATCCGCCCAATTCTCCGGATTTAGCCCCGAGTGACTATTTCTTGTTTCCAAACTGAAAGAAATGGCTCGGCGGAAAGATATTGGACCCAATAATGAAATCATTTCACATAGAAATACCTATTTTGTGACTTTTTGGATGAAATACAGGTTTTTTGACAAAAAATATTAATTCTCAACATAGTCTCCTTTGAGCTCTATACACTGCGTCCAACGTTTCACGAATTTTCTTATCCCTTCCAAAAAGTAAGATTTGTCGAGGTACTCAAAATAGGTATTTGTTTGTGAAATGATTTCATTATTGAGTCCAATATCTTTCCGCCGAGCCATTTCTACTAATTATTATATAAATTTGAAGGTATGGAAGTAAGCTACAAGATAGGCTAATAAAATATAGGGTGTTCCATTTAAAAAAAAAACAAGTTTTTTCATAGTAAAATTAAGATATTTCGTTTTTTTTTAAACACACCCTGTACAAATTAAATGAGTTTTGTTAAGTTCGGTGACTTTATTAAAGGTTCAGCTTTGACGATGGCGAAAACCTTTTAATTCTTTTCAATATTAGGGGATTGGCAGCCGCATTTCTACTATGATGTTTTTGTTAAAATTTTCAATAAATAAGTATTTACTTAGCAACACCGCAAATTTTTGGAAAACAAATAACTGTACCATATAGAGAATTTTATGGCAAATTCGATAAAAAACAAAAAAACATATGGTGTCATTTAAAATAAAAAACTTACATGTTGCCCTACTTTTAGGTAACACCCTTTATAGTTACAAATATTTTTAAATATGCCCCTCGTCATTCCCAACAACTTTTGTATAAAACATTTTTCAAAATTCTGAATATTAAAGGAGAAAGCGTACTTCCTCGCACTAATGAGCCACCTTGTATATATATATATATATATATATATATATATATATATATATATATATATATATATATATATATATATATATATATATATATATATATATATATATATATATATATATATATATATATATATATATATACTCCGAATATCGTGTCTAACGGACGTAGTTCGCGCTCATTTGAAAAATAAAATTAGAACTTAAAACCCGCGACCAATACCGAATTTTTTCTAAGTAAATTCGCTAAAATAATTCTGGAACGAGATATCTTTTTTTAAATATGGGGTGATGAATTTAGTGATGACCCCTCGTAACACAGTATTGCATACACTAACACCATATGTACCGATACAAAACAGATCTTATTAGTGTTGTATTATGTTCTTCCAAGTGGCGCCAGTCTCGGTTTTGCGGTTAAAAGGCAAATTTAATTACGGTGTTGTTTAGCACAGACAACAGACATATAAATTCTGATTTTTAGTGGTACTGGCTTTGCCCTTGTTTCGAAACGAAACGATTTGTCACACTACCTTTAACACCAAACCCGAACACACCGAAATGCAATTGTTCTTTTGTATCTGCCTTACTATGCAACTTACGAATTTTAATAGATAACATATTTAAAGATTCCAGTATAGAAATATGCACTTACGTGATTTATTAAAAATAAAAGAGTAATTAGTGATACATCTTAGTTTTTGTGGATCTCTAATCACTCTAAATAAGAATTCACCTTATCTAGCAAGATAACGTAACTGAAAAAGCGATATTTTACGAAGCGGAAGAAAAGTAACACGTTTCTCTTTTACAAACCACAACATTTTTGTTGCGACATGCGCAAACCTAAATATCTAAAAGCTGAGGTCAAAATTTGCAGCCTTGATGGTCAAGATCAAGTTTTTAAACAGCTACATTTTCCTGATAATTCCACACAAATTACTATGTAACTTTATAACAGCTCTAAGCTTCTCACACATTATTATAAGTATAAATTGTATACACATTAGTAGATTGTACAGTGAAAATATATTAATTATAGGAGTTTCACATTGACACGATTTTATAACCTGTAGCAAGAATATGTTTGTATTTTTGTAAATATTGCTCTTATTGTAAATAAAGTTTATTGAGTTGAGAGTTGAGTTGTGTCTCTGGACCGAAAGATCCTGGGTTCAGTTCCCAGTAGAAGCGTCAAGTTATTTTTTAGTACCTACTATAAAAATTAACATCAACCGAGAACCGAGGTAGTGGCATACTGTTTGAGCATGTTGACTGTATACACGTTTTGATGGGGCGTTAAGTTGTCGTTCTCGTGTAGTGCGCGATGTTGAGCATGTTAAATTCCCCACCCTCCTTACAGAATGGAAGGGATTCGGCAACATTTCCAGGATAGTAAGGTGAAATTGCTCAATGGCGTCGCTGATTGGAGATAGTAAGGGTTTCCCACGCGACGATAAGTGCCGAGATTTTTTAAAAATAACGTCTCGGTCTCGTTGAAATAGGGAAATTTAAATACTGCCTTGGTTTTCTTGTCAATTTTATAATATACGTCTCGAATTGTGTTCGTCTCTTCTCGTATAGCCTCGTCAGACTATTGAATTTACAAAATATACTCAAATGAGCGTGAACTATGACTCGCAGAACCAATGTTTGGGCAACCCAAAACACAATGAAAGAGGGACACAGACTTTGCCTTACATTTTATAAAATATGTCTTTATATATATATATATATATATATATATATATATATATATATATATATATATATATATATATATATATATATATATATTCGCTAAAAATTATACATAGACTACTATTGAACCGTAAACTCTATAACTAAAACTTATGCCAAAGCATCAGAGAAAGGTTCGATTTAAAAATAATTTTCTGGAAACATTTCAGTAAAATGAAGGACAATGACGGTTGAAGGTGAGGCTTAAGGGTTTTTAAAACACACTTCTTGCGACATTTTCTCTACATAACCCGTATTTGTTTCAGGTTCTTTGCCTAAAAGGTGTCAATTTTTATGTTTCAAATCGCGACTTTGATGTTTTAAGAGGTAAAAGTATAAAATGTTCAGAGCAATTTTTCTACCATGTTTTATTATATATATATATATATATATATATATATATATATATATATATATATATATATATATATATATATATATATATACAGTGTGAAACACACTTATGAAATAAAATTCATTATTCAGAAAAAAACATTCTTTGTGGAAAATGCTGAAACACGTGAAGTTTAATTTGTCGCACATTATCGTAAAATCATAGTTAAAAAATTAAACTCCCACCATTTTACCGCCCTCACATTATCCATTAAAGAAAATAGCAACCCTACATTTTTTCATCACAATTCGATGGATCACATTTTTCTTAATGCGGAGATACCCCATATGTATGATCTAATATTACAGTTTTCAATACAGGGTGGAAATTTAATACCGGAATATTACAACTAAACAGTTAACCCTGAAATTCAAATTTAGAAAATAACCTGAATAAAAACGTCCCTTTCTTATAATAAATGTTCAAAATGTTCTCCATTCACTTGCACACGACGAAATAATCTGCTCTGAAATTCTTCCCTAACTCTGTTGAACACGTCAGGCGTTACGTTCCTAATTTCTGTTGTTATTGTCATTTTCAAATCATCTAAATCAGCAGTTTGCGTTTTATACACTCTGTTTTTAAGGTATCCCAATAAAAAGAAATCAAGAGGTGTAATATCTAGTGATCTAGCGGGCCATTCTACGAAACCTCTTCGTAGAATGGCCCGGTAGATCACCAGATCTTACACCTCTTGATTTTTTTATGTGGATACCATTTGAAGTTTTTCAAAATTCAAAAGTCGTGATCTCATTATTGATTTTTTTTTAAAGAAAATTCACTATAAGAAATAGCAAATTTTACCAAATTAAAAACATGACATTATGGAATTACCAATTTGACATACATATTTTGAACATTTCTCTGGTAATCTAAATTGTGTTGTGTAAACACAGATCGTATCATTAGCGAATGTTTCCTGCAAAAATCACTTAAAAATTGAGCGTTTAAAATTCCATCCAAAGAAATATTTTTTATAGCTGCTCAAGCCATAACTTCTTACAAGTCTTATTATCGTAAACACCAAATTTTTAAATATCTTGCGTAAGAAAGAAAGTCCAAGACATAATATATTTGTTTATGTCCTTTCACGACTACAAAACAAGAAACTTTTAAATATACGATTGTAACATTTTACCACAAATTATATCAACAAATATGTTTACAGTTCTTCACTTAATGAATTGTAAATTAGGAAACATACCATATTCTCTAATAATCTGCTTTTCCCAAAACAAAACTTGTGTAAATTACAAACCCATGACCTAAATGACAAACCATAAAATGTGTCCAAAATACATTATGAAATAAATATTCAAAACTAGCGTGATTTATAAACCTTCGACGTTCCCAACTTAATATTTTATTATTTTTTTCTTATTATCCTCAACCTACATAGTAAATTATGGCATATTATATAGGATTAGCGCAGCAGTGATTACATGGAAATCACATAATGGCATGTAATGGCACTTTTGGTGAAGACTCTTCCGAAAGCATTAAAATTCATCGTAAATAGCGTGTAATAAATTAAATATGGAATAGCAAAAGCTTGTCCAGGCGCCGCATATAAATATTTATAACATGACGCTATTTTAATTCAGTAATATTTCAAGCACGCGATTTGATTAGGCAGTAAATTCGACTAATGAGCACCTGACAGGTAGAAAAGCTGTAAAAACTCTAGATAATCGATATGGAATGTTTCATCTTTCACATGGATCGTATATTCAGGACCGCATCCAAAACACATAGCCTAGTGACAAATGAGCTCAATTCAAGGACTATATAACAATACGCACAACGCGTTTTATAACTGCTACTAATACTATCGCTACTACCCTCCCTGCCATTCCTATAAAGCGGTAAGGACACCATAAAGCGTATGTTATTTCCTAACAAGAATTCTACATGCACTTCTGTCACTCACACGGTAGTTTGTCTTCTTCCACAATAAAACATATATTCAATGAGTGTTGTTTGGAACCTGTGATGAGCACTGATAAGTACCCTCAGATGAAGATAACTTTTTTAGCGAAACTATCGTAAGGTCTAAAAACTGTATTCTGATGAATTGGTTTCTCCAAATGGTACGCAAGTTATAGAGCTGGTCAGCTCTTTAATAGTTGGCTGGTGTGGTGTACTTGCAATATGGTAGGTGGTAGTGGAATTTTCCTTTACGTGATAGTAAAGGATTTTTTCACGCCCGGAAAGGTACCACCGCTTACATCAAGGGGCCTGTGAAGTCCCAATGGACGTTTCCAGTTCTGGTGTATGAGTCGGTTTCCCTTATAAGCAAAAATGATGATGGCTCCTCCTTGTACAAAAGATTCCGGAGGTAAAATACCCCTCCATTCGGATCTCCAGGAGAGGGGTTTACAGGGGCGACAGCATCAAGATTTAACATATCCTTCTCGAATATATGTGGCATAAATTCTAACCTGAACTCCGTCCACCATTTCCTCCAGGCTAATAGGACCCAACTCCTCTTCCTCACCGAAACTCAAATCAGTGCCAAAATAGCCACTAATCACCTTAATTTCCCGGGGTATGAGCTCCTTACTTCCTTAGATTGCATGGAGGCGTGTGCGCGTACGTGCGCAGCAATCTACCCTGCACCAAACTCCCCAATTTAGAAGCTGGAAGAAAAGACATACTATGGATAAAACTCTCCCTCTCTCAGGACTGCAACTAAATTCATCTGTTGCATTTACTGGTCACCTTCTGACAACAACTTTGTCCAGCTCTTTGACTTCCTTTCTGAAAAAACCGACCATCTGATTTCTGACTATCCTTCCTCAGAGGTCACTATTCTTAGCGACTTTAATGTCCATAATAAGGAATGGCTAGGATCTTAAAAAACCGATCCACAAGGAAGAGTAGCGGAGGACTTTGCGGTCAGAAATTCTTTAGCCAATATGGTTCCGCAACCTACTTACTTTCCTCGCATCCCAACACACAGCTCAAATCCCTTGGATCGCCTTCTTACTACAAACCCTGACTGCTATAAGATATCAGTCACCGCCCCCCTGGGTCACTCAGACCACGGCATGGTCACTGCTTCCTGCGCAATGCAACCCGAGCTCACACAGTCATCACACCCACGTATCGTTTGGCACATTTTCATGGGCGTCTGTCTGCTTCTCTCATCCTGACCCCTCTGATATCTGACAAAACGTCACCGAAAGTATCCAAGCTGGCATGGAATTATTTATTCCACGTACACAGAAAACATCTGCAGCCACTCAAAAGCCCTGGTTCTCTAAATCCTGTGACAAGGACAGACTTGAAAAGGTCAAAGCTTACGAAAAGCTTCTACACAATCCCAGTCAAGAAAACCGTCAAGCATTTAACGACGCAAGAAACCGCTATGTCCGCATTCTTTTTGAGGGAAGAAACTCGTTTAATAACCACATCAAAAACAAAGTCCTCTTAAGCTGCAGCTGTAGCAAACCCTTCTGTAGTCTTGCTAAATCTATTGGGAATAATTTCTGTAAGAGCACGTTCCCACCTCTTTTCTCAAGGGATGAAATTGTTTCTACCGCCCTGGGCAAGGCTAAACTTTTTGCCTCGTTGTTCGCCGGCAATTCTGCTCTCAATCCACCTCCAAATGTTCAACCACTAACAGTCCCCAATGTCGCGCATAAAATGACGGATATCATTTTCAAAACTAAAAAGGTACGAAGGATGCTCTCTTCTCTTAATATCAGGAAAGCCTCTGGCCTTGACAAGATCCCAGCAATTGTTCTAAAAAAATGCGCACCAGAACTTGCTCCTGTCCTGACTCGTCTGGTTCAGAGATCTTACAATAGAGGCGTATTCCCTAGTAACTGGAAAACTGCTAGAGTACAACCCGTCCCCAAGAAAGCATCCAAAGCGCTTGCTAGCAACTACAGGCCTATTTCTCTCCTTTTAGTCGTCTCTAAAATGATGAAGAAGTATATAAACACCGAATTACTTATATATTTCTTGAAAAACATAGTCTAATCCACGACAGGCA
The DNA here is from genome assembly GCA_964006375.1 of Tillus elongatus. Lineage (NCBI taxonomy): Eukaryota > Metazoa > Arthropoda > Insecta > Coleoptera > Cleridae > Tillus > Tillus elongatus. The sequence continues at coordinate 22,508,796 of OZ023262.1, read as the reverse complement.
GTATGGATTCCGTCAGCGCAGATCAACTAACGACCTCCTTTCCTTTGTCACCCATTCTTGGAACAAGTCTATGGAACTACACGGTGAATCCCAGATTGTCGCTCTAGACATATCCAAAGCATTCGACCAGGTCTGGCACGCAGCGTTGCTTAATAAACTTCCGGCATATGGCCTACCACCAAAACTCTGTACCTGGACAGCAAATTTCCTCTCCAACCGGAGCATTTCTGTTGTCGTGGATGGCCATTCCTCTAAACAGTATCCAATTAATGCAGGGGTTTCTCAAGGTTCAGCTCTAGCCCCTACTTTGTTTCTTTATCACATCAATGACCTCCTCTATATCACATCCAACCCAGTCCACAGTTACGCGGACGACAGCACCCTCCATTCAAATATACAATATTCTAAGCTTGTCTCTTTAGCCCAATTAGATGAGGATCGCAGACTCATGGAGGGTTCTGTCTCCGTGGATCTCCAAAAAGTATTAGACTGGAGAAGTAAAGATCTTGTACAATTCAACTCCACCAAATCAGAGTCTTGCTTTCTTTCTAATAAGAGATACACCAGCCCTAGATCCATCACAATGAACAACCAAGTTATTCAAAGTAATGAGTCCTTTTCACTTGTTGGCATTTCTGTGGATCGAACTCTCAATTTGCACCAACATGTCACATCAATTGCAGTAGCGGCTGCTAATAAATTAGGTTTCCTCTTCCGGGCTCGCAAATACTTTTCACCAGCTAATCTATATACCTTATATACTTCACAAATAAGACGAAACCTCGAATACTGCTCCCACATCTGGGGTGCTGCTGCCCCGTTTACACTCGCTATCCTGGACTCCATTCAGAAGATAGCTATACGTCTAATCGGTGACCCTACCCTCACCCAAAGGCTGCCATCTCTTGCCCACCGACGTGCCGTTGGTGACCTGTCTCTGTTTTATAGATATCTGCACGGGCACTGCTCAGAGGAGCTTTCTTCCATAGTTCCTTCACCTGCTGCCCCTAACAGATTTACCAGGGGAACAGAGCGAATGCACCCTTTTACTGTCCAGGTCACCAGACATAGAACATCTTGTTATGCCCGCTCTTTTGTCCCGAGGACTTCCAAGTTGTGGAATTCCTTGCCGGAACATGTTTTTCCTTCTCCCCCGAACCAAACCTTCAAGTCCAGAACTAAGAAGTTGCTTCTTTCCTCCTTGTCGACACCCACAGTACGATAGTATTTAGGCTGTAAGCCCTCGTGGTGTGTTGTTGAAAGGAAAAAATAAAAAAAGTACTAACAGTCAGACCTCCAGGCAGACAGACCGACCAATAGTTAAAAAATTTTAGTTCTAAACCGAGTTTTCTATATGTTTTGAGACTTTTTACGCCGTCCTAGCAAAAGAAATATCAAAATTTCTCTCCACCCCCACACATTCAACCCCTGATTTAATTTCAGCACAGAATACCAGATGTTTGGTGAAATTCAAAGTTTTCTAATAAATAGACCCTAAAACGTTATATTACACGAGTTTCAACGAAAAAATATCAATTACCAAATCATTCCCCATTCATCCCCTACTCCCTGGAACGATTTTACCCAAAAACAATCCAAACCGTTGGTTTATCGGGTGTTAACCATATACCAAATTGGAAGACGATATCTCAATTCCTTCTAAAGTTATCGTGGCTAGAAACAGACAGACATACAGACCGAAAAACCGAGAGAACCAAAAAATTTTTGTTCCCAAATTATGTTTTCTATATGTTTTGGCACTTTTTGCAAAACAAATTTTTGTCGCCGATGCCATACTTCCACACGTTTTGCCGATGCCGAAGTAAAAATAAACATTATACCATGTGTTTTACAAATAAATAAAGCTAGTGCTTGTAAAATACACAATTTTAAGCAAGGATATAAAACTGTCAAAACTTTTGTACATAATATAATTATCTTTGGAAAACAAACATTTCTTAGTGGTCACAAATTTTCAAATAAATGGGAAAACATGTTTGAAGCCCGCTCTGGATTACAATCTCGGGGGAAAAGAATCTTACATTACGCTGGTCAGTTTTCTCTGCTGCGTGACACTTGGTTCTCGTCACCATATTAAGTAATTATCACAAGAAAATAGTTTTATTTCACACTGTATATTGCAGATATGAATGTTGATCAGGACATATCACTTACATGTTAGCCTCTACTATCTGACACTTTGTAGATAATAACAGGTCTTGAAAATATAATATTTTCTAGTTTCAGCAAATTAATTGTATCTTCGTTAACCATTGAAATTTACAACCTGGTAATTTAGAACGAAACCAGTGTGTGTTTTTGTCTCTTTAACGTTGGCCTATTTCCGCGACTATGGCCAATCACTGACGCCAGGGAGCAGTTTCACCTCACTATCCTGGAAATTTTGCCGAACCCCTGCCTTTCTGTAAGGAGGTAGGGATCTTTAATGTGTCCAACATCGCATGGACACGGGACCGACAGCTTTCGCCCCCTCCGAAGGGCGGAACGTGCAGACATTTAACTTGCTTAAATACAATGCCAGAACCTTGGTTGATGTTAATTTTACAGTTTGTACTGAAAAAGTGAAAGGAGTACCCTGGAATCGAACCCAGTATCCTTCTGTTCAGAGGCACACGTTCTTACCCCTGAACCACCGAGGTTCTACGAAACCAGTGAGATTTAATTTTATTTTCAACATTATTATTAAATAGTTTAGCTTTGAAATAAATTTGGCTATATTAGCGAATTTTCATTCGCTACTAGAGAGGTCACGATGAAAAGCTTTTGAAAAAATTTCTTCAGATGACCGCGAATTTGGGTCTCTAGAACCCAAAACCAAGGCCCGTTAGAATTTTTATATGTTACACACACACACACACACACACACACACACACACACACACACACACACACACACACACACACACACACACACACACATATATATATATATATATATATATATATATATATATATATATATATATATATATATATATATTAATGTATGTATGTATCCTACCGATAACTGAAAGAATACTAGAATACTAAACTGATTTCATTCAAACTTGGCAAAAATCTTGTTTGTGAAAAAACCGAGACCGACTTCGTTAATCAGCCTTGCTTAAGTTTTTCCGGTGGAAAATTGGGGATAACTTTTTGAAAACGCTATATTTGTGTAAGTATCAGCGTAACTGGAATGAGACTTTACATGTGGCTAGAAATAGTGCAAATAAACCTATGTTGTGAATTTTAAGTAATTTGGCACCCAATATTTAGAGTTTTTTCCAAATTAAAATTAAAATCTCGAAGACATGCGTTGAAACGACTTAGTGGTTAAAGTCTAATGCCTGACACACAGAGTAGTTAACTGCCACGCGTAGATTAATTCATACAACAGGTATAAAACACACACCAACGGTAACCAAACTAAATATATACCAGGCAGAAAACATACTACCCGAACCAACAATCGTGAAATCCCAGCCGCAATTATGGAAAATGACAACATTGAATTAAAAATTTGCGAAGTGATTGTTACATACACTTGCGACAACTTTTAAAGAAAAATGTAGTTTTTCATTGGGAAACCGAACATCAATATGAGTTCTCAATAATTTAAAGAAAATTATAAGTTGCGTACCTGTCTTAACTTATTTTAAAGCAGAAATTCCTTTAACATTGTCTGTTGATAACTCAAAATTTGCAGTCGGAGCTATAATTTTACAAAATAGAAAGCCAATTGCTTATTCGTCAAAAGCCTTAAATGAATGTCAGTCCCGCTATGCTCAAATTGAAAAAGAGTTTTATGCAATATAATTTGGATGCACTAGGTACAGGCAATATGTATATGGGCGTACAGTTCAAGTAGAAACGGACCATATGCCTTTGGTCACACTTTTAAAAAAACCATTGTCTCAAGTACCAGCAAGATAACAACGCAACTTGCAGCAGTACGACCTACATGTAACTTATAAGCCTGGTAAGCACTTGTACATTGCTGATATCTTAAGTCGTGCACCAGTCGAACCTTCTGAACCTAATGAGTCAAGTGAGGAAGAATTACATATTCATATAAATTTATTTGTAAATAACTTAGCTGTCACACACTGGGGGATTCAATCAGTTATTAAAATACACTCTATTTGTAGCTTTATTAACGGACCCAAATATAATTTTAGCGCAGAATTGTCGTATAATATAGCAGAAATTTAAACAAAATCAAGCCATATTATGCTATCGCATAATATAGTAGAAATGTAAACAAAATCAAGCCAAGTCTCTATAAAAATGATTCTACAATAGTTTCTTTTATCTTAAAACTTAAACACAAGACGTCATATAAGACGGAAACAGTCGTGGGATATGTTTTAATCGTAAATCTACTAATTCTGTAATTAATAATTGTTACGTATACTTCGAGTATAATATCCCCGGCATAAAGCCGATCTAAAGTATCACCCAGATAGAAGGTTACTTCACCTGTGACTAGATGGCGCAGAGTGTTTCGCGCTTGTCTTCTAAGCAGAAGGATCGCAATCGAGTCCAGCCCGATGGATGTATGTTTTCTAATGTTTTATTTTGACATTTTTAAAAACAATAATGCACAGATTTCATATTTCGTTCATTTCCAGGTCCACAAATGCACACGAACTTCGCTTGTTGGCTTGTTTGGACAAGTTAATATAAATGTGTTTTAATTGTCATTAGTATAGCCCACTAACTAGCTCCAATGAGTGTGTGTTTCTAGTGATGGTCGGAGTGCATCTAGCGTTATCTCAAAGACAGTTATTTCTTTTGATACCTGGGGAGTAGGCGGACTGAGGCCCTGTAGTTCATCTAGATCGTAGCTGTTAAAATTGGAGAGATTTTTATGAAAATCGCTTTTTTAAAGCTACTTAAAAAGAAACCACGATACATAAACTGTGTTGAAACTGGTAGTGGTTTACACTAAATATTTGATATAGTAAAGAGTTGCAAGCCTTTTATCTATCTCTATAGGATATTGACGATTCTGGTTGAATCAATAAATCATCATGTAAAATTTTTGTTATTAGTTTCAATTTAAAACATGACTTGACCTCATAATACCATTGATGTAATTGAATTCGCGATCCGTAAGTGCAATTCATAACTCGTAACAGATAAGGCGTAATAACTACGTCATCCAATAAATGCAGGTCGAAAATATAATGTGTTCGGTCTGTTTGAGGACATTAACTCACTGGCTATTAAATCCACTTGTTTGTTTAATTATAAAATTTATTTTGACGGACCTGTAAGTGAATTTTCGTAAAAAAAATCACTAATGTGGAGATCTGTGTTTATATATATATATATATATATATATATATATATATATATATATATATATATATATATATATATATATATATATATAAATATATATATATATATATATATATATATATATATATATATATATATATATATATATATATATATATATATATATATACAGGGTGGCGCATTAAAAACGAAACAGACCGATTTGCGTCCAGAGAAATTTTTTTTTAAGAAACGTTGAAACGCATCAATTTTAATGTTGAGGGGGATATATTTTGACATAAAACTCAACTTTGTCACATCAACCCCTTAAGGGTGGTGATAACAACCCTTATATTTTAAATAGGGAATATGGGTCGAGTGTTGCATCATTTGAAAGCTCTTTCTTTTCTGAATTCAGCACACTTTTTTTTTGTTGAAGTTTTATCAACTCGTTTAAAAATTATTCGCAGTTGGAATTGCAAGAACGTATTTTATTCATTGTGAGAAGAAATTCACTAATTAGTAAATTTCTCGTTAAAAAAACTAAAAAACGAACCCAAACGTTAAAAAATGTTTATTCAGTTGAGTAAGTGTTGAAATTGTTGACCACCAGGTTCCATACAAAAGTACAAATTTTGTTCAAAACGAGCTCTGATATTCTGGAGCATTTGTGGAGTTATTAGACGGCATTCTTGAACAATGCGTCGTCGTAATTCTTCCAGAGACTCCGGTTCCGAAAATTCTACTCTTTAAATGGCCCCATAGAGAGAAGTCTAAAGCAGTTAAATCCGATGAACTATGGGGCCACTCAATAGCACCTCTACGCCCAATCCATTGATCTAAAAACTCTCTGTTCAAAAACTCCCCAACACGTTGTGTAAAATGCGGAGGAGCTCCATCTTGTTGAAACACTAATTGATTTTCTTGATAGCGATCATCATTTTCAACAATGTCAATTAGTAGAGGGTAAACGATATCTTCTAGTAACTCCAAATACGTTTCGCCACTCAAATTGCCATCAAGAAACATTGGTCTGATTAAACAGTCTCCAAAAATGCCAGTACAGACATTCAATTTCTGTCGAGTTTGAGTGTGGAAAATTTCTTGGATTGTTATCTGCCCAATAACGAAAGTTATGACGCTTGACTGCAGAGTTTAATAAAAACGTACACTCGTCTGAAAAAACAGATATTGAAGTTCCCATTATCAACTATTCGTGCAGTCATAACTTCAGAAAACTCCAGCCACCCTTAGGGGGTTGATGTGAAAAAGTTGAGTTTTATGTCAAAATATGTCCCCCTCAATATTATGACGTGTTTCAGCGTTTCTTAAAAAAAATTCTCTGGACGCAAATCGGTCTGTTCCGTTTTCAATGCGCCACCCTATATATCATCCCGATAACTCAAAAAATAAGGGACCGATTTTGATAAAATTTGGTAGGTAGGTTTCTTCTCTAAGTGGCTTGAACAAGTTCGTTAGCCAGGAAAATAGGATCAGTTTGTCCTGAAACAAAATCAGGTCTTCTTTCGGAAATTTTTTGTATCTCCGAAAATGACAAAGCTATGGCAACCAAATTTGGTATTCAAGATCTATTATATATTAGAGACAAATATTAAGTTTTGTTGGCGCAAAAAGGTCAAGCGATAACAGAAAAATTACTTCGGAAATTTTATAGATTTTCTTCTTATAATGCCAAAGTCGCGATTTGAAACGTCGAAGTTTGCAATTTTTAGACGGAGAACCTGAAACAAATACGGGGTATGTAAAGGAAATGTTATAATAAATCTGTTTTGCAAAGCCTTAAGTTACAGCTTCAACCATCTTTGTCTTTTATTTTACTAAAATCTTCGCAGAAAATTCATTTCAAATAGACCCTTTCTCTGATGCTTGGCAGTAGTTTCAGTTATAGAGTTTGTGGTTTAATAGTTTATATTTTTCCACGAATTTTCGTAGAAAAAATCGTTATTGAGAAGACTGCGATTTTATAATTTTTAAAATATTTCTTCTAAGAAGTGAAAAGTAAGCCCCCTCAGGGTCAATTTCAGTTTTTACATGTATACATTTATACAGAGTGGATGGTGCATTTTTACTGTAAAGCTCAATATATCCATTATTATACAAGATGCAGAAAAGTATTATAAGAGTTTTTTATAGGGTGTTTTGAGCTCTTCTAAAATTATGTTGACAATCCCAGAGTGGCCCATAAGTCGTTGGTCATACAAGTTTTTTTTGTCAACGGAGCACCCCTTTTATTGTAGCATTAGTGAATTTTCCATTGACTTTTTATGCATGCTTGAAAGGATAAAACATTTATATCGCCCATCGTTTTCCATTTATTTCAATTGTTTTTCAATTTTTGGACTACCGCCACAAGCTATCACAAAACAAGAAAAGAAACGTCAAACAGAGCAATCACACTTGAAATAAGCAGTTATTGTCTACTATTACAAAGCAAAGGCAGCATTTAAGATAGCAAAATATTTAATCTAACTCACCTCATATGAGCGTGCTGCCTTTTTCTCTTAGGTAGTTACAGTTATTCTTTACATTTTTTACTGTTGCTTAAATTTTGTTGACAAGAGAGTGAGCTAAAGGCTACACGAGCCTATAAAGAATTCCGTTATCTGACAAACGAAAATGAAGTATAGATATTGAAACCGGCTACCAACTGTGGCTTTCAAGATGTTCACGAACAACACCAGAGAACATGTGTGTTTCTATGGGCATGAACGTACGACGTTATATTATTAAGTTCATTGAGTAAGAAAATAATAAATTTCATTGACTAAGAAAATAATGTAATCATGTACGTTATAGTGGGAATACCTAAGTTGTAAAACGTGTAACACGTTACAACCTGTACATTAATAATGGGTAATTAGGCAGTAGAGGAGTGCCCTTTATGACTAGAGCGGTTTTGCCTATTAACTCTTAAAAGTGGATGTGGTAACGAAGCAATTTTTAAAAAGCAATGTCGATGATAGTATTGACAGATGAGGCAGAAATGCCAAACAATTTTTGTGGTCTAGGTAAATAAGACCCTCGTACCTTTTGTATTTATAACGCGATTTTTTAACTGCCTCAAAACATGGCAAATAAAGAAGTCTATAGATCCGGTGAAAATTATTTCCTATGCCATTCGATCCCAGCCTACTAAAACTATTTTCATCTCACAGCATTTATAAACTTTTTTCTTCAACTTTTGAGATGTTATTGTTATCTTTCATAGTTCCGTCATAATAGTAATTTTTTTATGAAATTTGGTAGGTAACAATTTTGAAGAATAGCGAATCCAGTGGCGTACTTATTACTTATTTTTTCCATAAACGTGTTAAAAATTTTTGATATATGCAAATAGTTATAGTAGGCTGTAATCAAATGGCATAGGAAACGATTTACACAAGATCTATAGACTTCTTTATTTTCTATCTTTTGAGATCTCGTTAAGAAATCGCGTTTTAAATACCAGTTAGAGGGTTGTTCCCATATGATAAGGGTCACACAAATAAACCTCTCTGCAATGGTTAATAATTATTCTTTTTTGATAAAATTTGGCGCATATTATGGGATGTCGAATGCAGTGGCGTACTTATTTTTTCCCTAAAAATGGCGCTAAACATTTTCCCCATTTTTTTGACATAGAAAACTGCATAAGTAGGCCTTGGTCAGGTGACATAGAGAACAATTTTCATAGCATTATTAGAGTTTTACATCTTTATGTTTTTATATTTTGTTCATCTAAATCGAATAATAAATACAAAAGTTACAGGGATGTTTCCATTTAAAATGGGTCACATTGGATATATATATATATATATATATATATATATATATATATATATATATATATATATCATATATATATATATATATATATATATATATATATATATATATATATATATATATATATAATAGTGTGCAGAACTCTTGACTCAAATATTCACAATATTTTTTCTTGTCAGATTTCGAAGTTCTTTATAATATACCCAGTGACTCTGCAACTTAATTCGTTTATTGAATTGAAACGAGTGGTGCAATATCTTCTTTGTGCTTCCAATATTGTAAGTCATTAGCTCTCTAAATGCGATTTATTAAGGAAAATTTGACAAAACAAGTATAAATTTTGATTGCCTTTCCTAAAAATGCGTGTTGAAGGATAAATTAAAGCAGGAGATGTTCGGTAGATATCATTGTTCCATTCACCAGAAGAAGAAGGCTGGCTAGATTAAAACCACCTATTCTTATGGGGGAAACGATTCCATTTACGGAACAAGCAAAATATCTGAAGGTTACCATAGATAAGAAGCTCAACTGGGACGTACAGCTAGAGAATGTAATCCGCAGGGCTAAACTGTCCCTGTGGACATGCCGTAGAATCTGTGGAAATAACTGGGGAACAAACTCCCAGCAGATGTACTGGCTCTATGTAGTGGTTATCAGACCAATGATAACGTATGAGTCCATAGTTTGGTGGCACAAGGCACTTCGTGGTATCGCGAGGGCCAAACTGGCTCATCTACAGAGACAAGCTTTTCTGATGATAACGGGAGCGATAAGCACCGCACCATCAGCCGCTCTGGAGGTCCTCCTTAATATTCCACCTCTTCACATATGACTGGAGGGGGTAGCGAGGTGGACAACGTACAGATTAAAACAAACGGTCGACAGCATGTCGAAGGAAATCGGTCTGGGAGGGTCCGGACTCCTTGATGACATTGAGGGTCATGGGATTCTGGGAATGGTCTCAGACTTGATGCCGACAAAGATCAGTAGAGATCTGTCTTTCAAGACCATTTTCCCGGAAAGGGAGGACTGGGAACGAAATCAAACAAACCTATTGAGAGATGATCTCTGCTGGTATTCCGACGGCTCCAAAACCAATATGGGCGTAGGAGCCGGCGCATATGGGGGCAACACCGATGCTAGACTATCAACTAGCCTCGGCAAGTACGCAACCATAGACAAGGCAGAAGTGTATGCCATCGAGATGTGTGCAAGGGAAAGTATAGAAAACCAGTGCACGCACAAATCGATAAAGATATATACAGATAGCCAAGCTGCAATAAATGCGCTTGGTTCCTACCGTTGCAATTCAAAAACGGTATGGAGTTTTAAATCTGCCATCAACGAACTGGGCAGCTGTAATGAGGTGTCACTAGTCTGGATACCGGGTCACTCGGACCACGATGGCAATGTTGCGGCCGACGCGCTTGCCAGGAGTGGTGCCCAGAGGGACTTTATCGGACGAGAACCGGTGCTGGGGATAACATCATGCACAGCAAAATGCACATTAAAGACCTGGACAGAAAGAATGACAAGCCAGTATTGGCAAAATCTTCCAGGATTAGCTCACTCTAATACCTTCATAAATAGCCTGTCTGAGTCAAGGGCTAAAAAACTTCTAGAGTTAAACAGACAACAACGGAGTACTCGGCCTGTAGTCGGACTGTAGTCGGCCTGTATACAGGAGACTCCCGCTTGCGTCACCACATGCACCGTATTGCAGTCGGTCAGGAGACTGAGTGCCGGCTGTGTATGGAGAGTGACGAGACAGCACAGCACGTACTGGGTTCCTGTCCGACGGCGGACAGGACTAGATACCTGCTCTTTGGCAAGATAAAGCTTGCTCCGGAAGCTCTGGATCAACTTTCGCCCACAAAGATTATCGACCTCTGCAGGAGGCTGGCTTTGTTGGGCGAAATATAGACCATTAGATGTGAGCCACAATAGACCTTATGGTCGCGGTGGAGGGACCGGTATGGCCCACTCACATTCAAACCTAACCTAACCTAGGTAGATATCTCCTTAAAAATATAACTTTTGTTTTAGATACAGCTTACAAGTTTCCAAGACAGTTTGTTTGTTTCGTCTTCGACGAAATTCCTGAATTGTGTTAATCAATAATTAATTATATTGATAATCCTCAAATGCAATAACATTCCAGAAATAATTTCCATATGATACATGGCAGTTAAGAAATAATAAATACCACAATGATTAATTATCGAAAACCTTGTCATGCTCAATATATTATTACGTCAGATTATCTATTACATAATGAAATTACACCTAATAAAATTTAGTCTATGTCTTTTAATTTAATCACCACAAAGAACGGCAAACATTCTTTATGTGATTAATTTACAACGATAAATTTTGACCGCATATGTCAAATAGCTTGGTTTAATTAGTTTGTTAAGTTTAGATACAAGTTCAACTAGTTAATTCGGTGTTTTGTCAACAAGAGAAAGTATAAAGATGAAAACTGTGATATAAGCCGATAAATATTATGCAAATCCTCTCTTTGACGCGGAGAGGTAAACCTAGTTTGCCAGTGTGATATTTCTACAGGATTTACAGCTTAACATGTTTAGCATTTTCATAACATTTAAAATACTGAAGATGCTTAGTTACCTCAATTTTTGACGAATTTTCCGTAAAACGAAAAATTCACTAATTCGGAGATCTGTATACACACACACACATATATATATATATTATATATATATATATATATATATATATATATATATATATATATATATATATATATATATATATATATATATATATATATATATAATATAAATACTTTTCAATATAATCGGCTATTTTTTTATAAATAATTTTTTCAAATATTTTAGCAATGTTTGATATCAAAGATATCGGCCAATAATTAGATTTTTCACTTTTATCTCCCCCTTTGATTAATGGTTTAATAACTGATTCTTTTAGTACATCTGGAAACACACCAGTTTCTAGGGATCTATTTATTAAATTTGTGAGAGGGCTTGCAATGACATGTGCAACCTCCTTTAAATTTTCTACAGTAATTGAATCTACCCCAGGAGCCTTTTTCACCTTCATACCCATTATATAACCGATTACCTCTCTTTCATCTGTGGGCACCAAAAAAAGTGAATGTAGTTTCGTGTCTCTTTTATTGCTATGATCATATATATATATATATATATATATATATATATATATATATATATATATATATATATATATATATATATATATATATATATATATATATATATATATATATATATATATATATATACACAGGGTGTTTCGAAAATCATGGTCTATGTTACAGGTGCACATTCAGCACAATAAAATAAGCCTATTTTTTATATAAATATGGGTCCGCAAATGCTTAGTTTTTTAAATACAGCGTGTGAAAGTTATTTGTTTTTGTGGGTTTTTCACGAATAAGTCCGGGTCAAATTAAAATTTTGACGTAAAAATTGGCATGGGGTTTTCGAGGGCAAGAAATTTAAATATGTTATTGCTAATAACACTGGTGGCAGAGGGCGCCACCTGTAAGACATGGCTTGCTTTCAATTGGCTTTAATTTTTTGATACCCAGTAATATCGCCTTTACATAGTGAAGGGCATGATGAAACAGAAGCAGTACAAATAGTATTGGAGACAAGGCGGATTCCCCAGATCAGTGAATGGTTGGCTAATCCTTCTGAATGCACTTTTATGCATGATACGCTCCTTGTCACAAAGGTAAATCAGTAACAGTATTCTTAGAGAAAAAACATATCAAAGTTTTGCCTTGGCCTGGCAACTCGCCAGACATGAACCCCATCGATAAATCCTGGGAGCTCCTGAAACGGAAAATATCCAAAGAAAACACCAAAAACAAGCAAAATCTCATAGAGGCATTGATTAAAGTTTGATCATCATCAAGAATTAAATGAAAATGTAGAAAAAATTTAGTCAGAGCATGCCAAAAAGGGTTCAAGCTGTAATTTATGCCAATGGAAGATCTACTAAGTACTAAAGGATGGTACTAAATATTTTGTACTTTGATTTTTTTTGGGATAATTACTGATTTAAAAGAAATATAAATATTCTTTGTACAAGGAATAAATAATTTACCGAACAAGTATAACATGACAACCATTTTAGAACGTTATATCAGTTCAAACTGTTGAAAATTAAATTTTTGCACATGTAACTAATAATGTGGTCACCCACTGTATGATAGATGACTGCAATCTCCAGGCGTCGTTAAATAGTTTACATAGTACACAGAAACTTTTACTTAACTCATTTTTCAATCCAACTGCGGCCACAAATAAGGTATCCCCACCATTTTGAGAAACCCTGTATATATATTGCAAAAAAATTACAATAGAAAGTGTACAAATATCGAGGCATGTGGCATTCCTTGTTTTACGAGTGTGAGGTCAAGAGTAAGTTCATAAATAACTATCAAAAAGCAGCATTCTTCGGAAGAATGCAGAAACGGTGAACGAAAACAAAATATGTGGCAGGCGACCTTCGCAACAATCTCAATAACGGAGTCTGTTTATATATCTTCAAGAGGATGACCACATTGATACAAAATACAATGCTAATTTTATTGATCGAATTTACATTGGCGCCACCAGACAAAAACGTAGAATATATTGGAAAAATTTTTTTAAATTGTTTTTTTCATTTTATGGAAAACACTACATTTAGATATTCAAGTCAAGATAAGGCATTGTTTTCCTTACAGGGAGATTACTTTACATATCAAAATTATGTCGTGAGAAAACAGAATAGTTACTTTTTATTGGTAAAAAGTGTAGCTGCTTTTGTAGTGTGTGATGTTAGACCTAAAAGAATTTTATCTAAATCCAAGGTAAAATTCACTTTTCAGTAAATATACAGTGTGTTTCCAAAGATTCTGAACCGCTCGTATTTCAGAAACCGCTTGATGAAAGAACTTAAAAGTGGTGTTGAGGATGTCCAATTTAATTTTTAGCATTGAAGTCTGTGACTACCTTGTGCATGAGTTTTAGATCTTTATTAGTGAACTAATGTGAATAATAATAATAATAATAGTGCCCTGCGGCAAACCCACTGTCGGAGACGCTAAAGAGATAAAGTCAAGATTACCCCATAACACCCGACGAGAGCTTGTAACGATTGTGTTTTTATTCACCATCATTACTGCCTTACTGACGTAAAGAAAACCCCCAAGAAGCCTAAATAATAGTAGGCAACTTTATCTCTGAAAACGAATTCAGATTTTAGTTTCAAAATTATTTATTGAAAATTCGCTAATAACTTTTACATCGTAACGCCCGTGCTGCATTTCCTTTTATCTACATTGAAGTTAAAATATCAAGAGATGCTATATCTCCTTTAAGACAAAGAGGTTGTTATTTAACACATTTTTCGGTAAATACCAACTGAGGACATCATGACGTAATCAACGACCGTTGAAAAATCGGACCGCGTCCATTCTGTATTAAGGGGAGTTCGATACTACCTGTCTCTCTCACACATATAGGTTTAAGTTTCAACGGTCACGGGTCAAAGTCAGAGAGTTGTGCGTGTGACGCTAGCATCGCGAGGGAGTCGGGCTCCGGCAAGCAGACAGTCAACATTGCTGGCACTGTCGGAGCTCTTTACCGGCCAAAAAAGGGTTTAAAGTCCTATCTTTTACAACTAGTATCGTTAATATAATTATCGGTGGCTGCTACAAGTGGTTTGATCTCGATTTAAGTGGAAACTTTGTTTTTCCCGGTAAAGTGAAAGTTTCTGTCGCAAATCTCATGTGCATATGTCTGTAATTCCCGTATACCTTCAGGCATATTCCGGCCGCAGAAGTTTCAGTTAAATTACCTGCCTGCGATATCATTTCAAGAGCAGTAGGTTTCAACTGCAGGTTTACCGTCCCTTCTAATAACACATGCTACGTAACAATTTTTCTGGTCGACACCTAAGAAAATGTTTTTCGCCACTTTCTGACTTTTCTCTTGGGAGAAATTAAGAGCCTATGGCGGGCACTGACAGTTGACGTCTACATGTGTAACATCCCTAACCAACCAATGAGACGTATAGCTCTCTTCTGAATGAAGTTCAGGATAGCGAGTGTAGAAGCGGCAGCGGCACCCCAGTATTCGAGGTTTGGCGTTAATTGTGAAGTATATAAGGTATACAGATTAGCTGGTGAAAAGTATTTGCAAGCCCGGAAGAGGAAACCTAATTTCTTAGCCATTGCTTCTGCGATTGATGTGACATGTTGGTGCCAATTGAGATTTCGATCCACAGAAATGCCAACAAGTGAAAAGGACTCATTACTTTAAATAACTTGGTTGTTCATTGTGATGGGTCTACGGCTGGTGTATCTCTTATGAGATAAAAAGCAAGACTCAGATTTGGTGGAGTTGAACTTGACTTCCCCAGTCTAATATTTTTTGGAGATCCACAGAGACAGAACCCTCAATGAGTCTGCGATCCTCATCTAACTGGGCTAAAGAGACAGGCTTGGAATATTGTATATTTGACTGGAGGGTGCTGTCGTCCGCGTAACTGTGAACTGGGTTGGATGTGCTAAAGAGGAGGTCATTGATGTGGAGAAGAAATAAAGTAAGGGCTAAAGCTGGACCTTGAGGGACTCCTGCATTAATTGGATACAGTTTAGAGGAATAACCATCCACGACAACGAAAATGCTCCGGTTGGAGGGGAAATTTGTTGTCCAGGTACAGACTTTTGGTGGTAGGCCATCGAATGTCGTGGTGGTAGGTCGAATGCTTTGGATATGTCTAGAGCGACAATATGGGATTCACCGTGTAGTTCCATGGACTTGTTCCAAGAATGGGTGACAAAGGAAAGGAGGTCGGCAGTTGATCTGCGCTGGCGGAATCCATACCAGATTGATGTGTGTTTAATTTTTTTCTCATCATCAAGAATAAAACGCGATTAGTTATTAATTTTGTAGTTTGTTGGAGCGAAATTCGTGAATCAGATGATTTTTTTTACCGTAAGCAGGTTTTTTGGCAAATTTTAAACTGCTAACATCCGTACCTATATATATATATATATATATATATATATATATATATATATATATATATATATATATATATATATATATATATATATAGTTTTCTTGTCTAATACAGATAACTCCATGTAACAAGCTAGGAAGTAATAAACTAGATAAATCTCAATGAAAGGTGAAAATATTTGTATTTTTCCTATGATAGCAAAAACAAATCTCAGACAATAATCGCAAGTTACAATGCACCCTAATAATTTATTTCGGTGCCAGACGGATTTCCTCTTATCTTAATAACATTTATAATAAATAACACCGTTGACAGAATTATTAATTACAATTCATTAAATTATGTAAACATTGTGTTTTTAAAGCGCTAATCTACAAAGAAATAAGTTGATCACAGACGACTTCTGGTAATTGATTTAATTTCATTATAATGTTCTATTTTTATAAAGCAGAAATAATTTTTCTTAGAATAACAATCATGAGGTTAAGTGGATCATTATGACCTTTTCATTTAGCAACCAGAACAATAAAAGTGTGAATCCCATACGTTGCAGGTTGTTCTTTTAGTGAATTTTTATTTTAAAAAAAATCACTAACAGAGAGGTATCGATGGTGAGACTGCAAAAATTTTTGCGAATGAGCGCGAACTAGGACTCCTAGAACCCATATCCGGGGTCAGTGTCAATTTTTATATGTTTATATATATATATATATATATATATATATATATATATATATATATATATATATATATATATATATATATATATGTATCCGTCTGATAACTCAAAAAATAATTAACCGATTTCGATTAAACTTGGCAAATGGCTTTCTTTTATTAATTGCTTGGATGAGTTCGTTAGCCAGAAAAATCGGACGGGGTTTTCCGGGAAAATTTTGTGTTTTCTTTCGAAAAAAATTTTTTTCTCCGAAAGTAACAAAGCTGTTTTAATAAAATTTACTATATATGTTGCCTTGGGAGAGATCTTACTACGCACTGAAATTTAACTTTCTAAGTTTATAAAAAATTGAGTTATTCAAATTTTAAATTTTCTTTCGAACATTTTTCTTTCTCCGAAAGTTACAAAGTTATTTTAATGAAATTTGGTAGATATCTTGCGTTAAGAGCGACCTTACTACACACCAAAATTAAACTCTTCAAGTTTATAGAAAATTGAGTTATTTAAATTTGAAGCACTTAATATTTTAACATGAAGTTTTTACCACAGAAATCGTAGAAACGACGAGATGATTTACACGTCTCTAGTATCAGGATCACATGAGAGGATAGGCAGTGGCAGTGTTTAAAACTAATGTTGTAGATGCTAGTTTGTTATTCTGCAGATGATGTTTTCAATTTGTTTTCAATATATGGTGAATGTAACAGAATAGTTGAGACAACAGATCGAACATTTAACAACAGATTCCTTTATTTGGCTCCAATGAATAGAACAAAATTGAGCAGAATTAAAGGTAAGTCGTCAAGTCATGGAATAAAACTGACACGACGCGTTGTTAAACGTTTCAAAATTGAAGACAATGAAATGAATGAAATTATAGTTCTTGCATATTTTGAAGCATGTCTACAAAGTTCGTTAAGAAGTAGGTCTCAAAATTTTCTCCGAAAAATACAAAGCTTTTTTAATTAAATTTTGTGGATATCTTGCGTTAGGGAAGACCTTACTACGAATTAAAATTAAACTCTCTAAGTTTATAGAAAATTGAGTTATTTAAATTTGAAGCATTTAATAAAAATTCACTACCATAACGCACTTGCTGCGTCCCGAGTTTTTACTCATACGTAAACGTCCTAGTTTGTGGGGATAAACTGTTATTGTTGCATTACCATAATTATCATTTGTAAACGATTTTTAGTGAATATTCGTAAAAAAATAACTAATGGGGAGATCGCAACTTTTTGAATTTATAAAAAGTTTCTTCAAATGAGCGCAAACTATGACCCCTAAAACCTAGATTTGGGATCAGTTTCGACATTTATATGTATATATATATATATATATATATATATATATATATATATATATATATATATATATATATATATATATATATATATATATATATATATATATATATATATATATATATATATATATATATATATATATATATATATATATATATATATATATATATATATATATAAACTATAACAGGATTGATAATACGGAATTTCTGTGCGATACAAGGAGAAAAGTTTAAGGGCGAAGCCGCAAAGAGACAACCGCAAACACGTGTACGTACTGATGATGGCTAATAAGTCTGAAACAGGTGTTTGCGGTTGTCTCCTTGCGGCTTTGCCCTTAAGCTTTTCTCCTATATATATATATATATATATATATATATATATATATATATATATATATATATATATATATATATATATATATATATATATATATATATATATATATAATATATATATATATATATATATATATATATATATATATATATATATATATATATATATATATATATATATATAAGGATGAATGTTTTCATCCTCCGATGACGCTAATTTTGTTAGTGAAACGGTCGTCAGGTCTTTAAAAAGATATGTTGTGGTGATTTGGGTTCTCCAAGGGTACTTATCAGTGCTCATCACAGGTTCCAATGTTCACTTAGTGTACTGTTATTTGTTGTATTAAGCAATTCCGTCAAATATTTAATCCAGCTCTGTGAAACTGGATTAGTCATACTATAATATGTTAACTAAACTAAAACATGGTAAAATAAAGATAAATGAAAGCGGAAAACTGTCAATTTAATGTATATTTGATAGTTTATTTTATACTTGTAAAGTAGGTTGTAAACAAAGGCAATTATTATTATTATTTATTTTTTCCTTGCTTAAGCGGTGTTTATATGCCATAATATGGGTAAAAACCAAGTACTTAGCATTCACTATTCTGGGACAGCAACGATCTAACTATTCTGCAGGTGTTGAGAATGATCCATTTCTGGATACTGGGCGGGATGTTGAACGATTTTAATTGTAGCTGACCCAGGTGGTTTACGAACTTCACATGCACCAGTCCATGCCCGGGTATGATAAGCAGGTATATGACAGTTTTCTCGACTTTCCAAATATGCTTTATTTCGCCGGCAATAGACAATTTACATGTTTTTTTTTCTTATCACATCTGATAGACATCCCACAAAGATGATTTTTTATATTTTGTTCATTTCACATACTACAAAAATAACGATGCAAAAAATATTTTATTTGCAAATGCGAATTTCATAATTGATTTCAAACACCACTATTGGAATCACTGGGACACAATCTGCCCTCCACTGTCTCTTTACTGGTATCTCGCGGTCTCTGTATTTAATGTTCTTCTCTTGTACTTCATCCCTAGATCATTAGTATTCGGAGTTGCTACATCAATCAGCGTCACTTGGTTGCAGGACTTATTCACTATTATTATATCTGGCCTGTTGTGGGCAACTCCTTGGTCTGTGAGCACGGTCCGATCCCCGTAAAACCTGTTTCCTAAGTTCTCTAGAACAGGCTCAGGAGTGTATCTATAGTAGGGCACTTTACTTAGAGTTGTACTAAGATTTAAAAGTCTCAGTTTCGGAGCCAGTCCTTGATGAAGTATTTTCGCAACTGCCTCGTGTCTCTATACTCTGTTGCAGCAAACGCTTGACATCCTCCGGTGATATGCTGGATAGTCTCTGATGACTGACAACCAAATCTAAATTTGTCATCTCGGACCGAATTATCTACAACTATATACTTCAGGTAGTTTTCTGTTGGGATGACCTGATCTTGTATGGCCAGCAAAACCCCTCTGTCTCTGGAAACATCTGTCCGGACACCAACCAGTAGTTCGACGCAAATTTATCGACATGCCCCTGGGAGGCCTCAAACAGATGTCGCCCATGGAGATGCTTCTGCATCCAGATTGCAGCTTGTCCTGATCAGTCCAATGGTGACTTTGAATTTCACTTTCTTTTAATTGTAGCGGTGTTAAATTATCTGCTGCCTCGCACATCGCGCAGTGTAGTTCAGAAGTAAGCGCCTGCTGATGAAAATATGTCCGCAGGTTTACCATCTGCTGATTCAACTATTTACCAATGTCGAACATTCCTCTTCAAATTTGGTATCTAGGAGGGTTACTCGCTCGATATCATTACGGGAGTGATGCTTTTTGTTGTGGATTTTCGATGTCCGTTTTACTCCAGATCACAACCCCATAGGAGTAACTAAGTGTAGAACATATTATACCTATATCTATTCACAGGACTCAACAAATAAGTTTAGGAAACGAGTAAAGCAGGTGGTGCGATCACATCTTAACGGCAAAAACTCCTGTGGGGTTGTGATCTGGAGTAAAACGGACATCGAAAATCCACAACCGAAGGTGCGAACACTCCTATCACAATCCAAAAAGCACACGCCCGTACTGATGTCGAGCGATTATCCCTACCTAGACACCAATATTGAAGAGGAATTTTGGATATTGGTAAACAGTTGAACCAGCAGATGGTGAACCTGCGTATATGTTTTCATCAGCAGGCTCTTACTTCTGAACTACACTGTGCCATGTGCGAGGCAGATGATTCAACACCGCTACAATTAAAAGAAAGTGAAATTCAAAGTCACCATCGGACTGATCAGGACAAGCTGCAATATAGGATGCAGAAGCCTCTCCATAGGCGATACCAGAATGAGACCTCCCAGGCGCATGTCGACAAATTTGTGTCGAACTACTGATTGGTGTCCGGACAGATGTTTCCAGAGACAGAGGGGTTTTTGCTGACCATGCAAGATCAGGTCATCCCAACAAGTAACTTCCTGAAGTATATAGTTATAGATAATTCGGTCCGAGATGACAAATGTAGATTTAGGTGTCAGTCATCAGAGACTATCGTCAGGTCTTTAAAAAGATGTGTTCTGGTGGTTTGGGTTCTCCAAGTACACTCAACCAATTACAGCTTCAAAATAATTGGTTGTCATGGTAAAAATCCGAATCATAGTCTTTGATTGGTCGTCTAAAGCAATGGCTAACTAACCTTCGCTTAAATAATTAATGGAGCTTTGTAAAACTGAGCATTTGATTCTTATAGGTTATAATATGTTACTGCAGTGTTAAAAAGCTGGAAAATTTATTTTATATTATTTAGTGCAGGACTTTCATGAAAATAAAATCGTTTTACTTGAACAAAAATTGTTTATTTACTTTATTTACTACCCCAAACAATTACTATGTGAAAACAGGAACCTGTGATGAGCACTAATAAGTACACTTGGAGAACACCCAAATCACCACAACACATATTTCAGAGACCTTACGATCGTTTCGTTGACAATGTTTTCTTCCTCTGAAGATGTTAACATTGTCAACGAAACGATCGTAAGGTCTCTGAAATATGTGTTGTGGTGATTTGGGTGTTCTCCAAGTGTACTTATTACCCAAAACAACTTACATTACTCGTGTTTTAATTAGAGATTCTTTTAAAATCACGGCTCTATCTTTATGCAATGGCATTTTGAAAATCGTGTAATTTGCTAATTTAAATTTGAATTACAGCTAATAATCTATTAGTATTCATAGTTTGTCGGTTAAGTTAAAGTTAAGTTCACATAAAATTTAATAATCTTAAATAATGTGACTTTTATCAAACAAATTAACATCGATACGGGATTTTACAATAATCTTCTAATAAAATTTATTACTGCTAATAAACGATTAGTCAAAAAAAAATCGATAAATTAAAGGCAAAATAAAATTATGACCTTCACTTTGAATAGGCGTTAAAATGATATGTATGTTCTGAACTAGACACTTATTGGCATTTTAGCACTCTTTATCAAATTAATTTTATATTATCTTAACTGAATTAAAAATGATTCGGGACGCAGCAAGTGCGTTATAGTAGCTAATTTTTTTGATACATTATGCAACTTACCTTACCCCCTGGGCATATGAGCCTACCTGTTTCAATTTATTTATGTCAAATTTAGCCTGTGGTTGATGGATAACCTTCCATCGATTACTTTGCACACACACACATGTTAAATTTACATAGCTGATTTTTAGAAACAAATAACTCCAAAGCATGTATTTTTTTTTCTGTCAATTTAATATGAAAAGCCAAAACATGTGACATTCTCGGTTAGGAGGACTAGGTTAGGTTAGGTTTGAATGTGAGTGGGCCATACTGGTCCCTCCACCGCGACCATATTGTGGCTCACGCCTAATGGTCTATATTCCGCCTAACAAAGACAGCCTCCTGCAGAGGTCGATAATCTTTGTGGGCGAAAGTTGATCCAGATCTTCTGGAGCAAGCTTTGTCTTGCCAAAGAGCAGGTATCTAATCAGGGTTGGCGAAAATTGACACCTTTTCCTTAAAATTCTAGTAATATAACGTTTCAGAAGTTTATTTGTACAGAAATACAAATATTTACAAACATCTGATATGTTCGTATACAATTCAAGTCTGTGTTGAACACGGAGGTGTAAAGTATTAATTTTTTTGTAATCAAGTTATCCAGCCCAAATTTATGTCATGAAAAAAAAACCTCCTGAGCAGAGGAGGCGGATCATTACAGCGATGTGGACGTTATGACTGAATTTGCAGCATTATTTTTCAGCCATTTTAGTGAATTTTCTTAAAGAAAATTCACTAATGAGGAGATCCCGATTGTTGAATTTTCAAAACATTTCTTCAAATGAGCGTAAACTAGGACCCCTAGAATCCATATCCGGGGTCAGTTTATATATATATATATATATATATATATATATATATATATATATATATATATATATATATATATATATATATATCACACCGATAACTCGAAATATCCTGGGCCGATTTTAATCAAATTGGGTGGATCCTTCCTTTTGCAAGTGGTTTGAATCAGTTCGTTGGCCAGGAAAATCGGCCCAGGTTTTTCCAGAAAATCTTGTGTCTTCTTTCGGAAAAAAATATATCTCCGGAGATAACAAAGTGAAGACAGAATTTGGTACGTGGGTTTGTATTATAAATAGTGGCCCACGTACCAGTTCTGTAAGTTAAAAGATATTTGGCTTTTTCCTCAAAACTTCGAAGTCGCGATTTGAAACGTCAAAATTCGCAACATTTAGGCAAAGAACCTGAAACAAATACGGACTATGTAATGAAAATGTCGCCAGAAGAGTGTTCTGCAAACCCTTAAGTTTTAGCTTCAACCATCATTGTCCTTGATTTTAATAAAATGTTTACAGAAAATTCATTTCGAATAGACCCTTTCTCTGGTGCTTTGGCTGTAGGTAGTTAAGTTGATCCTTTGGCTGTAGGTTTAGTTAAGTTTATTGTTTAACTGTCTATAATCTTTAGCTTATTTTCGTAAAACAAATCGTTATTGAGGAGACCGAAACTTTTGAAATTTAAGATTTCTTCAAATGAGCGCAAACTAGGCCCCCTACAATCCATATCCGGGTTTATTTTTAGTTGCTATCTGTTTGCATATATACAAGGTGACGCACTTATACGGCAAAGCTCAATATAATTGTTATTATACAAGATACGAGAAAAAATTGTATATGTTAATTATAGGGTGTCTTAAGTTGCATCTTTTACAAATATTTTGACAATCACAGGTTGGTCCAAAAGTCTTTGGTGATCCCTACAATTCTTTACACCCTTATATTATTGCATTTTTGCATTTTTTTATCGAAAGATGATGCATGTGTGTAAGAAAAAAATCTAGACACAGTAAGTGCGTTTTGGTGGAGAATTAAATCCTTCAAATTTCAATAGCTCAATTTGCTACTAACCTAAGGTTTGTTGGCTAGGGGACCAGTTTTCTCGGAAACATTTTAAATTTATTTTCGGAAAATTTTTCTACATTTTTAAACAATGAGTAATTTTGATAAAATATGGTACATTGTTTTACTATATAGGCTATACCGGTAACCAGATTGATGCCTGCTTGCATTAGAGAGACATATTTACTATTAAAAACATGTTTATGAAAACTCACTTCCACAACGTTCTTGCTGTGTCCA
Organism: Tillus elongatus; assembly: GCA_964006375.1. NCBI lineage: Eukaryota > Metazoa > Arthropoda > Insecta > Coleoptera > Cleridae > Tillus > Tillus elongatus. The sequence continues at coordinate 22,484,666 of OZ023262.1, read as the reverse complement.
GATTATTTTTAATGGAACACTTCTTTTATTGAAGTATCGCTGGACACACTTAATACCATAGAACACACAACTAGAGACTTACAGATTCGCTCCAGGTTCCTGGAGGTCTAGAAGAGTTTTTATATGTTTGTGTACCGATTTAAATGCAGTCTGGTCTGGCATAAAAGCTCATAGCTTACGCTCTCCTCTCCATAATGCTACTCGATATGGAAGTACCTCTGTCTAATCTGTTAGTATTGCGGTCGGACACTTATGTCTTTGATCGGCTTGAGTCAGTAATCGAACTCATCATATGGTAAGCTCACGGGCGGCAGGCTAGGCGTCACGCCAGCCTTCTTTGCTATCGCGGGACAGCGCCATGAGCATTACCATTTTTTCATACGTCTGTCACAATACTCAAATATGCCATCTTGGCGCACTTCTCATTGCATTAGGGATTATATTAAGAATGTTATGACACATATTGTAATATTATACCATTTAGAAAATTTAATTTGCCATTCATAGTTTTGCGGTTGTTAGGATTAAACGTGGTATTGTAATGTTACGGCACGTGGTTTATGGGTGATGGTGTTTGTGGTTGTTTTCAGCTTGAAATGTTTCTGAGGTAATGTGATTTGTGTTTTTTCTGCATACATAACAAACAACACAATATCTTAGTATTTTAAGGTAAAGAAAATTTTGCGATGTAGCAAGTGCGTTATCGTAGTGAATTTTCACAAGAATTGTACACTATTAGTACAATGTATTACTGAAATTAGTACCTTCAATTTAGACAGACTTTGAATTGTAAAGGTCTTAATACATAATCCTCATTTGAGAATTTTTTGGGAAGTGTTGCCATCGATATTTCTCTATTATCAAAGAATATTTTCATCTTATGTTCTAGAAGAATTTTTTGTTCTCTGATGACGCTAGCTTGGTTAGTGAAACGATCGTCAGATCTTTAAAAAGACGTGTTGTGGTGGTTTGAGTTCTCCAAGTGTACTTATCAGTGCTCATCACAGGTTTCAATCGTCACTTTGTGTTCTAGCTCCTTTGGAGACAATTGCCTAAAAACCAATTTTCTATGAAGCTAGTAAATTAAAATTTGGTATCTAATCTAAGTACAGTATGGCTAAAAGAAACTTTTATTACAAAATTACCAAAACTCATTCTTTAAATTTAAATGAACCTTGGAGATGCGCTTTAGAGTTCCCAATAAGCGATTACGTGAAGATATTTATATTTTCTATAGAGCTAGAAAATTAAAATTTGGTACATATATGTAAATACTGCAAGTCGCTTTAAAAAAAATTGTGTTACAAATTTCATTAAAGTTACAAAAGTTTTCCAGAAAAAAAATACAAGGGGAATGTACCTACCAAATTATCAATATGACAGGTATTTTCCTTATTAATTGCTTGGATGGTTTTGTTTTAGTCAGCCCAATCGAACTAGTTTTTGCAAACAAAACAACAGAAAAGGTGTTTTACATAGGTTTTACTATGACTCGAGATTGCATATTATAGCTCAATCGGAAATTGGGTTACCAAATTTGAAATCTTTTTACGAAAATTCTCTACCACAATGTACTTGCTGCACCCAGACCCTGTTCCTCACTTATTTACTGTGGCAGTATCCATATTGTTTTTAAATGATAAAATATTTTAGTTCTCTTTTTTTTTAAATTTCAACAACACACCACGAGGGCTTACAACCTAAATACTATCGTACCGTGGGTGTTGACAATGAGGAAAGAGGCAACTTGTTAATTCTGGACTTGAAGGTTTGGAGGTTCGGAGCAGAAGGAAAAACATGTGCCGGCAAAAAATTCCACAACTTGGAAGTACTCGGGACAAAAGAGCGGGCATAACAAGATATTCTATGTCTGGTGACCTGGACAGTGAAAGAGTGCATTCGCTCTGTTCCCCTGGTAGATCTGTTGGGGGCAGCAGGTGGGGGAACTATGGAGAAAAGCTCCTCTGAGCAGTGCCCGTGTATATATCTATAAAAGAGAGAGAGGTCACCAACGGCACGTCGGTGGGCAAGGGATGGCAGCCTTTGGGTGAGGGTAGGGTCAACGATGAGACGTATAGATCTCTTTTGAATTGAGTCCAGGATAGCGAGTGTAGAAGCGGTAGCTGCACCCCAGATGTGGGAACAGTATTCGAGGTTTGGCCTTATTTGTGAAGTATATAAGGTATAGAGATTAGCTGGTGAAAAGTATTTGCGAGCCCGGAAGAGGAAACCTAATTTCTTAGCAGCCGCTTCTCCAATTGATGTGACATGTTGGTGCCAGTTAAGATTTCGATCCACAGAAATGCCAACAAGAGAAAAGGACTCATTACTTTGAATAACTTGGTTGTTCATTGTGATGGGTCTGGGGCTGGTGTATCTCTTATGAGAAAGAAAGCAAGACTGAGATTTGGTGGGGTTGAATTGTACAAGATTTCTACTTCCCCAGTGTAATATTTTTTGGAGATCCACGGAGACAGAACCCTCCATGAGTCTGCGATCCTCATCTAATTGGGCTAAAGAGACAGGCTTAGAATATTGTATATTTGAGTGGAGGGTGCCGTCGTCCGCGTAACTGTGAACTGGGTTGGATGTGCTAGAGAGGAGGTTATTGATGTGGAGCAGAAACAAAGTAGGGGCTAATGCTGAACCTTGAGGAACTCCTGCATTAATTGGATACAGTTTAGAGGAATGGCCATCCACAACAACAGACTCTATGTGAGACTGGCAAATAAGGCAACCTCAAATTCCTTTTTGGAAAAATATTTTAAACAAATGAAATGGGGTAACAATTTAAACATAAAGTGAAAATCTTGGTTCGCGGCATAGTCACAGGGTTTCTTCTCTCCCTTCGACATGCATACAACCACCCTCAATGCATAAACAAGAACAATATAAACAAGAACATTTTTTTCGGTACAAGAAAGTTGCGGGACCTGCGGTGAATAAGGGTTCTAGGCGAAGTCAACAGGATTTTAGGGAAGTATAGGTGCAAAATGGGTAAAAGGTAGCTTATAGAGGTCCTACTAAACTGTTTTTTTTCTCGAAATTTACGCTTACACAAACTTCAAATTTACCGAAAATTTAATTTTTATTTTAGAAAAAGAAAGTACCATCCAAATTATAAACGTGGAAGGTATTTTTCCTTATTAATCGCTTGGATGTTCCATTTTAGTCAACTGATTTGAACCAGTTTCTGCAAACAAAATAACAAAAAAGGTTTTTCAAAAGAAATTTGTAGTTATTTTACAAATCTAGTACCCACGCTGCCTTTATATGGGATTTACTATATAACAAAGCTGAAGATTCTAGTTTAATGGGAAATTCAGTTATCACTATTTGAAATATTTTTACAAAAGTTCGCTACCATAAGGCACTTGCTGCACCTAAACTCTTTTTAACACTTATCTACTATTACTGTATCCATACTTTTGGAAAGTGAAATAAATATAAACAATACAAAATTTTGAAACTAAAATTTTAATTATTTACACTGTACATCTGATTATATATGTAATTTAAACTGCTTTATGATATTATGTAGTTTCATTTACTTCAAATGTTCCATAAAGAGTAAAAGCAAAAAGTAAAGAAAACCATAAGTACCTAGGACCCTAGGTATTATACTTATATTAGTTTACGGTAGGTATATTTCTTCTTGAAATAAATTTGTTTCATTTTGGTAATACTGTACCTACAAGCATTGATTAAGAACCTGAATCTGATGTACACAACCACTTTCGTATTTGTTTCATTGGATGTTAGAATCATAGTATACTACAGTCACAGTGGAAGGCATTTGTTAAAGTTATGTTAAAATTAAAAGTTGGGTTATTATTTATCTACTATTTGTATTCTAGGTAGTTGTTTTATATTCTGAGATTCTAAGGTATTAGCGGAGTCTATTTCGTGGTTATGCGCAGAACGTACACGTTTCTCTCATGACTTTTTTCAGTTAACAAATAACAAATAGTGTTGGCAGAATAAACTAGTGAGATGGTGATGGTTTTTAAATACCGTGAAAATAGAAAGCTTAATATTTATACATAATAAAACGTAGTTCTAGATTGTTTTTAAACAAATTGAATCACTTTCATTAAAATTTCTATTTATTTATACTTTTCTGATTATTGTGACATATTTTCGTAGCCTGTCCGTTTAAAACTTAATTTGGAAATTTTGTTTGCAATGGCAGCGAAACACTGATTTATCTGTGACCTTGTCTAACATTATAGGCATCCATTTAGGGGTAATTTTAGGTCATATCGTAGATTTTGATTTTTTATTTAGTTATAACTCAAGATCTGCTCAACCAATTGAGTCAAATTTGGTAGGTATGATTACTTGTATAGTGTGTACGTGCTTGTCAAGTTTTAGTTTAATATTTCGCGCACACACACACACACCCATATATATATATATATATATATATATATATATATATATATATATATATATATATATATATATGGGTGTGTGTGTGTGTATATATATATCTATATATATATATATATATATATATATATATATATATATATATATATATATATATATATATATATATATATATATATATATATACTTATTTGGAAGGTGTCCCCACGCATTATGACGTTAATGTTCGACAGTATCTGGATCAACAATGTTTGAACAGATGAATTGGCAGGTGTGGATCAATCGAGTGGCCAGCAAGATCAGCTGACCTAACTCCCCTAACAGATTTTTTTCTCTGTGTGGTCATCTTAAGAATGTGGTATTTAAACGTAAACCAGATACTATCGACGAGTTAAAACAAGAATTAGAACTGAATGTGCCAACATTTCTCTAGAGCTTTATAAATAGGGTCCAAGTTGTTGACCGTTTGGGATATTGTAAGGCAAAAGAAGGCGGACATTTCAAACATTTGATTAGATAAGACTGAACTTTATAATTCTTAATGGGCTCCACATATGTTAGGTGCTACTGATAATAAAAATGTTATTACTCAACTAATTTTATTCCTACAAAAAAAAAGGTGTTGCCGAATAAAGAATTGGATTAGCTTTAAAAGATGTATCAGACTACCCACCACCCAATTTCATAATTTCAAAAGGGTAGGTATCTCTTAAAGAAATATAACGATAAGGGTGAGATATCTATATCAAAAAGTTAGTTCTTGAGAATAACAATCGACTTCTTTTTTAATAATCCCCTAATAATCGTCACTTTAAATTTGATTGAATCTATGCGTTATTTTATGGATATAGTTTATATTCCTCAGTTTTAAAAAAGCAACTTTTGTGAATCGTTGTCAACAGAAAAAATAATTTCCGAAAATTATTGAAGACAACTGATTTAAGGTAACCCCAAAAATAAAATACAAGTGGGTTAAAATCTGGAATACGCGCTGGGCAAGGAATCGGCGTGCAATGGAGTACATTTTACTTAGGTAATTTTGCACTTAAACTGTGGACCTTGTTGCATAAAATACATATTCCTCCCTAAATTTAGGGGTAGTCACAAAACTCATTTTGTAGAAAATTTAGGTAGCAATTTAATTTTTTTTTAATAACTCCAACATGACTTGATTTATGTATTTGACTATGTATTATCCCTTTGTAACAATTTTTATCGCCAATTCGATTATCTAAAGAGATATTTTTCGATCTTACCTTAACTAACCTGACCTGACCCATTGTTCATTCCACTTTAAATGATTATTTTTTGTATTTTTAACTCTTGCTGAAAAGTATAAATTTAGAAATTATTCTCAGGCAAACCTTTTTATTCTAAAGAATACCCCAAATAGGGGGATCTTTAAGTTACAATCTTCAGTGGATTTCGACTTTCTATTTAATGCAAAATAGAATTTACTGCCTATTTTGTAAAGGTCACTCAGCTGTCATAATTTCAGAGAATAATTTTCTCAAAAACCGTAGTAGATGGACATGGTATAGTCTGAATACAAAACAATTTAAGTTAGGATTCCCATCTAAAAGTGCAAAAATATGCAGGGTATTCCTTTTAAGATAGCAAAGTTGATGGGGACTTACGGTATAACCGGAAGTGTTAGAAATCTAAAATTACTCTGGTTAAAAAGAATGTAATCAATTACATTCTCGGTTTTAAAATTTTTATTTTGCAAGAAGTCCACCAAATTCTAACGCATGGTCTCACTTAGACACCCTGTATAAAAAAAAATCTGCCCTCAAATATGCGTTTGATTTGCGCTCAGGCGATGACATTTGTTGAAAGTCGCGACCTACTTATTGGATAATTTGTTACATGAGAATTCGCATAAAATCCAACATGATGGAGCGAATGTAACACACGATTTTTCATTTATAGTCCGATTCGACTTAAAATGGATTTGTGGTGTTCTTGAGATCAGATATTGCAAATTGTGGTCTTCATTTGTTGCATTTTAAACAAAAGTGCCTTTTTTTTCAGGAAAAGTATATTAACCTCTCTAGAGATATGCATCTGTTTTCGCTTATTTATTGTTATCTTATTGTTTCTTATGCCCTTTTATAGTTTAATGTCATCGGCTATGAAACGACTACATGTAGGATGAAGAGAAAATGATTCAGTATCCCCTGAATCAGAGATGTTTGTCACCGAGTGTCTGCTTTAAAATTATGTTGCGGTTTTGTGGCCAGGTCGTATTATGTAAAGCGATACCGTACTCGACATTCTACCATATGCTCTGACTTATATTTATAGTATATTGATGATGATACATGCACGTTTGTAACACTCTTCTTTTTGTTTGTTGCAGGATAATACAAAACCGGCTTCTAATTGTTTTAGTTTCACTCATTACGATGGTAAGTAAAACAGGACACTAAAGTGGCCTCTTATATGTTTAGGTTATAGTTTGACTTTTGTGAGCTATTAAGAAAAGACGGAGTCCGGTTCAAACATTGTTGTTTTTGGCCTTAGAGATATAAATACTCTCGTAGGCGTCTAATTTTACCGGCTGCTTAACATTTTTGATAATCTTAAGGTATTCTTCATCTATGTGGTGATTATTATCCCAAATATGCCGTAACTGTAACTTGATAAGTTGTAAGGCTTGTAATCTTAAATATGTTATGCAAACTAAAAGAATGATTGAAAGCAGATTTAAGGAACATATTGCACGGTTAAGATACGGTACTATACATATGTTATATGAGGGTGTCCCAAAATTGACGTCCTTGTTCTTAAGACTTAATTTAGGAGGCCAAAACAAATCAAAAATTAAAAGTGACAATGGCTCATTGTCATTAATTATCGAGTTGTTGATAATAATGTGAAAAATAATTGCTTAAGTTAAGCATATATGTGACTGTGACATTTTATATTAATAATAATAATAATTATTATTACTATAATTATTATTATACTAATCAAGAGTAAAGCTAATGCCTATCAATTACTGAAAACATAAAATAGTAACAACATCCCGAAACATAATCCTTTTATTGAGTAGATCCCGACTTTTGGAAAAATCTCTTCAAAAGAGCGCAAACTAGAGCCCCTAGAACCCATATCAGGGGTCAATTTCAGTTTTTATATGTTTATGTGTATATATATATATATATATATATATATATATATATATATATATATATATATATATATATGTCCGGAAGGATTTCCGTGGTCTATAGTGTGAGACATACTTGATTCTCGGGTTGAACCGCGTCCAGAATTTATTAAAACTCGACGTTTCGGCTCTTGTTTTGGAGCTATTTTTAAGGGATAAAGAAAATATGTAAGGACATGAACTCTAAGACCTCAATCTGCCTACTCTTTAGAGCAGTGAATAAAGGTGGGTTGGGTTGTTGTAGCTCGATTACGAGGGCTCAATCTGTATACTCCCCAAATCTCGCTGGAGATCGTCTTCAAGGTCTCAGTGTGTTCAATTCTAGGCCTGAGAGAGATCTCTCTTAGGACGCGGTTCAACCAGAGAACCAAGTATGTCATATATATATATATATATATATATATATATATATATATATATATATATATATATATATGATGGCGCATTGGAAACGAACGAAGCAGACCGATTTGCGTCCGGAGATTTTTGTTTTAAAAACGCTGAAACACGTCAATTTTAACATTAAGGGGGACTTGATTTTACATAAAACTCAACATTGTCACATCAACCCCCTAAGGGTGGTGATAACAACCCTTATATTTTAAATAGGGAAGTTGGGTCGAGTGTAACATCATTTGAAAGCTTTTTCTTTTCTGAATTCAGCACACTATTTTTTTGGAAGTTTGTCAACTCGTTTAAAAATTATTCAGAGCTGGAGTTGCAAGAACTATTTCATTCATTGTGATAGGAAATGCACTAATTAGTAAATTTTTCGTTAAAAAAAACAAAAAACAAATCCAAATGTTCAAAAATGTTTATTTATTTTGTTCAAAACGAGCTCTGACATTCTGGAGCATTTGTGGAGTTATTAGACGCCATTCTTCAAAAATGCATCGTTGTAATTCTTCCAGAGACTCCGGATCTGTTGCGTAAATTCTACTCTTTAAATGTCCCCATAGAAATAAGTCTAAAGGAGTTAAATCCGGTGATCTAGGTGGCCACTCAATAGCATCTCGACGCCCAATATATTGTGCTGGAAACTCTCTGTTCAAAAACTCCCTAACACGTTGTCAAAAATGCGGAGGAGCTCTATTTTGTTGAAACACTAATTGATTTTCTTGATAGCGATCATCATTTTCAACAATGTCAATTAGTAGAGGGTAAACGATATTTTCTAGTAACTCCAAATACGTTTCGCCACTCAAATTGCCATCAAGAAAAATTGTTCCGATTAAATGGTATCCAAAAATGCCAGTCTAGACATTCAATTTCTGTGGAGTTTGAGGGTAGAATTCATGAAAATTTCTTGGATGATTATCTGCCCAATAACGACAAACAATACCTTATTGCATTGTTTGCATTTTCCATCGAAATATAATACTTGTTTGTAAGAAAATAAATGCGGGATTCAGTAAGTCCGTTATGGTAGCGATTTTTCATAAAATGTTTCTTTCGATAGATTAATTTGCTATTAACCTAAGGTTCGTTGGTCAGGTTTTTCGGGAACATTTTAAGTCTGCGTTCAGAAAATTTTGGTACATTTTTAAACAATAAAGTTATTTTAATGAAATATGGTACATTGTTTTTTCTATATAGGTTATACTGCTAACCAAATTTGATGCCAACTGTCTTTAAAAAGATATATTTGCTATTAAACACATTTTTACGGAAATTCACTACCATAACGCCCTTGCTGCGTCCAGACTTTTTATAATGTTAACCTACTTACCAAATTTGGTTACCAAAGCATTTTTTATTTTCGGAGAGAGAAAGTCCAAAGTTTTCCCGGAAGAACTATTTCGATTTTCCCGGGCTAACGAACTCATCCAAGTCATTAACAAAAGGAACGCAGCTGCCAAATATTATTAAAATCTGTCCAGTATTTGAGAGAATTTTCGTTAAGAAAATTCGCTAATAGAGAGGTCACTATGAAAAGCTTTTGGAAAGAAATAAATATATATATAAGCATTCAAACGGACCTTGGCTTCGGGTTCTAGGTGCCCTAATTTGCGCTCATCTTAAATCATTTTCCCAAAGTCTTACCATCGATACCTCTACTGGTTAATTTTCTTAACGTAAATTCACTAATATTAATTTTAGGGCAAAAGATTCACCAAAATAGATGCATTTTTGTAGAACGAAGATTACTGTTTTTTATGACGTTATCAACATTTATAATAGATCCAGAATATAATATATTTATTTGATAGATCAATAGTACTGGGTAGGAACTTTAAGTGTTTTTAAAATTTTTTGTTGGGTTCAGAAGCCTAAATGGTATCATTTTATTTGTTTATTTAACTTTTAATTGTTGTTTTCTGTTGTTTCAGGTCATCTTTCCGAACAACGCCACCCCAGCGTACATCTCTGGATCACATTGTCTAGGACAAGTACAGAACATAGCACTTTATAATAAAGATAGCGGTTATGTAATGGTAGAAGGCAAGAAAGTCTTTGTAAATAAATCTTTAGCCTATGAGCGTAAGTCCAGTATTTTTTCTTTGCTTCTTAACGATAATTGTAAAGTTTAATTACCATTTATTATCTTTAACATAAATTAATAAAAAATCATAAAAATGTGAACAATACCGAGAACTACAGGTTGGCGCATTGAAAAGGAAACAGACCGATTTGCGTCCAGAGAATTTTTTTTTAAGAAACGCTGAAACACGTCAATTTTAATATTGAAGGGGACATGTTTTGACATAAAACTAAACTCTGTCACATCAATACCTTAATGGTGGTGATAACGACCCTTATATTTTAAATAGGGAACATGGGTCGAGTGTTACATCATTTGAAAGCGCTTTCTTTTCTGAATTCAGCACACAAATTTTTTTGGAAGTTTTATCAACTCGTTTAAAAATTATTCACAGTTGGAGTTGCAAGAACGTATTTCATTCATTGTGATAAGAAATGCACTGATTTGTCAATTTTTCGTTAAAAAAAAACTAAAAACAAAACCAAACGTTCAAAAATGTTTATTCAGTTAAGTAAGTGTTCAAATTGTCGACCACTAGCTTCCATACAAAAGTAGAAATTTTGTTCAAAACGAGCTCTGACATTCTGTAGCATTTGTGGAGTTATTAGACGGCATTCTTCAACAATGCGTCGACGTAATTCTTTCAGAGACTCCGGTTCTGTTGCGTAAATTCTACTCTTTAAATGGCCCCATAGAAATAAGTCTAAAGGAGTTCAATCCGGTGATTTAGTGGGCCACTCAATAGCACCTCTACGGCCGTCCATTGTCCTGGAAACCCTCTGTTCAAAAACTCCCTAACACGTTGTGAAAAAAGCGGAGGAGCTCCATCTTGTTGAAACACTAATTGATTTTCTTGATACCGATCATTATGTTCAACAATGTCAATTAATTTAGTGTAAACAATACCTTCTAGTAACTCCAAATACGTTTCGACACTCAAATTGCCATCAAGAAAAACTAATATCGGCGGCCAGAAAATGTACCAGCGGAGTCTTTTACCAGAAAACTGGAAACATTATCTGGATCACGCGTTTGTTTGGGTCTCAATTATTTCAAACAGTTAAGAAATATCTATAAATAATTTTACCTGAGGTTACATTCTACTACTAGTAAGGAAGACTGCAATTGCGGGAAGCTTCTTCATTACCTAACAAAATGTTTAAAGGTACTTTAGCTAGTGGATAATATTAACACGACGATGGCGAATTACTGTTTTTACCAATTTAGATATTTTTTTAATTTAAACTTCTGTTTCTAAAAGAGAATTGCAAAAGAAAGTGATATCACGTTTAAGTTAAAATTATGTGGTAGTAACTGTATAATATACACTGAATATGTTCTCTTTGTTGCAGATTATCTGTATCAAATTAGCCTTGATAGCGTAAATGTAACATGGTATGATCCAAAAGCAAGGAAATTTATTTGCTGGAATAAGAATTATTCAAAACTGATAGCAAAGGTGAGTACATACGAGTCAAATCTTATTTTATCCAAGCAAATTTATTAGGAAGCTGAGGACTTCCAAGTTGTGGAATTCCTTGCCGCCACATGTTTTTCCTTCTCCTCCGAACCTCCAAACCTTCAAGTGCAGAATTAACAAGCTGCCTCTTTCCTCCTTGTCAAGACCCACGGTACGTTAGTATTTCGGCTGTAAGCCCTCGTGGTGTGTTGTTGAAATATTAAAAAAAGAAAAAAAGAAAATGTGCTAGTCTACAATGTTGTCATTTGCAGTCTACTAAAAAACAGTAGAAATCTGTACAAAAATTCTAAAAAATAAACAATACTGCTCATGTACAACACCGAACTTGACCTACTTCACGTTAGATGTCACCTTAATCATATTATTTTCGGTGTACACAAGAAGGTACAATGGTCGATAATGGGTTGAGATGGGCATCATAATTATATAGGATCTTGTTGATATTTTTTACTTATTTATAATAAAAGTAATCTATGCTTTATTACTTTTGTACCATTCTTAACTGAGACTGATAATCAGTGCATTTTATGTGCCATTTTAGAGAATTTTTATTTTAAAAAAAATTCACTAATAGAGAGGTTTCGATGGTGAGACTTTGCAAAATAGTTTTCAAATGTGCGCGAACTAGGACCCCCAGAACCCATATCCGGGGTCAGATTCAATTTTTATATGTTTATATATATATATATATATATATATATATATATATATATATATATATATATATATATATATATATCCAGTGTGAAACACACTTATGGAATAAAATTCATTATTCAGCCAAAAATAGTTTTTGTGGAAAACACTGAGACACGTGAAGTTTACTTTGTCGAACATTATCTTATAATCATAGTTAAAAAAATTAAACTCCCACCATTTTACCCCCAACCCCTTTATCCATTTTTTTTAAATGGCAACCCTACATTTTTTCACCACAATTCGATGGATCACATTTTTCTGAATGCCGAGATACCCCTTATGTATTGTCTAATATTACAGTTTTCAATACAGGGTAGAAATTTAATACCGGAATATTAAAACTAAACAGCTTACCCTGAAATTAGGGACTCTCCGTAAACCCGGCGAAGACGGAGATGGTCCTATTTACCAAGAAAAGGACGGTAGAGGGGTTCAGGGCGCCCGTGATGTTTGGAAAACCTTTAGCTTTAGTGCGAGAGGTCAAATATCTGGGGGTGATCCTGGACCCGAAACTAACATGGGGGTCGCAAATAGAACGAGTTGTGAGGAAGGGAGTAGCGACCCTCTGGCAGCTGCGTCGTGTGATAGGGAGGACCTGGGGAGTTAATCCTCGGATACTTCATTGAATCTACACTGCGATCGTCAGGCCGAGAATCCTCTACGGGGCGTTGGTCTGGTGGTGTGGTGTGAACCAAACAACTAGCAGGAAGCTGGTCAAACTCCAAAGGCTGGCTATCCTGGGTATCACAGGCGCTATGAGGACGACACCCTCAGCCGCGCTAGAGGTGCTGTTGATGCTGCCACCGCTTCCCATCTGTATGAGAAGGGAGGCTATGGCGTCGCATCTTAGAATCCGGGACTCAGGTAACTGGTGCGGAGAGGGAGCAGTAATAGGGCATGCAAGAGTCGCCAAGGAGGTGGAAAAGGAAATTCCGATTTCCGCCATAAAGGTGAGCGATGCCGAGGACGATATTAGGTTGACTAGGCCATACACCCTCAGGATCCCCAGTAGGGATCAGTGGAGGAAAAGTGAGGTTGCATTCCAGCCCGCAAGCCTGGTCTGTTTCACCGACGGATCGCGGCTGGAGGACCAGCAATCCTCCGGGGCAGGAATATACATCGAGGGCCTGGGGGTGCGCGAGAGCTATGCTCTTGGCGCATACACCATGGCATTCGAAACAGAGGCGTATGCTATTCTGTCTGTGGCCAATAGACAGGATGTGAAGATGAGTCCCGAGAAATGTGTGTGCATTTGCTCGGATAGCCAGGCGGTCCTCCGGGCAGTCTGCGCGGCCAGAATCAGGTCACCACTGGTTCAGGAGTGCGCTGACGCCCTCAGAGGGCTAGCCAGGACGAAGGAGGTGCAACTGGTGTGGGTTCCGGGACACTGTGGTGTAGCGGGGAATGAGGTGGCGAATAATCTCGCAAAACTCGGTTCCCGGCGGCCGTTCTGTGGCCCGGAGCCTGCGATAGGCATAAGTAGGAAGACAGTCTCTGTCGCCTTAGACAGGTGGACAGAGGAAGCAATGGAGAGGCACTGGGGGTCGGTTGGTGGCTGCAGGTAGGCGAGGGACTTCGTGGAGGGGCCGGACAGAGATAAAGCTGTCTGGCTACTCGAAAGGAGTCGGCCTACGCTTCGCCGCATCCTCGGGGTGCTGACAGGCCACTGCGCCCTTAGAAGACACCTCACATTGATAGGCGTAGAGGGGGATCCCATTTGCCAGGAATGCGGCGAGGATGAAGAAACGTCCTACCACTACCTGTGTGAATGCGAGGCTTTTGGGAGTCTCCGAGCAGAATTGTTCGGATCAAGGACTCTGCAGGGGAATCGGGTAAGTACCGTCCAATTGAAGACCGTCACGGCCTTTATCTCGAGGTCGAGGCGGTTTGGCGACGGAACCGAGGAAGAGTAGAGCATGGTTGCTGGGTTGCTGGGGTTGGCAAAAAGGGCCCATTGCGGCCTACTTGCTTGGCGTTGGCCTCCCCACCACTGCTACTACTACTACCCTGAAATTAAAATTTCTAAAATAAACCCAATAGAAACGTCCTTATAATAAATGTTCAAAATGTTCTCCATTCACTTGCACACAACGAAATAATCTGCTCTGGAATTCTTCCCTAACTCTGTTCAACACGTCAGGCGTTACGTTCCTAATTTATGTTGTTATGTTCATTTTCAAATCATTTAAATCAGCAGGTTGCGTTTTACATACTCTGTTTTTAAGCTATCCCCATAAAAATAAATCAAGAGGTGTAAGATCTGGTGATGTAGCGGGCCATTCTACGAAACCTCTTCGTCCGATCCATCATTGTGGAAAGACTTCGTGTAAATACTCCCGTCCTTGAAGAGCTGGATGTTTTTCATTAAATAAGTTAACAGCTTGTGTCTGTGTTCTAAACATATCACCATACCCAATCTTCATTATTCATCTGTTCGCAGAGTTTCAGTTAAGTATCGCATTATAAGACCAAAATTAATTGAAATTATCGTAACAAAATTACGACTAATTTATTAGGAGACCGTGCATTCAACACAATACACCACCAAAAAAAAACATACCTGTTAAATTTCACCTTTTACACTGCAAAAATTGGTTAATAAGAAACGATTAATCCAAGTACGTTTTAGATAAAAGACAAGATAAGAAATTTAAGAAGAAGTTAAGATAAGAGTCAGTGAAGATTTCCAGAGCAGATTATTTCGTTGTGTGCAAGTGAATGGAGAAAATTTTGAACACTTATTATAAAAAGGGACGTTTTTATTTATTTTCGAAATTTGACTTTCAGGGTAAAATGCTTAGTTTTGATATTCCGGTATTAAATTTCCACCCTGTATTAAAAACTGTAATATTTGATCATACATTTGGGAAAAATGTTATCCATCAAATTGTGATGAAAAAAATGTAGGGTTGCTATTTTAAAAAAAAAGGATAAAGTTTTTTTAACTATGATTATAAGATAATGTTCGACAAATTACACAAAAACTATTTTTTGCTGAATAATGAGTTTTATTCCATAAGTGTGTTTCACAGTATATATATATATATATATATATATATATATATATATATATATATATATATATATATATATATATATATATATGTATGTATGTATCCAACCAATAACTCGAAAAGTAATTAACCGATTTCAATGAAACTTGGCAAGTGCCTTTCTTTTATTAATGGCTTGTATAAGGTCATTAGCCAGGAAAATCGGACAGGGTTTTCCAGGAAAATTTTGAGTTTTGTTTAAAAAAAATGTTTTCTCCAAAAATTACAAAGCTATTTTAATGAAGTTTGGGGGATACGTTGCCTTGGGAAACACCTTACTACATACCAGGACTCAACGTTCTAAGTGTTCAAAAAATTGAGTTATTCAAATTTTGAGTTTTCTTCGAAAAAAAACATTTTTCTCCGAAAATTACAAAGTTATTTAAATGAAATACATTCTAAAAAAAAACTGTAGAAGTGACACTTTAATAAACAACTTCTCTTCTTTTCAGCGGAGTCCAAAATTAGAGCATTGCATAGTTAAGGAGCAACCGACCAATGAGACTGGTTTTAATGCATTTACAAAGTATACCAAAAGAATACAAAAATCGGAAGCTAAAAATCACCAACAAAACCCATACTTAGACGTAGAAATTAAATTCAACAAAAAAGGCTTATACCCAACGATATGCGAAAAGAAAAGGCACATCCAAGGGTTCCAGCATCACGCAAGGCATGTGAACTGCGGCGAAGCGAATTTCCTGCTGAAATCCGAATATGGCCAAAACTGCAAAGCGAACCTTGGCAACTTCTGCAAGCAGATGCAGAAGGCGTACAAGCGAAGCCCTCTTCCGAAACAGCTGAGGTCGGTGTGTCCAGATGCCATATATTAGAATCGTTAGGAAAGAAAAACGTGATATGAAGAATGAAGAAAAAAGTTGAGTGTCTGTTTTTTGTAGTATCTATGAACAATTGAGGAGTATTCGAAGAACATAGGCTCTCGCTGCCTGTGCTATGTAGACCAGCTGAGTTTGCTAGGTTTACAAACCGTGGTCTCTTGGTTTTTGTTCACATTTTTGGTAGATATTCTACAAGAAGAAATTGTTTATGCTAAACGGAACGCCAGTTAGAAATTCCAACAAACCACGGCTGGTAAACCTGGAAAAATTAACTAGTCTAAAAAGTATTTACATTCATATGTATGTATCATATGGCCTGTACAAAAAGTCAATGTGCACTTATATTCATACAGGGTAAGTCAAATAAACGACACGCTTTTATTACTATCACGACTTGATTTTAATAGTTATAATATATATATATATATATATATATATATATATATATATATATATATATATATATATATATATATATATATATATATATATATATATATATATATATATATCAAGAAAATCAGCTTCGTTTACAAATATCCATAACAAAATTATTTAAATACAACCATATTTTTTGTCACATGGCACTTGTTTCGCTCGCCACAGATTTAAATAAAATAGCATTGAGGAAAAAATATTTTCGCTTATACAGTGTTTTCTTTTTATCGATGCAGTGCCTAAGATCATTTCACATGGAACCCTCAATTTCGTTTATATAAAAATCTTTTGCGTTTTTGGTATTCTAGCGGAAGTTAATGAAAAACACAAATATTTAGTCTTCTTTATGTTAATGGCGAATAGATTTTGCTGAAAAAACTTACTGGTTTTTTGACACCGTTAACTCCTTAATAGTTTTCTATTTCTTAGCACTAAAAATAAGTACAGTATCATCTGGATATGCAACTGCGGTGCATATTCCAGAATATTTCATCAAAATGTCGTTTACGAAATGCAGGAACATAGCAGCCCCAAATACGCAATCCTGAGGTACACCGGTTTCTAAAGTAACTCCATTACTCAGTGCATTTTTAATTTTCACAATATGAATCCTTCGTTTCTAACAGTCTTCAAACATGTTGTAGGCATCTCCACTGATAGCTACATTTAAAAGTTTTTGCAGTTACAGCATATGCGATACTTTATCGAAAGCTTCGCCAGTCTGGAAATACTGCCAAAGATTTTCAATCCGCATCAAAATTTCAAAGTTTTTGTTTTGAAAAAATATTAACGCATCGTGTATTCTCATTGTATGAAATTAAACTGCTTTTCTGATAATATTTTGTTTTTGATAGATAATTTAGTAATCCTTATAAACACGTTTTTTACATGTTTTTCTAATTCCTGTACCTAACCTAATTGATCTATAGTTATACAAGGATCTAGTATCCCCAGAATTAAAGTGAGGTAAAAGAATGGTCCTTTTGAATTGCCTTGGTGTAATATCAGTCTCCATCATACAGTTTAAAAGACGAGCTAAATATTGGAGACAAATTTTAAGCTCTTTATTTTGAGCATCATGTACACTAGAAGCGCTGTTTTCCTTTTGGGTACCCATACGATTTATTATCTCATTTCCAAAAGGTGAAATAGAAAAAATGTATGGGCTAGTGTATTTGTTTAAGGAGCGGACGATAATTGGGGATTTAACTTTTCGAACTAGGCGAATTTAGACATAGTAACGATGTAATAAAACTTTAATAAAACCACTAAACTTTAACAATGCTTACAAACTAAATAAACTGAATGAATTTTAAGCCGAAATCTTTACATACTGAATGTTAATTGAAAAGTCGCTAATGTTTACATAATTAAAATCACAGGTTTCACGTCTTTACATCTTAAGAATCGAATTAACAGTCTCTGTAATGTTTATCAATAATACCACTTATAGTTAATTTGTTTACATCATACATAATTGCACACCTCAGCAGTCAGCATTCCTTGTATTGTACGCTGCAATTTCACCTTGTTTATTGTTTAGGTAAATATGTAATAATTTCAATGCCAATGTTATTGATACATTTGTGACCTACTACTTACTATATGCAATATTTACATTACTTGTTGTAGAAAATTTTCCTATAACTAAATTTTAATTATAAATTGAATGATCTTAACAATTATATTTCCACGCCTACGACTGCCCTTTTACTGGTCTTGTTGTTTTCTGAACAGTATTTGTCGTTCTTAGAGTATTATAATTGCCAGGTATTGATCGTACAATTTTAGCAGCAACACTACTGAAATGTGTATTAAACTCGTTTGCGGCTAATTCATTGGAATCGATAATGCTTCCGTGTTATGTTTTTACACATCTGACATTTGACCTCCAATTTGCATTTGGCTTCGTTTGGTACTTACATAATTTCATTTTGTTTCCGTTAGTATCAGACGATTTTGCTTTAAGCTATTTTTTCCAGATGTCCTTATTAAATGAGTTACCTTCTTTTTCCGCCTCAGCGCCCGTCCGCAATTGCCGCCCCGATAGCACCGCAGCCTTTGGCTTTATGTGCATGCCCTTTGTCTTTTCTACTCCACCCATTCCAAAATCACTCTGCCTTGAACAAGTCTTCATAGCAATTGGTAGGGTGAGGTTTTAAATTGCTCTGTCTCCGGTCTAAGCTGACAGTAGATCAGTTGTCTTTTGCGGTCCAGAGCTTTATGCTCGTGCAGGATGTGCTGGGCTGATTCCTCCCCTCTCCGCAGAGCCTGCATGCCAGGTCCCCCTAGAACCGCTCCATTTTATGCAGGTGTTTCTTGAGAGTCATGTGTTCCGTCAAGAATCATGTTATGTTCCTGAGCTGTCTTCTGCTAAGATTTAGCAGCACCCCAGCTCAATTTGAACTGGGACCCCCAATTACCTGACTTCTCATGTCTAAGCGCTGGAGAGTCTGCCCAGTAAATGAGTCACCTTACAATAGGATTTACTTCCGACTCACTTCATGCCCACCTTTGTTTGATTTTATCTCTTTCGTACTATCGATCCCAGTATTTTTTTTTGTAAATCGTGACATGTATACTTCATCTTTGGAGCTCGAACTATTGACAATGCTTATTTAGAATGGCTTCAAAATTATCCATGATTTTACAGCAATCTACCACAGAAAAATTTTGGAACAGAAATGTAAGACGTTTTATTTGAAAAATAACGTAGTTTTAATTATTTAAAAGTATAAGATCAAAGCAATTTCCTTTAAATTTATTTACAGAATTAACACAAAAAATGGTCAATCTCCCTTATCAACGTGTTCTGCAAAATTGCCCTAAAAACTTGGTAATCTGATTCTGAAGAGGAGTCTTCAATGGGTGCCCTTTTCTTTGGAGCATTTAATGAACGTACATTGAGACCACCGCAGGACGGTTCCGAATAGACGACTTTAAAGCGTGTTATCTTCTTTAATGCATACATTGAGTCCACTACAAGATGATCGGCACAGCTCATCTGATAAATCAGTTACCACTCTACGCTTTACCTTGTCGCAAGACTTTTTAAGGACTTGGAATTTATAGAACTCATTTTAATAAGGAGATGAGGTGACGAATGCTGCTTTTTCAAAGGCCCTACCTCTCTCAGGGCCTCTCTTTTTGAAGGTGAGCACAGGTACAAATTGTGCAATCAATCCATCTGGTGTTACAACACCATTCCTTACCACCGCTTCATTTCCCCTTTGTTATTCTTTAACATCAGGGCTTTCTTTCCATTCAGCTGCAAAGAAGTCGCTATCCTTGATTACATGAGGATTTGGTGGGAATAACCATGTTTTTAAAACCATTGACAGCAATTGCTTCACTTTGCATCCTTCAATACGCTTTTCCAAAAAGCTCAGCACTATCGAAGTGTGCAACTGCTTTATTGTTTTGTTAGCAAGAACAATTTCACCTATTTACTATGATAAGCTTTAAAAGGCTCCATATAATGTTTTGCTAATCGTTGCATCCGATGTGTGAAATGCGGGGGCAGGCATAATGTTCCGCCAAAATTTGTTCTTGCTAATTATATCACGGCCAAATTGCGACAATGTGTGTGGTGTCCGTCTAGGATTAGCATTACAGGATCGTTTCTTGTCTGCTTTACCTCATTAATAAAATGCCGAAATCACTGAGGAAAGATGTAGATTTGAATCTATCCGCTCTTGTGGCACACACCTGCGTACCAGGAGAGAAGCCACTTTTTTGTCAGGAAAAATATAAGCGGTACGATGAATGTACCTCCTGCACTCATGCACAAAATGGTGGTAACTAAGCAACCTCATTTAGCCGAAGTTGAGACACCAACTTCTTTTGTGCAAGAACAAATCGATCATTTGACTGAACTATGGGCAATCCAGTTTCGCCCAAATTAAACAACCTATTCGCTGGATAGTTATGATTCTCAAATGATGCAATGAATATATTGAAAATGTCAGTCAAACTTTTTTCTGTTAAAGCCTTTTGCCTTATAAGACGAAGTGCCAGTTGGTTTCCTAACTGTAATCTTGTCCTTATGACGTGCGAGTAATTTTAACCATTTTCCCAGCACTTTTATTTTCTTTGGGAAATGAATTTGGTAAATTGTTTACCACCCTTTTAACATCGCATCTTGTCAATCCATAAATTTTACTCTGCCAACTTAGATTCTATAGCCTTTGGTGAAACAGCTCCACGACACAACTTTGTTTCTATGGCCTTTTCTAATATGTCATTTGTTTTATCTGTCAATCGAAATAGTGTAGTTCGTAGAACATTAAAAGTATGCGCAATTTTTTTTACCCTATTTAGTTGCTTTTCACTGCTTCGATGGCGGTTGCATACCTTGTTTGCACTATTTTTTTATTTCTTTATCTTAAGGCATTTTTCTGAAATAAATTATCATTATTTTCTAAACGTTATCAAATTTCTAAAATTTAACAATAGATATATTTTTTTTTATCCTAAAAGCTCCACATTACGATCATCGCTATTTTGAATTTTGTTGGACAAACTCACTCATTTCCTACAATGTAACAAGAACTCGTAATATGGCAATTGAAAGCATAAAGGATGTCATAAGTAGCAGTGGCAGTGGTGGGGAGGCCAACGCCAAGCAAGTAGGCGACAATGGGCCCTTTTTGCCAACCCCAGCAACCCAGCAACCATGCTCTACTGTCCCTCGGTTCCGTCGCCAAACCGCCTCGACCTCGAGATGAAGGCCGTGACGGTCTTCAATTGGACGGTACTTACCTGATTCCTCTGCAGAGTCCTAGATCCGAACATTTCTGCTCGAAGACTCCCATAAGCCTCGCATTCACACAGGTAGTGGTAGGACGGTTATTCATCCTCGCCTCATTCCTGGCAAATGGGATCCCTCTCTACGCCTATCAATGTGAGATGTCTTCTAAGGGCGCAGTGGCCTGTCAGCACCACAAGGATGCGGCGAAGCGTAGGTCGACTCCTTCCGAGTAGCCAGACAGCTTTATCTCTGTCCGGTCCCTCCACGAAGTCCCTTGCCTGCCTGCAGCCACCAACCGACCCCCAGTGCCTCTCCATTGCTTCCTCGGTCCACCTATCTAAGGCGACAGAGACTGTCTTCCTACTTATGCCTATCGCAGGCTCCGGGCCACAGAACGGCCGCCGAGAACCGAGTATGGCGAGACTATTCGCCACCTCATTCCCCGCTACGCCACAGTGTCCCGGAACCCACACCAGTTGCACCTCCTTCGTCCTGGCTAGCCCTCCGAGGGCGTCAGCGTACTCCTGAACCAGTGTTGACCTGATTTTGGCCGCGCAGACTGCCCGGAGGACCGCCTGGCTATCCGAGCAGATGTACACACTTTTCTCGGGACTCCTCTTTACATCCTGTCTATTGGCCACAGACAGGATAGCATACACCTTTGTTTCGAATGCCGTGGTATATGCGCCAAGAGCATAGCTCTCGCGCACTCCCAGGCCCTCGATGTATATTCCTGCCCCGGAGGATTGTTGGTCCTCCAGCCGCGATCCGTCGGTGAAACAGACCAGGCTTGCGGGCTGGAATGCAACCTCATTTTCTCTCCACTGATCCCTACTGAGGATCCTGAGGGTGTATGGCCTAGTCAACCAAATATCGTCCTAGGCATCCCGCACCTTAATAGCGGAAACCGGAATTTCCTTTTCCACCTCCTTGGCGACTCTTGCATTCCCTATTACTGCTCCCTCTCCGCACCAGTTTCCCGAGTCCCGCATTCTAAGATGCGACGCCATAGCCTCCCTTCTGATATAGATGGGAAGCGGTGGCAGCATCAACAGGACCTCTAGCGCGGCTGAGGGTGTCGTCCTCATAGCGCCTGTGATACCCAGGATTGCCAGCCTTTGGAGTTTGGCCAGCTTCCTGCTGGTAGTTTAGTTCACACCACACTACCAGACCAACGTCCCATAGAGGATTCTCGGCCTGACGATCGCAGTGTAGATCCAATGAAGGATCCGAGGATTAAGTCCCCAGGTCCTCACTATCACACGACGCAGCTGCCAGAGGGTCGCTACTCCCTTCCTCACTACTCGTTCTATTTGCGACCCCCATGTTAGGGGGTAGGATGTCATAAAGTCTAGTACAAGTGTCGAGTCCAGAATTATTATTCACTACGGCAAGGTTTAACTTCAAACATTTACCTTAAAGAATTTCGAAACAAATGCAAATCAGAAAAATCTTGAGACTTATACAACAGTCACCAAACGACGCACATGAACCACCGCTGACAGATGCTTGTGGTTGGCGCCAATGATGCACGTTGCTACGTCGGCGTTGCTGCATTTAGTTGCCTAAAATTAGAAGGTGTTTCATATTAGGTACGTATTCCATATGGGGTACCGTTCCTCTATATATTTTCTCAGACAGAGTATTAGAAATAGTTAGGGATAGCAACATCTATTATATACGTTTCCTTCGTCATCTTATTTGCACAATATCCGCTAAATTTGTATTTTTTTCAATAGATGAACAGCTTTAACCGCCTAGGTCATTAGCGGGATGGACGATTGAAGATTATGGGATGATACGATATGTATATGAATCTTCTCAGATAGAACCAATTAATTTTCGGCAGACTGGGACGCAAACTTATTTCCAGAACTGAAGTGTCAAAGTTAACAACCCGACGTTTGCCGGTTTACAAGCTGAGCTACTTCGGCGCCCCCAGTCTATTATTATTATTATTATTATCATTATTATTATTATTATTATTATTATTATTATTATTATTATTATTATTATTATTACACACCTTTGAAGTGCATGATTAGACTATCTAAGTGCATACAAAAAAACATAACACGGGTTAAACAATACACAATATAAACAGAAGTGATGAGAACTTATTTCAATTTTATTGAATGGTATTCTCTTTTAAAAGTGCGTATCACTGAAGGTGGAAGACTGTTCGATCTGCAAAGCACTCGATTCGTAGGAGACTTCTGCCGACAATGGACGCTAAACTCCTGCCAGGAAAGTTTGTATTTCTACCTCTGGAGACGACTACCAGAATTACATTTAAAGAAGGTGTCCGACGGTATTCCTGTAAAACCATGCAATACGATAACCGAAAATGAGGTCGCCTCGTTCACGTCTCTCGGCAAATGTTTTCTTACCCCACCTAACCGCATAGCTAGGACTTAGAATGCCATAAAGATGTCGGCTTGCTGCTCGCTGTACTCTTTCCAGTCGCTTACGGTCTCTTGATAGGTCTAGATACCAAGCTCGCTCACAATATTTATTTAGTCACGATGACCCCAGGTCGGTTTATATTTCACTGTGGCAAGGTGTGATGCATTGATAAAGTATGGGTTTCTGGACTTGTTTCTGCCATTGCGCTGAACAGTTGGATATGCTAAAGGGAGGGAACCGTGAGTTACATCAATCTTCTAGTCTGGGCAGGCCATTCTGGATCACGCTGTGGGAAACGAGTGGATCATTGTACAACTTGATGTCGTCAATGAAAGAAGCGCATTCAAATCTGATAATTAGTGGTAGATTGCTGATGTATATAAGAAACAGCAAGTGGTCAAGGACTGAGCCTTGGGAAACGCCACTTACCACCGTTCCGGGAGCGGAGTATACATCATTCACATTTAATGCGATTCGTCATTAAGAATTGTATAGCCAGAGCTAAGTGTTAAATTGACAAATATAAAAGTTTAATTAATGTTTCAAATAATTATTTATCTATGTAGACTATATAACCAAAACATGAATACCACGATAATGTTAGATCTAGTATTTGGAAAATTAAAAAAAATAGTCCTATAATGTTGTTACAAAATTTATTTTAGAGTTGAACAAATATTTCAAAAATGCAATAATATCAGCACGAATATCAGAACTCCCAGGAAGAAGATTTAAAACTGCACTAAAAGGGACTCTTGTTTTATTTCGATAGGATCCACGGGAAAACCCACAAAATATGTTTCTACTTTACCGTAGTGGTACGCCAATCGGATAATCCACCTGGTCGAATCATCTTCAAGTTTCAGTGACTGGTTATGGACGCTAAAAGAAAAAAAGAATTGAAAAACATAAAATAAAAGTTGGATATCAAAATGTTTCGTTATCGAGATATCGCATGATAAAATCGAAAAGGAAAGAAATAGAATCATTTGATTTTATCACCCAGTATCCAGCAAACAAAACATTTTTATACCTAAGTTTATATGAAGCTATTTTTTGCTCTTAGTGTCCACAACTAGTCATTGAAATTTGATGATTCTACAAGGTTGATTTTTCAGTGGCGTACCTACTAGTGCTCCAACGATTCTCAATTAATCAGTTAATCGAAATCCGGGATTTTTTTACATGGCAGAAATTCCAAAAAATCGAGTAATCGAAAAAATAGAATAATAGAATAATCGACAACTATTCATTGAAATTTGATGATTCGACAAGATTATTTTTTTCAGTGGCGTACCTACAAGTGGTGCCAACGATTCTCGATTAATCAGTTAATCGAAAACCGGGATTTTTTACATAACAGACATTCAAAAATATCGAGTAATCGAAAAATAGAATAATAGAATAATAGAATAATCGACAACTATTCATTGAAATTTGATGATTCGACAAGTTTAATTTTCTCAGTGGCGTACCTACTAGTGCCGCCAACGATTCTCGATTAATCAGTTAATCGATAACCGGGATTTTTTACATGGCAGAAATTCAAAAATATCGAATAATCGGAAAAAATCGAATAATCGATAAATAGAATAATAAGATAATCGATAAATATAATATTGACATAATCGATTAATCGATTATATGGAATATCTGTGATGTCAAAATTCGCGATTTTCGATTAATCGATTAGTAGAGTAATATAACAAAACTCATCATTGAACGGTCAAACAGGACACTGATTCAAGGAATGATTGCTAATTATTCCTGGCGCAATAAA
Source organism: Tillus elongatus (assembly GCA_964006375.1). Taxonomy (NCBI): domain Eukaryota; kingdom Metazoa; phylum Arthropoda; class Insecta; order Coleoptera; family Cleridae; genus Tillus; species Tillus elongatus. Next base: position 22,459,172 of record OZ023262.1, on the reverse strand, counting down.
TGTACAGGTGCCCACGATAAGGTAGTTTTACTTAGCTTCTTATTAGTTGAAATAAATATTTGATTAACTGGTCAAAATGGTGCAGAATTTTATGCTTAGTAATGCTTTTCACAAACAAGTGAAGTATCACGCGTTACGCATTTATTTCTAGAAAACTAATAATGAGAGGATGATATATAAAATAATATCCAAAATTATATGCTCGCATAATCTTGACATATGGCATGACATATCATGTAAATAAGAAAGAAAAATGCTGAATCCAAATTCCAAATATAAAAAATCAAATATGGCGACCATTAAAAATCAAAGATAATGCAAATATTTCGTTATGCAATGAACCAAAAAATATTTACGCATTTGGAAGTTTGATTAATCGATTAACAGTAAAAAAAAAATCGAAAATCGATTAATTATTAAAACTAATAACGGTTATTTAAGATGTCTATTATTTCCGAAATCGATTAATCTATGATCGGTTTTCGTGATTTTTACCATCCCTAGTACCAACCATCACACAAAGTAAAAATATATTTTGTAGTTTTCCTCGAAAACCGTGAATCCTATCGAAATAAAACAAGAGTATCTTTTGATGTAATCTTCAATGTTCTTGCTTGAAATTCTGATATTTGTACTGAATTTTGATAAATGATCATCAGGCCCACCCTGTATCTACGTCCCTGTCAATAACAGAATTTTATTTCTGACACCATTTCGTCTTAAAAGCAATGCTCAATTTGTTAGCCCAATTTTGTTAAAATATATTGAGGCGTACGGAAATTATCGTAGAAAAATTTCTGGTCACCCTGCAGATTTAACACCCTGTATCTCAGAAACGAAACATTATTGTGCAGATGTTTATATAATTTTTTTTCTCCAAATTGACTAAAGAACGCGCTTTTGGTTTTCTACACGTGATCCAAATAAAACAAGAGTATCTTTTGATGTAATTTTCAATGTTCCTGCTTGAAATTCTGACATTTGTGCTGAATTTTGATAAATGATCATTAGCCCCACCCTGTATCTACGTCCCTGTCAATAACAGAATTTTATTTCTGACACCGTTTCGTCTTAAAAGCAATGCTCAATTTGTTAGCCCAATTTTGTTAAAATATTTTAAGGCGTTCGGAAATTATCGTAGAAAAAATGCTGGGCACCCTGCACATTTAACACCCTGTATCTCAGAAACGAAACATTATTGTGCAGATGTTTATATAAAGTTTTTTCCTTCAAATTCATTAAAGAACACGCTTTTGGTTTTCTGCACGTGATTCTGATATATTACGTTTCCCGTATTAAATAATATGGTATTGTGTAGCAAAAACGACGTTATCTGTATAAGCGAAACTATTTTTATTTTGCAGGTATTTCTAAATAAACACCATTTTTCAAATACATTTTTTAAATACTATTTAAATAAAGCTGTAAGAAAGGGTGAGTCTGTTTATTTGGTCTACCTGTACATATACTATAGATACTTGAATCTAATAACACTAATAAGAGCTATAATAGTTTGTATATATTATTTATTTTTTACCTTAATTTAATTTTTTTGTACAATATTTTTGTAAATTATTAATCGAGTCATTTATCATGAACGTGAGTGTACAGTTTTATTTTAACCCCCATGGGGTTTTTAACGCGTCTTTACCTAAACATTGTAATTTGTTATTTATTCTTGTGAATGATTTTATTTTGTAGACACCTGTATCAGTATTTTTAAACAGCGATATTGTTTAGTTGCCAGGTGTATAATTTGGCTCTGTGAGCGCTACATCAGTTTCATGTGTAACAATAATCATTTCTGAGGCTTTGATATTAACAATGTAATAATAAATTTTGATATTAAATTTTCAACTAAATGTACGTTTTCGGTGATATTTGCTACTTTGGTCGGCCTCTTATTAAATTAAAGATCTGTACCATGTAGAGGCAGTGTCCTTATCCATACATTCCAAATCATAATTAATGTATTTACAATAAAACATATGATTTGAAATACACTTGTTTCATTTCTGAATCCTTCTTCTAATCTAATTGAATTAAAATGACATCTGTAGTAAAATAAGTACGCTTGGAGAATCTAAAACACCACACCACATCTAGTGGCGTGCGGTCCATGGAAGCAAGGTAAGCAAGGCTTCCCTTAAAATAACGACAACATACCTAAACCGCATTATTTAAAATCCCTTTTGTATTTTAAATATTAAATTTCAAATTCTGAAACTAATTTAATTATTACAATTTTTATTTCGCAAGCTCACACACATAATTATTTACTATGCAGCATACTGTATTTGTATATACGCTCCTAGCAAGGTGAATGCGACCGATTGCGGACAGCATTAACCTGATCTGATACTACGAGTGGATGCATGCAATGACTTCAGTTAAATACACGTAGTCAGCAGGCAACTTGATAAAAGAAACCTCGGCTCGGCGCGATGTACGCATGTTTTTAGAACGTGTTGTACTACGAAGACCGGGTGCGCGTTCAAAGCGAATGTGCCTGATTATTTCGTATATATAAGCAGTCGAGTAAGTTAAATACATGATTCAGACTTTCCAATACGGACTCGGGGGTCGACGGTTCGAGCCTCACCGGCGGCGGATGAATTTTCAAAATCACTGTCGTCGTTGAGATCGAGCTCAAGGTGGAGGGTAGGTTAGTTTAGATGAGCAAAAAGGGTCAGCAATGGCCTAATTGCCAGTAAGCATCTTACCTTTACCTTTAAGTTAAATACATTGGCATTTTATGATTATTAATATGGCTGCAAGTAGATCAGCTTTTAACAGCGGTGACGGTGGGGGTGGGGATTTACAAACTTTACAAACAAGTGGTAATAATAACTGTGATTGTATTGTATGTTTTTTGATAACTAAAGGATTTTCAGTTTTACGGTTTGCTGAAAAACTTGCTATTATTAATATAGGTAGGCCGAAACCTACTATAAAAAACTTAAATACAAGAATTAAAACGTGAACCTATTCGACATTTCAACGCGGAAAAAACTCATAAACAATATGAATGGTTAACGGGTTGTGAAAACAGGAATAAACTATTTTGTTGGTCTTGTAGTCTATTTGTGACTGAAAAGGGCGTGTAGAATAAAAGTGGGTTTTCCGACTTGAATAATCTACATAAACTAGTACAAAGACATGTTATGTCTAAAGCGCATTTACAGACCATTTTAAAATTAAGTGTCTTCGGAAAAACGCGAATTGAATAGGCCGTTGACAAGCAGATTGAAATTCATCGCCAACACAATGAACTGGTTGATAAAAACAGAAACATATTAAAAAGACTTATTGATGCTGTGTGTTTTCTTGGTCGCAGCATGAATTGGGCTTCAGCAGTCATGACGAAACAACTACATCTGCAAATAGAGGAAACTTTCAGACCTAGTTTCTTTAATAGCCAAATACGACATTTGTTTAAAAAATCACTTGGAACAGCCTAACGTTTTTCGCGGGACATAAAGTCGCATTCAGAATGATTTAATTTCGGCTGCTGCCACTATTATTTTGAACAGAATTAAATCTGAAATGAAACAGACTCGTTTCATTGCTATTGTTCTAGCTGAAACAATCGATGTAACTAATTTAAGTCAACTATCTGTAGTAATACGCTACGTAAAAATGGATGGTTTGGATTTTTGGATGGTTTGAAAGGAGACTTTAATTTTAATTTTTTACTTAATATATTTTCGGAAATATTTCCGTTTTCAGATAATGTATTTAACATATTGCAATGTAAAATAAATGACATTGGTTTTTGCCTGAAAAAAATTAGTGAATTTAAATCCATTATAATTCAAAAAAGGAATGAATTTGATAAGTTCTGGGAAAAACCAATTGATTTAGGAGAAGTGGAGCCACAAAGAAAGCGTCTGCGCAATGATAATGTGGCAGACCTTCAAACTTCTTACCGCCGCCTTTTCTACGAAATTATAGATCAAATTGAGCAGCAAATTAACTGCAGATTTGATCATCTCAGTGACCTGAAATTTCTTGAATTGTGTAATTTTAGAGGATTTAAAGGGATACATTTCCCAGAAGATGCATTCAAATCATTATTTAACCACTATGGACATTATTTTGACAAAGCCTTATTACGATCAGAACTTACAGTCATTTATGATCCCGATGTTATTGTCACAAAAACTTACGCTGGTGAACTTTTAACTTTCTTAAAACAATCAAAATTGGAAAATGCATATTCTGAAATGTTTTATTATGTGAATTAGTATTAACAAGTCCTGCTACTAGTGCGCCTGTAGAACGAAATTTTTCTACATTGAAACGTAAAAAGAGTTTTGTTAGAAATTCAACAGGACAGGAAAGACTTTCCCAAATTTCAATTTTGTCAGTTGAAAATAAACTCGCACAGGAAATGTCCCAGAATCCACAGTTACATGAAGACATTATTAACGAATTTTCCAAAAACAACAGAAGAATTGAGTTACACTATAAATAGGTAAGTTTCTGGGAATTGCTTCCCTTATTTCAAATGTGACCGCACGCCCCTGAACACATCTCTTAGAGACCTCACGATTGTTTCACTAACAAAGTTAGCGTCATCGGAGGATAAAACATTCTAAGCTACTACACTACTACACATTTTGTTTATACTACGTGTACGGTTTAGATTGCGTTAAATCTAATGCCGCTAAATACCTAAATGTTTAAATTACGATAAATGCGCAGTCCATCGCTGCTGTTGATACGGTCTAGACCTTGGGTGATATCGTGTGTAAAGTGATAGTAAATAAACAATTAATTTTTCAGTGAAAATTTAAATTGGTATCTAATTATTTTGGTTTGTACATTTGTAGGTATAACTCGGAAAAAAAATATTATAAAATTATTCAATTAGTATTTAGGCATGTTTGATTCAGTGGGTGGGGCAGAGGCAGCCCCACCCAACGTAGAGATAGCCGCTAATCAGGTAAGTGATAATAATAATTTAACTTCTGTACAAGAGATTCCTAAAGAAATAAATTTTAATGAATATATAGATCTTTAAAATAAATATAAGCCAACCGACAAGGGCCCATATTATGTGCATATTCAACACAGAGAAAAAAATTTAGGCAGATTGTATCCGATTCGTGTTGGTCACAATTTATATATTGACGATATTTTTAAGAAATCAATAATAGACATTAAAATCGTCGGATATAACAAAGTTAAAGTTATTTTCAATAATTATCGAGCTGCAAATGAAACTATTAATCATGAATTATTAATAAAAAATTATTTAGTAGCTTACATTCCTAAATATTATACAGAGAAGAGGGGGGTCGTTAAATTTGTAGATACATATTTTAGTGAAGATTATCTCAAGAAGCAAATAGAGTCAAGTAAAAAGATCATGAATGTTAAACGAATGATGAAAAAAATTAAAGACGATAAAGGCGAATTTAAATTGGTTCCGCGACAGATTATTATTGTTTCGTTTTTAGGTGACTCAATTCCCAGCGAAATTAGAATAAATGGGGTAAACTTTCCAGTTGAGCCATACATTCACCCAGTGGTGCAGTGTATGAAATGTCTGAGATCGGACATACCACTAGAAATTGCAAAAAATCAGATAGTATTTGTAAAAGATGTGGTGAAAATCACGACATAAATCAATACGACAACGACAGTTACTGTATTTATTGTAAATCTAATGATCATTCTACAGTGTCTAAAAATTGTCCAATATTCAGTAAACAAAAAAATATTAAAAAAATTATGGCTACGCAAAATCTTTCATTTAAAGAAGCAGAAAACGTAGAAAAAAATCCTACTTACGCCAGGGCAACTACATATAACAGATATCAGGCTTTAGATAATTTTTATGAGTATCCTTCTTTACCGTCTCAAAGTCATTTTAAAGCAACATACGTACAGAAACCAATTCCGCAACTTAAAGACCAGACACAAACACAACACAGTAGTATGGCCCCAAATACACAAACAATGACACAGACAAATAGTAAAAAACGTAAGGCAGCCAAACCTCTTTCTAGTACACTTCATAAGAAGGGAATTTTACCAAACCCATACAGGGACGAAATGATTGAACACAAAGAGAGAATAATAACCGAAGTAACTAATCTTGTTTCTCATATTGTCAAACAAATGAATCCTAACACAAGTGGGGAAAAAATAGCGAAAATTAATGTTAGGTCTTCAGTTAATGATTTTTTGAATAGTTTTATTTCAGACATAGGTGACGAGTCAACTTAGTGGTATTAAAATTTTGAAATGAAATGCATATTCAATTAAAGATAAAAAGAACCTCAAAAAATGTTTAGCTAATAATAAAATAGATTTAGTTATTTTAAGTGAAACATGGCTGAAGCCCTCCGATGAGAATTTTTCGTTTGGGGGTTACAGTCTAGTCAGAAAAGACCAAACAGGTCGTAAAGCAGGGGTAGTGGGGATATTAGTCAGCAATGAGCTACAATTTGTCAAACTTAAATTAGATAATTTGCCAGGCGATGGGGTAGACGTATGCACCGGTTCACATACGAAATATAAACGTAAATGTAATCTCAGTATATAAGCCTCCAAATTGCAACATTAACTCTACCCCATGGAAATTATTCTTTAATCAGTTTTAAAACAATAACACGATCATTGGTGGCGACTTCAACTGCCATCACAGTTTATGGGGATCAATTAGAGATAGCTCTGGGGGTGTAAGTTTGGCAGAGGCCATAGACGAAGCAAACTTTGTTGTTTTAAATAACGGAACACCAACGAAAATCAAACGACCGTTGGAGACGCCATCAATGGTCGACATCACTTTTGAATCACCAATCATTTCCCGGGAATTGGATTGGAAGGTTGAAGACGACTCATTAGGGTCTGACCACTATCCCATTGTTATTTACTTAGGTAGACAAATTTCAAAAGCAGCCAATAATCAATATAAAAAGTGGCAGGAGAACACAGCACACTGTACGGTATTTAGAAAGGAATTAGAAAATTTATTAAAAAACATAACAAAAACAGACAAAGAAGAATGCACACATCTATTTAACTCCATCGTCCAGGCAGCCGACCACTCCATGAAAAAAACAACTCACAAAATAAATAGCCCGAGCCAACCAATTTGGTGGGATTAAGAGTGTTCCAATTTGGTTAAGGAAAGAAAACGCACACTCCGAGAGTACAAAATAGTCTCAAACTGGGAAAACTACATCAAATATAAACACACTGAAGCAAAAGTAAAAAGAACGTTGATGTAGAAAAGCCGGGATGCTCGGCGAAACTACGTCAGTAGCTTAAACAAAAACACTTCTCTTTCATACATTTGGTCGCTAAAACCATGACACATAAATTTGCAACAAATAGTAATAAACTACCAGATAAGGAATATGCAATTAAATTTCTTGATGAGCTGGCATTTGTAGGGGTGTCAGAAGACATTGGATATTTCCAGGAAAATGATTCTTACGAAAACATGAATGTGCCATTTACAAAAAAAGAAATGGACAAGGCTATCAAATACACACAAAATACAGCACCTGGCAGAGACAAGATCACTTATTGCATTATCGCTAATTTGAGTGATTTTTCTAAAAAAAAAATACCTACATTTTTAGCAACTGGTGGACGAAAGGAAAATACGTCGAACATATAAAGGAAATTGCTATTTGCCTACTACTTAAAAAAGATTTAGATCCACAAAATATAACCTCCTACAGACATATTCCCTTAATGAGCTGCATAACTAAAACCCTAGAAAGGATGATCAAAGAGCGATTTGAATGGTACTGTCAACATCACAAAATTCTACCGTCGTCTCAACATGGATATAGAAAGGGTCTGGGTACAATGGAAGCAGTCAGTCACTTGATCACAGACGTACAATACGCATTTTCTGAGAACAAATATCTTATGTGCTTGTTCCTTGACATTAGGGGTGCATATGACAGTGTCAATTTGAAGTTGTTATTTGAGGAAATATAATTCATAGGAATTCCACACAATGTAGATTTAATTATAGTATCACTATACACCGAAAGAAAAATATTTGTAAGGGACAACAATAACAACATTCACGGGCCAAGATTGATTAGACAAGGTATACCACAAGGTTCGATCTTGAGCCCAATACTCTTCAATATTTACACTCGGGGTATTCACGAACTTATGGACGGGACAACAAAATGTTTACAATATGCAGGTGACTTCTGCGTATACACAGCAGCCTCAACCTATTTTGAAGCTCAGTTACAACTTAGACGGTTAATAAATGTGGTCATTGGCTGGTTAAGTGAACGTCAACTCCAAATAAGCTGTAACAAAACAGCCGTCATGTGTTTCACTAGACATCGAACAAAGAAGCCAAATGGTATTTAGGTCCAGACCTATCAGATTAAAACAGTAGATACTTACAAATATCTTAGTATCATTATCGACAAAAAGCTATTGTGGACAGAGCATATTAGGTATGTGTTATCAAGATGCGAAAGAGGCATTAATGTGCTTAGATCCACAATTAACCAAAAGCGGGGAGCTGATTTTAGCGTGGCTCTATTATTTTATCGTTCATTTATCAGATCCATATTAGATTATGGATGTATAATGTATGGTGGAACATCAAAAACCAATATGTTGAAGATAGAGCGTATTCAACTCAAAACTCTTAGAATATGCATGGGAGCCATGAAATCAACTCCCACTCATGCACTATTTGCTGAAGCTCAAGAACCACCGTACCATCTAAGATTAGAATTGCTGGCACAGAAACACACATTGAAACTGAGAAGCAGAAATCAAGAAATGATAAATACACTACACCCACTCTTTATAGAAACACTAACCAACAAGTTTTGGGCAAAGAAGAAGAATCTTCCCCTTGTAGACGCCTACTATAATACTATAAAATATGAAGAGCAGATTGCAATAAGAACAATTCCAATTAGATTTACTTCTGAATACGAGTCTACCTACTATGCTCTAAATGTTGAAATTCCCAAATTTGAAGAAAATCAATTAGTGAACAAAATGATTTTCGATGATATTAGTAAACAATACCAGAATCGTTTACAGGAATACACAGATGGCTCAAAAAATCGGGATGGATGTGGTGCAGCTTTTTTAACACAATTCAACGAATCCAGAAAATATAACATTTGCGGAAAGGCTTCCATTTTCACAGCTGAACTGATCGGGATCCAGAAAGCAATCGAATGGGCAACAGAAAATAAGATATAAAAGGTAGTAATCATCAGTGATTCAGAGTTGGCATTAATAGCATTAAGAAACAGTCATCAAAAGTACATTAATAACATCATTATAGAAAAAATTAGACAACTCGGCCATAAACATAAAAAACACTGCACAATAAAATTTTTGTGGGGCGAAGGACACTCTAACATAACTGGAAATAAATTGGTGGACAAAATTTCCAAAGAAGCAACAATTAAAACATCATCCCAAGAAATATAGATCCCGTTTACTGATTTGTACCCAGAAATTAGACAATATTTAAGAGCTTTATGGGAAAAAGAATGGAAACTATGTCCAAAAATCAATCAAGTCCAGAATTATCAAGTTGCCTCTTTCCTCCTTGTCGACACCCACGGTACGATAGTATTTATGTTGTAAGCCCTCGTGGTGTGTTGTTAAAATTAAAAAAATCAAACAACAGATATAGCTTGCTCTACCCACAATTGCCATCAGGAAATCAAATGAAAGATATCAATTTCCCAAGACAAATCTTAACCACTATAATTAGCATGAGATTTAAGCACGGTAGATATACATCTCATTAACATCGAATTGGCATCGAGAACTCTCCATTTTGCAACTGCGATGGAACGTCTATCTGCGACTTGGGTCACTTAATATTTTCATGTTGCAAATTCAACTCTCAACGAACTGATCTTATAAATTCTTTAAAAACAACAGTGAATATTAAATTCTCGGCCACAAATATGACAAATGACAGACGACATGAAATTAAAAATTTGCCAAGTGATTGATATTCAACTGGGGGATATAATCAATTTTTAAAATACACTATATTTGTAGCTTCATGAACGACCCCAAATACAGTTTTAGCACAGCATAAGCTGTGCTTTTGGACTGAAAGTGTAAACGTAATACACTAGAAATGTAAACAAAGTCAAGTCAAATCTCTATAATGACCCTAGCTTCTTGTTATTTTTTACTTTAACGTCGGCCTATATCCGCGCCTATGGCTAATCACCGACTTCACGGAACAGTTTCACCTCACTATCCTGCACATTTTACCCTTCTGTAAGGAGGGTGGGGATATTAAATGTACCCAACATCGCATGGACACGCGACTGGCGGCTTTACGCCCTCTACAAAGGGGGAACGTGCGGACAATTAAGTTGCCTAAATATTATGCCAGATTCTCGGTTGATGTTAATTTTATTACAGTTTGTACTAAAAGAGTGGAAGGGAAACCCTGGCAATATATCCGCGACTATGGCTAATCACCGACTTCACGGAACAGTTTCACCTCACTATCCTGCAAATGTTGCCCTTCTGTAAGGAGGGTGGGGATACTTAATGTACCCAACATCGCATGGACACGGGACTGGCGGCTTTACGTGCGGACAATTAAGTTGCCTAAATATTATACCAGATCCTCGGTTGATTTATTTATTACAGTTTGTACTAAAAGAGTGGAAGGGAAACCCTGACAATAGAACCCAGTACCATTCGGTTCAGAGGCACACGTTCTTATCCCTGGACCACCGAAGCTCCAAAATAGTTTCTTTTATTTTTAAACTTAAACATAAAACGTCATATAAGACCGAAACAGTGGTTGAATGTATTTCAATAGCAATTCTACTAATTCTGTAAATAATTGTTGCGCATACTTTTAATATAATATCCCGGACGGTGTTAAGTATCATGTAAACAAAACGTTAGTTAACGTTTTCTTAGGTAGCTCCGTGGTAGCGTGTTCGTCTTCTACGCAAAAGGTGCGGGGTCGATTCCAGCTCGATGAATGTAGGTTTTTTTGTTGTTTTATTTTTGACATTTGGAGAAACAATAGTGCAGAGGTTTCATACGTTTTGAACAAGATCTCAAAACGTCTGAATAACATTTTCACCTTTGAGTCTCAACTGATAATTTTCCGCAAACATTTTGTTATTGTTGATATTAAAAAAAAACCGGTTTGATTATGTTGACTAAAACGCAATCATTCTGGCGATTAATAAGGAAAAATAACTGCTACGTTTATAATTTGTCAGATGCTTCACTTTTCTAAGTATGAATTAAGTTTCCTTCTGGAAATCCTTTGTAACTTTGATGAAATTTGTAATACAAGTTTCTTTTAAAGAGGCTTACACTGTCTACAGATGTAGCAGAATTTAATTTTCTAGCTTTATTCAAAATTGAATTTTGTGCATTTTTCTCAAAAGGGGTTAGAAAACAAGATTTTTTTATAATAGAAAGATACCGGTGGTAACACTATCGAAAGAATTTTTCAAATGTGCGCGTACTAAGACTTCTAAAATCGATCTTCACGTTCTGTGTATGTTTAAAGGATTATCTTTAGTAATATGCCGTATAATAATAGTGCACAATTCTTATGAAAATTCACTACTAAAGCTGACGCAGAAATTTGTATTTTCGTCAGATAATTTTTACTTTTATGAAGCCAAACACACTCCGGGTTTAAAACTATATTAGAGATGAGGGCATCATTAAGATGTACTAACCACAAGTTCGAAATTTTATATCGTTAACAGGTTTACTTGAACAATGAATATGTCAATTTTCCAGTGGCGATTTCTCCTAGTGAGCTAGGTGTGCGCCGCACACCCTAAAATATAATTAAAATGTGCACAGTTAAATATGTTTTATTTCTTTTTCCCTTAGTCTTAATACACTACATATGTTATGACAATCGATTTAATTTACTTATTTGATTTCATAAATAGTCGGTTAATAGTGACTTGGAATGAAGTCGGCACCACGTCTTCATTCAGAAAATATGAGTAGGTCAATAGCAACTGGGAATGAATTCGGGTCGGGTTAGGTGTGCGTTGTTATTTCCGAACAACTTCACTCGACAGAGCTGTATTGGTAAACAATACAGTCCCCCACCATGTGTTTAAAATAGTAAGGAAATACCATTCGTTTTAACACTGCAGTGAGCGGTAAAAATACCGCTCAAGACAAATGAATGGAACGCCGGTTTAACAAACGTTGTGATAGCATTATTTACACACATTACAACTGCGCTTGCCTGGACCACAGTATTCTAGAATCAAAGACTATAATACATTTTAGTAAATTATCGTAGAAAAAATTCACTAATGGTGAGATCTCGACTTTTGAATTTTGAAAAATTGTTTGCAAATGAGCGCGAACTAGGACCCCTAGAACCCATTTTCGGGGTCAGTTTCAATTTTTATATATAAGAATTTAATTTGAGTCAAGTTTTAAAATATAGAAATTTTTGATTAAAATGAAGAAACTGATTTCAAGTACCATCCATATTTCTAGAAATTGTAATGGTACATAATGAGGTGAGGTAATTTTGGAGATTAGAAATCAGATGACAGAACTTTAGAACAATTTACATTTGGATTAAAATTTAGTCAAAATTGCATCATTTGCAGTCACAAGTTGAGACTTATTTGTAAGATGCTTTGTACTATTTATATAACAATAAACTATAAAATATATATATATATATATATATATATATATATATATATATATATATATATATATATATATATATATATATATATATATATATATATATATAGGTATCACACCGATAACTCAAAATATAATCGGCCGATTTTGATAAAATTTGGCATGTACCTTCCTTCTGTAAATGTATTGGATAATTTCGTTAGTCAGGAAAATCGGACGAGGTTTTCCTGGATAATTTTGAGTTTTTATTAGAAAAAAAATTGTATCTCAAAAAATAAAAAAGATAAGATAACCAAATTTGGTAGGTAGGTTTACGATATAAAAATTAAACTATACACCAAAATTTAGATTTCTATGTTGCAAGATAAAAAAGTTATAATAAAATATTTTGTGCCAGATCATTTCTATGAAAATTCACTACCATAACGCACTTGCTGCATCCAGGATTTTTACACATTTTATTATTTAGTACCATATTAACATTGAACTACTTTTAATGTTTACAGTTTTCACCCCGTTCCGGACAGTGCTAACGCTAACACAAATTTGTGTGAAGAGAAGAGCTTGATAATAATTCCATGTTCTTTTCGTGTTTTAAAGTTTTAAGTGACTTTTTAATTTGTTAGTGTTGCAGTGGGAAATTAATTTATTTATCTACGTATCATTCCCATATAGGTCGAATATATATATATATATATATATATATATATATATATATATATATATATATATATATATATATATATATATATATATATGTACATTTAGTGTTAATAATTTTTAAAACCACCACTAACAGCAACTCGTTACCGCACACCCGAACATTTTGGTCAGGAGACGCCACTGAATAATAGTGCACAATTCTTATGAAAATTCACTACTAAAGCTGACCCAGAAATTTGTATTTTCGTCAGCTAATTTTTACTTTTATGAAGCGAAACACTCCGGGTTTAAAACTATATTAGAGATGAGGGCCTCATTAAGATGTACTAACTACAAGTTGGAAATTTTATATCGTTAACAGGTTTACTTTAACAATGAATATGTCAATTTTCTCACACGATACTTAGTAAGAAACAATCGATTAACTTAGATTATCTCCTTCAAAATTCTACAAAAAAATCTTGACAGTAATCTCGTCCAATAACCTCACAACAAAACAATGTTTACACGTTATAAAAATCCCATGCTTGATTAACTGTAAAAGCTGCGGGTATATCTAGACATGTTTAAGGATCTAGTTGCTGAGATGACTCTCGTATGTTTGGTTTGCTTTACCCGCCAAAGTGTACCTTTTAGTTTGTCACGCACCATTAGGATGTTTTTAGAAACGGCATAGTGTGTTTGATCTAAACAATGACGGGAAGGTGTATGTAGAAACACCGAGACGAAGACCATGGTAATAGGGCTTCGTTCAAAAGAAACAATAATATAAAGTCATGGTATTCAAAACTGCCAAATAAATAGACAGCGAATTCATCACCAATGACATAGCGCGGATAGGAAAACAGAAAAAAAAACTCTGGACGCAGCAAGTGCGTTATGGTAGTGAATTTTCATAAAACTATTTTTTAATAGCAATAATGTGTGTTTTTTAAGAAAGCAGGCATCAAATTTGGTTTCCAGTATAATCTATATAGTAAAAACAATGTGCCATGTTTCATCAAAATAACTTTATTGTTTGAAAATGTACAAAAATTTCCGAAAGTAAACTTAAAGTGTTCCCAAAAAAATTCGTTTCTTGGTCAAGCTTATAGGTTAATAGCAAATTGAGCTATTCAAATATTAAGCATTTGATCAAAATTCGCTACCATAACGCACTTACTGCGTCCAGAATTTTTTTTTCTTACAAACATGCATTATATTTCGATGGAAAATGCAAAAATGCAATAACATAAGGCGTGTTTGATTAAAAAAAAAAGAAAATTTGTATCACCAACGACTTACGGGCCACCCTGTGATTGTAGAAATAATTTTTTAAGATGTAGCTCAAGACACCTTATAATTAATATATACATTTTTTTTTTCATATCTTGTATGTGGCGGTGGTTCCGACCGCAGTGTTTTCGTCAACATTACCCTATGTTTCTCTTGACAGCTAAACGTTGCGTTACGTTATTCGACAGCAAGCTGTCAAGAACTACTATATAAGAGACACCAGGGATCTCTCTCTCTCTCTCCTCGCTATCAACCGACACAGTGAAGATACGTCTCTCCACGCTCGGTCAGTTATCTGTTATGTACTGTCTGTGATTGTTTTATAGTTAAATGTATCATATAGTTTATTCAGTTAGTGAAATAATAAAGTATATTAAATGTTTACGTATGGATTTAATATCAACAAGTGCCATTAACATCCATATTGGTGACCCCGTGCCGCAAGCCGAAGATGCCCAGCCTGATGTTCCAGCTGACGTCGCCTAACTTCCACGCACGTGCTCATGCCTACAGAAAACGAATATCTAAACAGGTCAGTCTTTTCTAATTTAAAAATTATCTGATTTTTTTCACAATGGCCGAAGATTCTTCAAGCAGCAATATCATGGCAAGGGTTGCAATAAAATTACCTCCTATATGGAGACGTAACGTGAAAATCTGGCAAATGCAGGTTGACGACCAGTTTGATATATCGCAGATCAGTTCTGAAAAGACAAAATTCAGTCATGTACTCGCTATACTCGATCCTGATGTCGCAGAGTCAATTTCAGATTTTTTAACCCAACCGTTATCATCAACCCCCTATTCAGATCTAATGAAACGTCTTTTATTAGAATTTGAAGAGTCCGATAGTCCCAAACTAAATAAACTTTTAACAGAATTAGAATTAGGCGACAGAAAACCATCGCAACTTTTACGCGAAATGAAGTTTTTAGCCGGTAGTCAGATTGGAGAAAATTTCCTTAAAATTTTATTTCTACAACGTTTACCAGTCAACGTTCGTTCAATTTTAGCTTTAAGCAACGATTCTCTAGAAAATTTGTCGGTTACAGCAGACAAAATCGTGGAATTTTCCGGAGATAAATACAACGTGGCTGAAATTCAGTCACGCGAGCCCGACAAGCTAGCCAAGTTAGAAGCGCAATTAGAGAAGCTAACAGCATCAGTCAATGAATTGCGAACGCGTTCCCGATCTACCTCGCGAGAAAGACCCAAGCTTTCTCGAAATTCCATAACCGCAAATTCCTCAACCTCCACGTGTTGGTATCATGAACGATTTGGCAATAAGGCCAAACGTTGCATCCAACCTTGCAATTTCAAAGCAAAACATGTGTCGGAAAACTAATAAGGCACTCCCTCCACGCGGCAGGAGACGAGAGCCACCTAACACGCCGCCTTTTTATTTTTGATAGACGCTCCAATGTGAAATTTCTAATCGACTCTGGAGCGGATATTTCAGTTATTCCACCCACTCACGACCAACGTAAATTTCAATCGAAACGTACCTTGTATGCTGCAAACGGGACCCCTATTCATACCTATGGCGAACAACTATTAGATTTGGATCTAGGTTTACGCCGTAGGTTCTGCTGGCCCTTCACACTTGCCGATATCAAGCAACCAATTATAGGCGCTGATTTTCTAGCAGAGTTTGCTTTACTTGTGGATATGAAACATAGACGTTTAATCGATACAAAGACAAACCTCTCTAAGACCGGTGCTAACCCACCACCAGGAATTAATTCTAAAATTCATCTTGTAGACCCGACACACCAGTACTTCAAATTGCTACAACAATTTCCTGACCTTTTTAAGGAAACTTCTTCTAGCAACCTTCCAGAGGTTGAGTTCTTCCATACTATAAGTACGGAAGGACCACCTGTCACTGCAAAAGCTAGAAGATTGCCCCCAGAAAAGCTAGCTCAAGCAAAGCTAGAATTCCAGCACATGATGGACTTGGGAATTTGTAGACCCTCCAAAAGTCCATGGTCAAGCCCCCTCCACATGGTGCAAAAAAAGGATGGCTCATGGAGACCATGTGGGGATTACCGAGCACTAAACGCTAAAACAATCCCAGACAAATATCCCATTCCAAATTTGCAGGATTTTAATGCCCAGTTAGAAGGCAAACGTGTTTTTTCAAAATTAGATATCATTCGCGCTTTCCATCACATCCCAGTAGCACCTCAAGATATTCCCAAAACAGCAGTCATAACTCCATTTGGGTTATTCGAATTTGTTAAAACCCCATTTGGCCTTCGTAATTCAGCACAAACATTTCAAAGATATTTACATTCAATTTTAAGACATCTTGACTTTGCCTACTCCTATCTTGACGATATTCTCGTTGCATCGGCCTCTGAAAAAGAACATCAAGAGCATCTAGCAAAACTTTTTCAGACACTTCAAGACAACGGCATCCGTATAAATTCATCTAAATGTGAATTCGGAGTGGCCGAAATTTCATTTTTAGGTTTTCGTGTTAATAAATCTGGATTATTTCCACTTCCTGAACGCATCAAAGCTATTACCGACCTACCTCTTCCCGATACCATTGAAAAACTCAGAAGATTTCTAGGTCTCATAAATTTCTACCGTCGTTCTCTTCCACGAGCTGCGGAAATTCAGCAACCACTATTCGACCTCTGCCAGAATCCCAAAAAAACGCGACAAACGTAAAATCGAGTGGACTCCTCAGACTCGAGAAGTATTCGAACGTTTGAAACAGGCACTAAAAGCGCTACACTAATAGCTCATCCGTCTTCTTCGCTACCACTGATTCTCCATGTCGATGCTTCTGATTATGCCGTAGGCGCTTCCCACCAACAACTACGTGATCAAACACTAGAACCCCTAGGTTTCTACTCTAAAAAGCTTACTTTAGCCCAAAAATCTTACAGCACCTACGATCGCGAACTTCTAGCTGCTTATCAGGCAGTTAAATACTTTAGATATACCCTAGAAGGTCGTCATTTCACCATTTATACGGACCACAAACCTTTGACATACGCTTTTGAACAACGCGTCGATAAAGCATCTCCAAGGCAACTACGACATTTAGACTTCCTAGGTCAATTTACCACAGACATTCGCTACATACCAGGTCCTACAAACATTCCCGCAGACTATTGTTCTCGCATTGAAACAATTTCACTTTCTTCCACTGTGTCACTCCAAGAAATTGCGCAAGCTCAGTCATCTTGTGAGGAACTCAAACACCTTCTGCAGTCTAAATCTTCCTCATACAAATTTCAAAACATGCCTCTTGACAACGGATTGAATCTTATTTGCGATTCTTCTTCAAAGAAACTTCGCCCATTAATTCCACTCAAATTTCGCCGAAAGATTTTCGATTCTATCCACAATTTATCTCACCCAGGCATATCAGCTTCAGTCGATCTGGTCCAGGATAGATTTTGTTGGCCCAAATTGAAACGCGATGTATCTCTTTGGTCTAAAACTTGCATTCCCTGCCAGAAAGTCAAGATATGGAGACACACTTCCAGTGCCATTGGACAATACACCCCAGCTATGAGAAGATTCTCGCATATAAATGTTGACATTGTGGGACCATTACCACTATCACAAGGTCAACGCTATCTGTTAACAATAATAGACAGATTTTCTCGATGGCCCGAAGCAATTCAATTGTCAGATATTACAGCAGAAACAGTAGCGAACACTATTTTATCATGCTGGATCTCTCGTTTCGGTGTTCCGCAATACATCACCACAGACAGAGGTAAACAATTCGATTGCCACCTTTTCACACACCTCACTAAAACACTAGGTGCAGACCACATCAAGACCACAGCTTACCACCCAGCAGCAAATGGTGTAATCGAGAGATGGCATAGAGTTCTGAAACAGGCATTGAAAGCTCATATGGACGAAAACTGGGTCGCTAAATTGCCAATTGTGTTACTAGGACTCAGATCGTACATAATTCCAGAATATCGCTCAACACCCGCTGAAATAGTCTACGGAGAATCAATCAAACTTCCCACCGACTTTTTCAACAGCACACAAGCTCATGATGTTCCACCACTTATATCTCAGCTGAAAGAAGACATAAGGAAACTTCGACCAGTACCTTTTAAACATCATTCTGCAAAAAAGGTATTTGTCCATCCTAAGCTTATGGAAGCTCCTTTTGTTTTTGTTCGCATTGATATTCCGCGAAAAACCCTCGAACCAGTTTATGACGGCCCCTTTGAAGTGTTATCCCGAACTGACAAAGTCTTCAAAATCAAGAAATCACACGGAGAAGAGACAATTTCTGTTGACCGTCTTAAACCCGCATTCATTCTTTGTGATAACGAACAGACAACTTTCCAGCCTCAGAGACATCCTAGTGAAACTGAAAGTGACAGTGAAAGTCCAACACCTAGTGAAACTGAAAGTGACAGTGAAGTTCCCGTTCCCGTTCAAACTACACGCCATGGACGTAGAGTTCGATTTCCACGAAGATACTTGAACTAATAGCGTTGCCACTGAGAGGGGAGTATGTGGCGGTGGTTCCGACCGCAGTGTTTTCGTTACATTACCCTATGTTTCTCTTGACAGCTAAACGTTGCGTTACGTTATTCGACAGCAAGCTGTCAAGAACTACTATATAAGAGACACCAGGGATCTCTCTCTCTCTCTCCTCGCTATCAACCGACACAGTGAAGATATGTCTCTCCACGCTCGGTCAGTTATCTGTTATGTACTGTCTGTGATTGTTTTATAGTTAAATGTATCATATAGTTTATTCAGTTAGTGAAATAATAAAGTATATTAAATGTTTACGTATGGATTTAATATCAACAAGTGCAATTAACATCCATATTGTATAATAACATATATATTGAGCTTTATTGATTTTTTTACGAAAATTATATACTATTAAACGATAAGCTCTATAAGCTAAGACTACTGCCAAGCGTCAGAGAAAGAGTCTATTTTAAATCAATTTTCTGGAAACATTTTATTAAAATGAAGGACAATGACGGTTGAAACTAAGACTTCAGGGTTTGTAAAACATTCTTCTTGAGCCACTTTATTTCCATAGCCCGTACTAGATTCAAGTTCTTTTCCTAAATGTTGCCAATTTTGACGTTTAAATCGCAACTTTGACGTTTTGTGAAAAACCTCAATTTATTTTTCTTTAAATGCCTATAACTTTTTTGTCTTTTGACCTACAGAGCTAAATTTTGGTATGTAGCTTACCTATAAGGATATAAACCCGCGTGCCAAATTTGTTTGCCCTTACTTTGTTAAATCCGGAGATATAATTTTTTTTTGAAAGAAAACACAAAATTTTCCGGGAAAACCTGGACCGATTTTCCTGGCTAACAAACTTGTCCAAGCCATTTGCAAAAGGAAGGTATTCACCAAATTTAATCAAAATCGGCCCATTATTTTTTGAGTTATCGGTGTGATACATATATATATATATATATATATATATATATATATATATATATATATATATATATATATATATATATATATATAAAAATTTTAACTGACCCCGGAAATGTGTTCTGGGGGGCCTAATTAGCGCTCATTTGAAGAAATTTTTTCAAATTCAAAAGTCGGGATCTCCTCATTAGTGAATTTTTTTTTAAGAAAATTCACTAATAATAAATCAGTGCCCATTAGAATGGTCCATTCTTATACTTGCCACCTTTTTTAAGATTTGCAATACGGGAGAAATTAGTAGAAGCTAATTTTTTCTAGTAGTGAATTTTCTTCATGAAAATTCGCTAATTGAGATGTAACGATGGTAAAACTTTCAGAAAATATTTTCCAATGGGCTCCTAGAACCTAAATCCAACGTCCGTTTGAATATATATATATATATATATATATATATATATATATATATATATATATATATATATATATATATATATATATATATATATATATATATATAGGGTGTTTTACAAGCTCTATGACAGACTTTGCCAGATGATAGCTATCCAAATTCTAAACATTTTTTTGTCAATGACTATGGGTCCAATTCGTTTTTGTTTAAAAGTTACAAGCATTTAAAGAATCATAATTTTTCCTGGAAGTGACACAAAATAATTTGAATGTGAAACAATGCACACCTATAAAACATAGGTACACCTACTTCAATCAAAAGTAGGCTGGTAAATAAACATGACAGTTGTTATGACAATAAATATTGTTAGTGTCATTTTAATTGTGCAATATTTGATACTTCGTGTAAAAGTTCTAAATAAACAATGCATTTATTCACAACTGAGGTATATGCATATATTGTGTTTGTATATGGATATTCCAATAGGAACGCCAGAAAAACAGCTAGAGAATATCGTCGCAGATATCCAAATAGACACCAACCTGCCCACACGGTGTTTAGTGCATCATTTCGTACACTTCGAGAAGCAGGTAACCCCGCTCCAAAGAACGCCATTCGTCCTACTAATGAAGTAAATGTACAAGATGAAGAAAATGTAATAGATGCTGCCCTTGATAACCCTTCAATTAGTGTTCGGCGTATATCTAGTAACGTTCATGTACCACCGAATTTTGCATGGCGTGTATTGAACAGAAAAATGTTACATCCATTTCATCGCCAAAATGTACAGGCGTTGCATACTGGAGATGCCCCACAGCGATTAGAATTTTGTCGCTGGTTACTTCAGCAACCAGCACAAAATGATATATTTATTTCGCTCGTCATGTGGTCTGATGAAGCGTGCTCTACTAGGGACGGCATAAATAATAATCATAATGAACATGTATGGGCGTTGCAAAATCCACATGTAATTAGATCAAGACGATTTCAGCAACGATTCAGTGTCAACGTTTGGGGTGGCAGTTTCAACAATAATCTATTACCTGTGCATGTTCTAAATGATCGTTTAAATGCAGATCTGTATAGATATTTCTTAGAACACGACCTTTTAGAGTTCATTGATGACGTACAACTTAATATGATTCAGAACATGTGGTATCAACACGACAACGCACCACCACATAAAGGAAGACAAGTTGCTGCTTCGTTAAATGAACATTTTCCAAATAAATGGATAGGTCAAGGAGGTCAAATATCATGGCCACCTCGTAGCCCCGATCTCAATCCTCTGGATTTTTATTTATGGGGACACATGAAGCAGCTGGTCTACCATGTTGAAATCACTACCCATCAGCAGTTAGTTGAAAGAATTCAAGATGCAGCTAACCAAATAAGAAATGATCCAAATCTCATCCTTCGAGTGACCGAATCTTTAGTTCGTCGATGTGAGGCTTGCATTCAAGCGGTGGGTGGACATTTCGAACAATTTTTATAGTCCTAAGTTTTTTGATTTTCATTTAATTTAAATTTTTATTGTTAATTGTTAATAAAGGTTCAATGCTTGTAAATTCTTAAAAAAAAGGTAATCGGATCCATGTTCATTAAGAAAAAATATTTAGAATTATGAGAGCTATTATCTGGCAAAGTTTGTCATAGAGCTTGTAGAACACCCTGTATATGTATCCGTTCTCAAAAAATAATAAACTGATTTAAACGAAACTTGGCACATATCTTCATTATATTAAGACCGCGGGCGAGTTCGTAAATTACCCAAAAATATACAAAAATATTTTTGAAAACACTATATTATTGTAACTATTAGAGTAACTGGAACGAGGCTTTATATGTGGCTACAAGTGGTAAAATAAACCTATTTTGTGAAATTTGAGTAATTTGGTTCACAAAATTTAATTTTTTTCCACATTAAAAAAGAAATCTGAAAGACATGCGTTGAAACGGCTTAGTGGTTAAAGTCCTATGCCTGGCAGGCCGAGTAAATTTCTGCCATGCGTAGATTGATTCATACAACAGGTATAAACTATACAGCGATGGTACTCAAATTAAATAAATAACATGCATAAAACATACTCCACGAACCAACAACCGTGAAATTTTGGCCACAATATCGCAAATGACAGACGACATGAAAATAAGAAAAATCCAGGACGCAGCAAGTGCGTTATAGTAGCGAATTTTCATAAGAATTGTACAGTGTACACTATTATTATACGGCATATTAGTAAAGTTAATACTTTAAACTTACACAGACCTTGAAGATCTATTTTAGAGGTACTAGTACGCGCACATTTGTAGAATTCTTTCGAATGTCTTATCATCGATATCTCTCTATTATCAAAAAAATCTTGCGTATTAACTCCTTTTGAGAAAAAAGCCCAAAACTCAATTTTCTACGAAGCTAAGTCTTTCTATATCTGTAGATAGCGTAAGTCTCTTTGAAAGAAACTTGTATTACAAATTTCGTTAAAGTTATACAGAAGATTTCCAGAAGGAAACTTAATTCATATTTATAAAAGTAAAGTATCTGCCAAATTATAAACGTAGCAGTTATTTTTCCTTATTAATCGCCAGTATCATTTCGTTTTAGTCAACCTAATCAAACCGATTTTTTCAATATCAATAATAACATAATTATAATTTCAGACTCAAAGGTAACACACTTATTCAGGCGTTTTAAACAAAAAATGAGATCTTGTGCAAAACGTATGAAATCTGTGCACTATTGCTTATCCAAATGTCAAAGTAAAACATAAAAAAGACATACATTCATCGAGCTGGATTCGATCACGTACCCTTCTGCTTAGGAGGTAAGGGTGATGCCCCCTGCGCCATCTAGGCACACGTCAACTAACGTTTTATTTGCATCAGATCAGCGTCATGCCCGAGATATTATATTCAAAGTTCCGGCTGCAAAAGTACAAAATAAAAGTCTGTGGCTGATGGACGAAGAGTTCAAGGCCATCTCAAAACTCAACTCAACTCAATATTCAAAGTATACGTAACAATTATTAACTACAGAATTAGTAGAATTACCCTTGAAACACATCCCACGACTGTTTCGGTCTTATATGACGTCTTATGTTTAAGTTAAAAGATGAAGGAAACTATTTTAGAATGATTTTTATAGAGACTTGGCTTGATTTTGTTTAAATTTCTACTATATTATGCGATAGCATAATATATCTATGCTGCGCTAAAACTGTATTTGGGGCCGTTAATAAAGCTAAAATATAGGGTATTTTAATAAATGATTGAATCCCCCAGTTAAATAACAATAACTTGGCAAATTTTTAATTTCATGTCGTCTGTCATTTTCCATAATTGCGGCCGAGATTTCATGTTGGTTCGGTTAGTATGTTTTCTGCCTGGTATATAATTAGTTTGGTTACCGTTGACGTATGGTTTATACCTGTTGTATGAATTAATCTACGCGTGGCAGTTAACTACTCTGTCTGTCAGGCATTGGACTTTAACCACTAAGTCGTTTGCTAAATAAACTTCCGGCCTATGGCCTACCACCAAAACTCTGTACATGGGCAGCAAATTTCCTCTTCAACCGGAGCATCACTGTTGTCGTGGATGGCGATTCTTCTAAACTGTATCCAATTAATGCAGGAGTTCTTCAAGGTTCAGCTTTAGCCCCTACTTTGTTTCTTGTCCACATCAATGACCTCCTCTCTAGCACATCCAACCCAGTTCACAGTTACGCGGACGACAGCACCCTCCACTCAAATACACAATATTCTAAGCCTGTCTCTTTAGCCCAATTAGATGAGGATCGCAGACTCATGGAGGGTACTGTCTCCGTGGATCTCCAAAAAATATTAGACTGGGGAAGTAGAAATCTTGTACAATTCAACCCCACCAAATCATATTCTTGCTTTCTTTCTCATAAGAGATACACCAGCCCTAGACCCATCACAATAAACAACCAAGTTATTCAAAGTAATGAGTCCTTTTGACTTATTGGCATTTCTGTGGATCGAAATCTCAATTGGCACCAACATGTCACATCAATTGCAGAAGCGGCTGCTAAGAAATTAGGTTTCCTCTTCCGTGCTCGCAAATACTTTTCACCAGCTAATCTCTATACCTTATATATTTCACAAATAAGACCAAACCTTGAATACTGCTCCCACATCTGGGGTGCTGCTGCCGCTTCTACACTCGCTATCATGGACTCCATTCAGAAGAGAGCCATACGTATCATCGGTGACCCTACCCTCACCCAAAGGCTGCCATTCCTTGCCCACCGAAGTGCCGTTGATGACCTCTCTCTCTTTTATAGATATCTGCATGGGCACTGCTCAGAGGAGCTTTCTTCCAAAGTTCCTCCACCTGTTTCCCCCAACAGATCTACCAGGGGAACAGAGCGAATGAACCCTTTTACTGTCCAGGTCACCAGACATAGAACATCTTGTTATGTCCGCTCTTTTGTCCCGAGGACTTCCAATTTGTGGAATTCCTTGCCGCCACATGTTTATCCTTCTCCCCCGAACCTCCAAACCTTCAAGTCCAGAATTGATAAGTTGCATCTTTTCTCCTTGTCGACATCCACGGTACGATAGTATTTAGGCTGTAAGCCCTCGTGATGTGTTGTTGAAATAAAAATAAATAAAAAGATAGCGTTCTTTCATAAACTGGCAAAATTGTAGTCTTCTTGGTAAGTCCTGCGGTAAAAGCTGCTGAACTCGAGTGAAATGATGCGGATGCAGTTTTTCTGTGCGTCTGATTCTGGTCACTGAAGATTTGCTTATACCCGTTGCTGCACTAGCACGTCTCGTGTTGGTTTCCGCATCTTCTACAATACGAACTATGATTTCCTCTTCCATATCAGCATCAATTGTACTCGGTCTTCCTGCATTTCTGTTCTTGGGATAATATGAGCCGGTTTCACCTAATCTATTGTACAGTGCGTTAAAAGTTTTATGGTTTGGTTGCCTTCTATAAGGATAAAGCACAAAATAGCGTTGTGCTGCTCTGCGTGAACAACAATTTTCCTGGGCATAAAGATACACCATATCTCGTATTTGTGAATTTGAAAAATCATTATGACGTGGCATTTTAACGCAAATAACAAGAATAAAGTGACAATTAAAGATAGTTGTTTAATGTCAGTCGATTTTGCAAGTTATAGTAAACAAATTCCTAGTTGCTACCATAACATACTTAGCAACAAAGCAAATACAGATTTTTGGTTTTCATAGAAAAAGTGCGTTTATTTTGAAGACTGTCAACTTTTTCGACTTCAAATGAGTATATCTTTTTTGTGTGAACCTAAATGTGCTTTTTTAATTTTTGTTCCATACAGGGTGGACAAAAAACTATGGCCATGTTAACGAACCAGTGTTGATGTCGGTGGCGCCACCTAGCGACAGTGGTCATATTGATACCGTCGTCGTATTACGCATGATGCTTAATAATACCATGCCACATTTCAGAATAATATGTTGAGCCACTTTCATGATATTTGAAAATATGGTTTTAAGAAAAATTATTTAAACACCCTGTAAAACTGCATACAGATTTGGAGAATACTTCTCTGGCTTCACTGTTGGTTTTTAGTGGTGAAGGACGTAGCCAGCACGTGAGCTAACTGGAGCAAGTGGCCCTTCGAATTCTGGAAGTTCTAGGATGTTCTTCAATGCTTCTGTGACTATAGTTTCGCTGCTTGACAGCATTTTCAGACAGATTAAAATTGAATTAGTACGAAATCATGACAACTACAAATAAATATCTGTTGCTATATTATGATATTTATTTGTAGTTGTCATGATTTCGTACTAATTCAATTTTAATCTGTCTGAAAATGCTGTCAAGCAGCGAAACTATAGTCACAGAAGCATTGAAGAGCATCCAAGAACTTCCAGAATTCGATGGGCCACTTGCTCCAGTTAGCTCACGCGCTGGCTATGTCCTTCACCACTAAAAACCAACAGTGAAGCCAGAGAAGTATTCTCCAAGTCTGTATGCAATATGGACAAGTTTCACCAAGTAAGGGCAACAACAATCAATGAACCCTGTAAAACGATAACGAGTAACATTTTACTAAGGCATGTTGAGCCCAATTGCATTATTTTTGTGCCAGCTCTCACCCCTTATCTAATGTTCAATTAATTATCGGTCACCCTATATATATATATATATATATATATATATATATATATATATATATATATATATATATATATATATATATATATATATATATATATATATATATATATATATATATATATATATATATATATTATAAAAATGAAAGCGTAGATAATCCTATCTAATTAATAATTTCCTTTCTTTTTTGTACCAAAGTCAATTTAAGTATTTTAATACTGTTCTTCGAAAATTCTCTAAATCATTACATAACCTAACCGGTTATTAGAGTTGAATAAAAAAGTCTGGCCGCAGCAAATGCGTTATGGTAGCGAATTTTCGTAAAAATGTTTTTAATGGCAAATGTGTCATGTTTTTACAAGAAGGGCATTTGGTTGACAGTATAACCTATGTAGTACTAACAATCTACCATATTTCATTAAAATAACTTTGTTGTTTCAAAAAGTACAATCATTTTCCGACAAAATGGTCAGATTTTCCTGTCCAACGAACCTCTTTAAGCTATTTACACACCTGATGAGATAAAATTATTCACAAGCAGGCTTATGACCAAAATTGAAAAAAAATTTATGGAAATTTCTTTTACAAAAATTCGACAACTTTTTTTTTACAATAACGTACTACATTTATTATTCATTACCATCATATTAAAAAAATCTTACAAAAAATTATTTCTACGGAAACACTAAAAATATTTCTGCGAAAACATTTTAAATTCAGCCACTATTTGAGAGTGCCTGTATGCGGCAGCTCGATTTTTTCGATGAGTAATACAAACAAAAAGCTCTCTGAATGCGTTATTTCCATGGGGCTCCGCCATCTATTGATAAAAACGCCGTATCGCAATTTGTGATATGTTTGAAATATGTGCCAAGAACGTGAAAAGTTGCAAAACAATTGAAATACCTCACAAACGATGAACGATATCAAACATGCATTATAATTTGATGTAAAACACAAAAATACATAAGGGGTGTTGTATTAAAAATATAAATCGTGTATCACCAACGACTTATGGACCAGCCTGTGATTGTCAAAATATATTTATATGCCGCAGCTCGAGACACCCTATAATTAACGTATATACTTTTTTCTTATATCTTGTATAATATAATAACGGATATATTGAGCTTAACCGTATAAATGCGTTCCCCTGTATATGTGTAAAAAAACTCGGGACGCAGCAAGTGCGTTATGGTAGTGAATTTTTATTAAATGCTTCAAATTTAAATAACTCAATTTTCTATAAACTTAGAGAGTTTAATTTCAATACGTAGTAAGGTTTTTCCTAAGGCAAGATATCCACAAATTTCATTAAAATAACTTTGTAATTTTCGGAGAAAAAAATTTTTTTCGAAAGAAAATTTAAAATTTGAGTAACTCAATTTTCTCTAAACTTAGAAAGTTGAATTTTGGTACGTAGTAAGGTTGAGGCAACATATATAGTAAATTTCATTGAAACAGCTTTGTTACTTTCGGAGAAAAAAAATTTTTTCGAAAGAAAACTCAAAATTTTTCCGGAAAACCCCGTCTGATTTTTCTGGATAACGAACTCATCCAAGCCATTAATAAAAGACAGGCACTTGCCAAGTTTCATCGAAATCGGTTAATTATATTTTGAGTTATCATATATATATATATATATATATATATATATATATATATATATATATATATATATATATATATATATATATATATATATATATATATATATATATATATATATATATATATAAACATATAAAAATTAAACCTATTTACAAATGAACTTTAATAAGATATTATGCTGTGACAATACCTCTCTCAAGCACCCTAAAATATAATCAAAATGTGCACAGTTATATATGTTTTATTTCTTTTTCCCTTGTCTTAATACACTACATATTTTATGACAATCGATTTAATTAACTTATTTGATTTCATAAATAGTCGGTTAATAGTGACTTGGAATGAAGTAGACACCACATTTTCAAACATATTAAGAGAATATGAGTAAATCAACAGCAAATGGGAATGAATTCGGTCAGTCGCCCAGCCACGTGGTTAAAAAACACTGTTTGCATGAGTGGTTACAACTCTAGCTCTAAATAAAAGGACTGTAACAGCGGCAGAAGCAGAAGTCAATGGAAGGTTGATGAATGAATCTCATGAGTCAATAAGAAAAGCATTGACTAACCAACAGCAACCACATACTTATGATTTAAACATGTTTCAAATTTGAATAGGTCAATTTTCTGTAACCCTAGAAAGCTGAATTTTGGCACATAGTTAGGTATTTCCCAAAGCAATATGTAGACCAAATTTTATTGAAATTTTCGGAAAAAAAAATTTTTTTTGAAAGAAAACTCAACATTTTCCCGGAAAACCCCGTCCGATTTTCCTGGCCAACGAACTCATCCAAGCCATTAATAAAAGAAAGGCACTTGCCGAGTTTCATCTAAATCGGTTAATTATTTTTTGAGTTATCAGACGGATACATATATATATATATATATATATATATATATATATATATATATATATATATATATATATATATATATAAATATATATATATATATATATATATATATATATATATATATATATATATATAAGCATATAAAAATTCAAACTGACCCCGGATATGGGTTCTAGGGGTCCTAATTCGCGCTCATTTGAAAGAATTTTTGCAAAGTCTCACCATCGATACCTCTCTATTAGTGAATTTTTTTTAATAAAAATTCACTAAAAAAAGGCAAAAACTGAAACTGACCCCGTATATGGGTTTTCGCGCTCGTTTGAAGAAATATCTTTAAAATTCATAAGTCGCTGTCTTCTTAAAACGAATTTTTTCTACGAAAATTTGCTAAAATATAGATTATCAAACCATAAACTCTACAGCGGCAACTACTGCCGAAGCATCAGAAAGAGGATCTATTGAAATGGATGTTCAGAAAACATTTTAGAAGAATCAAGGACAATAATGGTTGAACCTGAAACTTAGAGCTTTGTAAAACACATTTATTACGACATTTTTCGACAGAATCCAGATTTGCTTCAAATTCGTCTTCTAAAAATTGCAAATTTTGACGTTTCAAATCGCAACTTTGACGTTTCAAGAAGAAAAATTATAAAATTTGCAAAATATTTTGCTTCTTTTTGACCATTTTGCGCCAAGAAAACTTAACCATTGTATGTAATATTCAATTGGTTTTGTTAATCACACAAAAGATTTTGTTCCTGTGCTTTCCTCTGATCACCAGTGGCAGCCAAAACGTTTTTCTTTAAATGCCTATAATTTTGTTTTGTTTCAACTTAGAGATCTGGATTTTGGTGCGTGTGGTAAGTTTGATAGTGGATACGTAGATGTCAAATTTGCTTGCCATAGCTCTGTTATTTTCGGAGATCTTGCCTTCCTCCCTCTGCTTTAATGTGAGATCATGTGCCACCACAATCCGAGTGCCCTTCAGCTTACCACAATTCTTCAAAATATGTGTCTTCTTTAGGTACGACGTGAACTCTATCAAAATTGGGCTTCTTTTGGACTTTACAAGTATAAATGCTATTCAGTTCCTACTCGGAAATATCTAGCAATCTTTTTATTTCACCCAACACGTACCCAACCAGGCTCCCAGCATCAACAGCTATCAATCTAAAAATCAACAAAGTGTTCTTTCTGGTCTTTCTCTACAACAGCTCAACTTTCCATCTCTATTTCCCTTTTCTCCGCACTCTTCAACTTCCTCTTAAATTCTTCAACTATCATTAAAAAGTCTATGCAGAGCCTTAACGACGATTTTTATCTGAAACTTGCTTTATCAATCGTAAACTGATAAGGGATCTGAATTTTACTTGGTCCTGTGAGAGTTGTTCGAAGTTGCTGTTTACATTGATATCCAACTTGAGGCTAAAGTTACACCATGGCTTGGATGTGTTCGTTAGCCAGGAAATCGGTTTCCTGGGAATTTTTCGATTTTTGTTTGGAAACAATTTTTTATCTCCGAAAATGACAAAGCTATTTTAACTAAATTTCGGGAGTGTGTAGCTCTGGGAAAGACACTACTAAAAAACAAAACTCACCTTTCTAAGTTTATAGAAAATTGAGTTATTAAAATTTGAAACGTTTAATGAAAATTCACTTCCATAACGCATTTGCTGCGTCCCGAACTTTTTAGCGAATTTTTTTTTAATTCGCTAATGGGGAGATCTGTGTTTATATATATATATATCTCCGACCGATAACTCAAAAAAATAATGGACCGATCTTGATCAAATTTGGTGAGTGCCTTCCTTTTACAAGTGGCTTGGATAAGTTCGTTAGCCAGGAAAATCGGACCAGGTTTTCCCGAAAAATTTGGTGTTTTCTTTCTAAAAAAATTCATATCTCCGTAAATAACAAAGTAAGGGCAACCAAATTTAGTACGCGTGTTTGTGTTATAAAGGGTGAACTCTGTACCAATATCTAGGTCTCTTGCTTTAAAGACAACGAAGTTATGGGCAGTGAAAGAAACATTTTTTTATAGTTTTCCTCAAAACGTCAAACTCTCAATTTTAAACGTCAAAATTGGCAATGTTTAGGCAAAGAACGTGAAACAAATACCGATTCTGAAAAGAAAATGCTGCAAGAAGAGTGTTCTGCAAACCCTTAAGTTTCATATTCAACCGTCATTGCCCTTTATTTTACTAAAATGTCTACAAAATATTCATTTCAAATAGACCCTTTCTTTGATGCTTTGGCTGTCAGTTTAGTTAAGTTGATGCTTTTTTGGATATTTATTTTTAGGTTTAGTGAAGTTTATGGTTTAACGGTCTATAATATTTTTTAACTACTTTTTGTAGCACAAATTCGTTAATGCATTTTTGCATTTTTTTATCGAAATATGATGCGTTTATAAAATAAAAATCTGGACGCAGTAAGTGCGTTTTGGTAGCGAATTTTCGGTAAATTTGCAGATTAACTCCCGAACGGTTTTCAAAAAACATTTTCCAGAAACTTGCCTAGCCAACCCCCACCCCCCACCCCCCGATCCGCAAACCCCAAGAAACACTTCTTGTTTACACTCCCCAAGGAAGTTACGGGACCAGGAGTGATTAGGGGTGTATAATTTTTTTAAGTAATTTTCGTAGAACAAATTCGTTAATGCATTTTTGCATTTTTTATCGAAATATGATGCGTTTGTAAGAAAAAGATCTAGACGCAGTAAGTGCGTTTTGGTAGCGAGTTTTCGGTAAATTTGCAGTTTAGCTCCCGAACGCTTTTCAAAACACTGTTTTCAGAAACCTGCCCAGGCCCCCCCTCCCTGGATCCACAAACCCCAAGGAAAATTTCTTGTTCACACACCCCAAGGAAGTTATGGGACCAGGAGTGAGTAGGGGTGTATAGATTTTTTTTAGCTAATTTTTGTAGAACAAATTCGTTAATGCATTTTTGCATTTTTATCGAAATATGATGCGTTTGTAAGAAAAAAAACTGGACGCAGTAAGTGCGTTTTGGTAGCTAATTTTCGGTAAATTTGCAGTTTAGCGCCCGAACGCTTTTCAAAAAACTGTTTTCAAAAACCTGCCCAGACCCCCCCTGGATCCACAAACCCCAAGAAATATTTCTTGTTCACACACCCCAAGGAAGTTACGGGACCAGGAGTGAGTAGGGGTGTATAATTTTTTTTAGCTAAATTTCGTAGAACAAATTCGTTAATGCATTTTTGCATTTTTTATCGAAATATGATGCGTTTGTAAGAAAAAAATCTGGACGCAGTAAGTGCGTTTTGGTAGCGAATTTTCGGTAAATTTGCAGCTTAGCTCCCGAACGCTTTTCAGAAAACTGTTTTCAGAAACCTGCCTAGACCCCCCCCCCCCTGGATCCTCAAACCCCAAGGAAAATTTCTTGTGCACACTCCCCAAGGAAGTTACGGGACCAGGGGTGAGTAGGGGTGTATAATCTTTTTTTAGCTAATTTTCGTAGAACAAATTCGTTAATGCATTTTTTATCGAAATATGATGCGTTCGTAAGAAAACATCTGGACGCAGTAAGTGCATTTTGGTAGCAAATTTTCAGTAAATTTGCAGTTTAGCTCCCGAACGCTTTTCAAAAAACTGTTTTGAGAAACCAGCCTAGACCCCCCCTGGATCCTCAAACCCCAAGAAAAATTTATTGTTCACACTATCTGCTAATCTGAAAATTTACCGAATTTTCACTAAATCCTTCAAATTTCAATAACTCAATTTGCTATTAACGTAAGCTTTGTTGGTTATAAAACCAACATTTAAGTTTATTTATAGAAAATTTTTGTATATTTTCAAACCATAAGTAATTTTGATAAATTATAGTACATTGTTTCTACTACATAGGCTATACCGGTAACCAGATTGATGTCTGCTCGCATTTGCTATTAAAAACACTTTCAGAACACATTTTCTGCATCTAGACTTTTGAAAAATGTTTATATATTTAAACAATAAATTTATTTCGATGAAATATGGTATATTGTTTCTACTATATAGGCAACCAAGTTTGATGCCTGCTTTCATCAAAGAGAAATTTGCTATTAAAAATATTTTAAAGAAAATTCGCTACCATAACGCACTTGCTGCGTCCAGAGATTTTTTTCTTACACATAGAATCTAAAAATTGATTGATAAGTGCTAATCATTTAAGGTAGGTCTATATTTTGTAAGTAAATAAGATTGATCAATTTTAGTTCTTGGTACATTTACCAACAGTGTTGAAGGACAAAAAGCATTACATTAGAGACATTTCTTCCTGTAACTCATTAATTACACTTGATATTTCAATAACCCAAACCTTTCTCAATATGGTCTTGAAAAAAATGATCGTGCGTAATGAATACCTGTAATTTTACTGATAATAAATTAACATTTTATTACTCGTAATTAGTAAGTACATGGTAAGTATCACGATTTTTATAAACATTAACAAAGGTATTGCTGTTTTATTTGTATAAGTATAATTTACAATGTAATAATCTTTTCCTGTTAAACAATAGGATAGTATCCTTTAAATTCGACGCGGTCATAAACTAATAAGTATCTTTGCGTTATCTATTACCAAGACAACATAATTAAATTAAAGTCATCGTTGATGTTGCCGTCAAACGAAATTTTAATATGTTTTGCAATCATAATTGTAGTTCCTTGTGGTTTTATCACTAAGTTGTATACAGTAGGTGGCGAAATTAGTAGATAAGCTTAAAGCGAAAAAAGGAATGAACAAGTATATACCTGTCCCCACTACATCTTCTATTTTACAGGCGTTTGCAAATTATGCGGACTACAATCAGGCAGCAGTTACTTGCTGAAAAATATAAAGCGAAAAAATCAGTTAACAAGTATACACTTGGCAGCATTTGGGTGAGGGTAAGTTCACCGATGAGACGTTTAGCTCTCTTTAGAATGGCTTCTAGGATAGCGAGCGTAGAAGCGGCAGCGGCACCCCAGATGTGGGAGCAGTATTCGAGGTTTGGCCTTACTTGTGAAGCATAAAAGTGGATATTTCCCTAGAGTTTGGTTTCGTTATGTCGATGATATTTTTGCAGTGTTTGACACAAATACATGTAAGGTAGAAGAATTTACTGAAAAACTAAATAGTCAATTTGATTCAATAAAATTTACCCACGAAATAGAAAACAACAATAAACTTTCGTTCCTAGATGTACTAGTTATCAAAAATAAATGCTCGCTTGAATTTGATGTCTATAGGAAGGAAACGGCTACTATTAGTTATATTCCTAATGACTCACATCATGCGTTTGCACAAAAAACGGCTAGTTTAAATTTCTTAGTAAATAGATTGATCAAATTTCCGTTGAGTAAAAATAGATTTAATACAGAATTAAAATACATAAAAAATGTGGCGAGATATAACGGTTACTCGGATGGTTTAATAGACAAATTAGTTAACAAACACAGAACAAAGAAGTTGATATCTGAATGTACGACATTTAAGAATGATAAAATCGAGAAAAAATTTGTGTGCTTACCTTATGAACCACGAATCACAAAGGGTTTGGAATGTATTTTTAAGAAAGCTGATTTACATTTGACGTTTTCGACGAAAAGTAATTTAAAAAATTTGTTGGGTAATACGAAAGACAAAGACCAAGTCACGGAAATGTCTGGAATTTATGAGATTAGTTGCAAAGATTGTGATCTTAAATACGTGGGCCAAACTAGAAGAAACATAGCCACCAGATTTCGTGAACATCTCTCACAGTTACGATATGGTACGGTGGACAAATCATGTGTGGCACAACATATATGGGATAATAACCACCACATTGACAAAGAAAATTTGAAACTTGTCAAAAATGTCAGACATCAAACTATGCTTGATTCATTAGAAAGTATTTTTATATTAAGGTCTATTAAGAACAAAACTTCATTAAATCGTGCGGCACCTGTAATTTCTAGCTCTTTGTTCTCTCTTTGCATTTGACCGCTTAAATACTCCTAATTTGTCTGGTAGAACAATAAATTATTGCCAATAACTCGACCGGTTTATACATATACTAATTAGTATGTTTTTCTTGATTTAAATACCGGTTTCGGTTTTTGTATATATGTAGTCAAGATAAATATTTTCACGTAGAATTAAAATCAATATAAATATAGTTTGTATGTAGTATTTTAGTTGAACTATTTTCCTTTGTTAAAGTTAACACGGTGAGACAGACATCTGGGTTTTAGTTTTCTATTTTTAAAAGAGATGAGTTGAGTTTACGTTTTGTTATCGCACCAGATGTCTTTGTCGGCATGAACTAATATCCACATAGTAAATTTCTAGATCGAAAAGAAACGTGCTGTTTCTTTAAAGAACTCCGGTCCTTGTAATACCTATATTAGATAAGGGTCATAAATTTGTCGACCAAAAGATTAAAGCAGGTCTCCGACCTGTTTCACTGTCGCAATAAACAAATGATCGTTGTTAGACGACAACTTTACTTCGGACTAGCTCGTTTACTTTGACGCGATATAAATATACGGGTTCTAGTTTTTTTTATGTTAGAATTTTTCTTCCTCTGAAGATGTAGACTTTGTCTACGAAACGATCGTAAGGTCTCTGAAATATGTGTTGTGGTGATTTGGGTGTTCTCCAAGTGTACTTATAAGTATATAAGGTATAGAGATTAGCTGGTGAAAAGTATTTGCAAGCCCGGAAGAGGAAACCTAATTTCCTAACAGCCGCTTCTGCAATTGATGTGACATATTGATGCCGATTGACATTTAGATCTACAGAAATGTCAACAAGTGAAAATGACTCATTACTTTAAATAACATGGTTGTTCATTGTGATGGGTCTAGGGCTGGTGTATCTTTTACAAGAAAGCAAGCAAGTGAAAAGGACTCATTACTTTAAATAACATGGTTGTTCATTGTGATGGGTCTAGGGCTGGTGTATCTCTTATAAGAAAGCAAGACTGAGATTTGGTGGGGTTGAATTGTACAAAATTTCTACTTCCCCAGTCTAATATTTTTTGGAGATCCACAGAGACAGAACCCTCCATGAGGCTGCGATCCTCATCTAATTGGGTCAAAGAGCAGGCTTAGAATATTGTATATTTGAGTGGAGGGTGTTGTCGTCCGCGTAACTGTGAACTGGGTTGGATGTGCTAGAGAGGAGGTCATTGATGTGGAGAAGAAACAAAGTAGGGGCTAAAGCTAAACCTTGAGGAACTCCTGCATTAATTATATATAGGTTAGAGGAATGGCCATAGCTCAAATTATGCGGAAAACAATCAGGCAGCAGTTACATGCTGAAAAATAAAGCGAAAAAATAAATTAACAAGTATATACTTCTTCCTACACCATCTTCTATTTTACAGGGCGTTTCTCAAACTATGCGGAAAACAATCAGGCAGCAGTTACTTGCTGAAAAATATATAGCGAAAAAATAAATTAACAAGTATATACTTGTTTTTACTCCATCTTTTATTTTACAGGGCGTTTCTCAAATTATGCGGACTACAATCAGGCAGCAGTTACTTGCCGAAAAATATAAAGCGAAAAAATAAATTAACAAGTATATGCTTGTTTCGACTCCATCTTCTATTTTACAGGGCGTTTCTCAGATTATGCGGAAAACACTCAGGCAGCAGTTACATGCTGAAAAATATATAGCGAAAAAATAAATTAATAAGTATATACTTGTTTCTACTCCATCTTTTATTTTACAGGGAGCTTCTCAAATTATGCGGAAAACACTCAGGCAGCAGTTACTTGCTGAAAAATATAAAGCGAAAAAAATAATTGACAAGCATATACTTGTTTCCACTCCATCTTCTATTTTACAGGGCGTTTTTCAAATGATGCGGAAAACACACAGGCAGCAGTTACTTGCTGAAAAATATAAAGGGAAAAAATTAATTAACAAGTATATACTTCTTTCCACACCATCTTCTATTTTACAGGGCGTTTCTGAAATTATGAGGAAAACACTCAGACAGCAGTTACTTGCTGAAAAATATACAGCGAAAAAATAAATTAACAAGTAAATACTTGTTTCTACTCCATCTTCTATTTTACAGGGCGTTTCTCAAATTATGCGGAAAACAGTCAGGCAGCAGTTACTTGCTGCAAAATATAAAACGAAAAAACAAATTAACAAGTGTATACTTGTTTGCATTCCATCTTCTATTTTACAGGGTGTACAAGTATATACTTATTTTTACTTCATCTTCTATTTTACAGGGCGTTTCTCAAATTCTGCGGAAAACACTCAGGCAGCAGTTACTTGCTGAAAAATATAAAGCAAAAAAATAAATTAACAAGTATATATTTCTTTCCACACCATCTTCTATTTTAGAGGGCGTTTCTCAGATTATGCGGAAAACACTCAGGCAGCAGTTACTTGCTGAATAATATAAAGCGAAAAAATAAAACAACAAGTAGATACTTGTTTCCACACCATCTTCTATTTTACAGGGCGTTTCTCAAATTATGCGGAAAACACTCAGGCAGCAGTTTCTTGCTGAAAAATATAAAGCGAAAAAACAAATTAACAAGTATATACTTCTTTGCATTCCATCTTCTATTTTACAGGGTGTACAAGTATATACTTATTTTTACTTCATCTTCTATTTTACACGGCGTTTCTCAAATTATGCGGAAAACACCCAGGCAGCAGTTACTTGCTGAAAAATATAAAGCGAAAAAACAAATTAACAAGCATATACTTCTTTGCATTCCATCTTCTATTTTACAGGGTGTACAAGTATATACTTAGTTTTACTTCATCTTCTATTTTACAGGGCGTTTCTCAAATTATGCGGAAAACACTCAGGCAGCAGTTACTTGCTGAATAATATAAAGCGAAAAAATAAAATAACAAGTGGATACTTGTTTCCACACCATCTTCTATTTTACAGGGCGTTTCTCAAATTATGCGGAAAACACCCAGGCGGCAGTTACTTGCTGAATAATATAAAGCGAAAAAATAAAATAACAAGTAGAGACTTGTTTCCACACCATCTTCTATTTTACAGGGCGTTTCTCAAATTATGCGGAAAACACCCAGGCGGCAGTTACTTGCTGAAAAATATAAAGCGAAAAAACAAATTAACAAGTATATACTTCTTTGCATTCCATCTTCTATTTTACAGGGTGTACAAGTATATACTTATTTTTACTTCATCTTCTATTTTACAGGGCGTTTCTCAAATTCTGCGGAAAACACTCAGGCAGCAGTTACTTGCTGAAAAATATAAAGCAAAAAAATAAATTAACAAGTATATACTTCTTTCCACACCATCTTCTATTTTACAGGGCGTTTCTCAGATTATGCGGAAAACACTCAGGCAGCAGTTACTTGCTGAATAATATAAAGCGAAAAAATAAAATAACAAGTGGATACTTGTTTCCACACCATCTTCTATTTTACAGGGCGTTTCTCAAATTATGCGGAAAACACCCAGGCGGCAGTTACTTGCTGAAAAATATAAAGCGAAAAAATAAATTAACAAGGATATACTTGTTTGCACTCCATCTTCTATTCTACAGGACGTTTCTCAAATTATGCGAAAAACAATCAGGCAGCAATTACTTGTTGAAAACTACAAAACGAAGAAATAAATTAACAAGTAAATACTTGTTTTCACTCCATCTTCTATTTTACAGGCCGTTTCTCAGATTATGCGGAAAACACTCAGGCAGCAGTTACTTACTGAAAAATATAAAGCGAAAAAATAAATTAACAAGTATATACTTGTTTTCACTCCATCCTCTATTTTACAAGGCGTGTCTCAGATAATACGGAAAACACTCAGGCATCAGTTACTTGCTGAAAAATATAAAGCGGAAAGATAAATTAACAAGTATATACTTGTTTCCACTCCATTTTCTATTTTACAAGGCGTTTCTCAAATTATGCGGAAAACACTCAGGCAGCAGTTACTTGCTGAATAATATAAAGCGACAAAATAAAATAACAAGTAGATACTTGTTTGTACTTCATCTTCTATTTTACAGGGCGTTTCTCAAATGATGCGGAAAACACTCAGGCAGCAGTTGCTTGCTGAAAAATATATAGCGAAAAAATAAATTAATAAGTATATACTTGTTTCTACTCCATCTTTTATTTTACAGGGCGCTTCTCAAATTATGCGGAAAACACTCAGGCAGCAGTTACTTGCTGAAAAATATAAAGCGAAAAAATAAATTAACAAGTATATACTTGTTTTCACTCCATCCTCTATTTTACAAGGCGTGTCTCAGATAATGCGGAAAACAGTCAGGACTCAGTGACTTGCTGAAAAATATAAAGCGGAAAGATAAATTAACAAGTATATACTTCTTTCCACTCCATTTTCTATTTTACAAGGCGTTTTTCAAATTATGCGGAAAACACTCAGGCAGCAGTTACTTGCTGAAAAATATAAAGCGAAAAAATAAATTAACAAGTATATACTTCTTTGCACTCCATCTTCGTTTTTACAGGATGTTTCTCATATTATGCGAAAAACAATCAGGCAGAAATTACTTGCTGAAAAATATAAAACGAAAAGATAAATTAAGTATATACTTGTTTTCACTCCAGCTTCTATTCTACAGGGCGTTTCTCATGTCTTATAGCATACAGGTTTTGTAGTAAGAAGGAGATCCAAGAGATTTGCGCTTAAGAATAGTAACCTCGGAGGAGATATTCAGAAATCAGGTGGTCGGTTTTGTCGGAAAGGTAGTCGAAGAGCTGGACAAAGTTGTTATCAGAAGGTGACCGTTTAATGCAAGAGATGAATTTAGTTGCAGCCCTGAGAGATGTCTTTTCTTCCAGCTTCTAAATTGGGGAGTGTGGTACAGGGTAGATTGCTACGGACGTATACGCACACACATCCATGCAATCTAAAGGAAGTAAGGATCTCATACCCGGGAAATTAAGGTGATTAGTGGATGTTTTGGCACTGATTTGGGTTTCGGTGAGGAAGAGAAGTTGGGGCCTATTAGCCTGGAGGAAATGGTGGACAGAGTTCAGGTTACAATTTAGGCCACATATATTCGAGAAGGATATGTTAAATCTTGATGCCGGCGCCACCCGCACAACCCTCTCCCAGGTATCCTAATGGAAGGGTATTTTATCGCCGGAATCTTTTGTACAAGGAGGAGGTATGATCGCTTTTGTTTATAAGGAAAACGGACTAATACACCGGAACCGGAAACGTCCGTTGTGACTTCACTGGCTCGGTCCCTTGATGTAAGGGGTGGTACCTCCTCGGGCGTGCAAACTTTTTTTTAATCGAACACGCCTTATATTATAGCATTTTTGCATATTCCATAGATTTATAATGCATGTTTGTAAGAAAATAAATTCGGGACGCAACAAGTGCGTTACGGTAGCGAATCTTTATTAAATGATTCAAATTTTAATAGCCCAATTTGCTATTAATATATAGGTTCGTTGGCCAGGAAACTAGTTTTTTT
This sequence comes from Tillus elongatus, assembly GCA_964006375.1. Classification (NCBI taxonomy): domain Eukaryota; kingdom Metazoa; phylum Arthropoda; class Insecta; order Coleoptera; family Cleridae; genus Tillus; species Tillus elongatus. The sequence goes on along the minus strand of OZ023262.1, from coordinate 22,418,716 downwards.
GGGAACATTTAAAGTTTATTTTCGAAAATTTTTTGTACATTTTCAAACAATAAAGTTTTTTTGATGAAATATGGTACATTGTTTCTACTATATATGTTATAGTGGTAACCAAATTTGATGCCTTGCTTTCTTTAAAAAAAGTCTGGACGCAGCAAATGCGTTATGGAAGTGCATTTTCATAAAAATGTTTTTAATTGCAAATATGTCTCGTTAATGCAAGCAGGCATCAATTTGGTCACCGGTATAACCTATATAGTAGAAACAATGTACCATAATTTAGCAAAACTATTTGTTTGAAAATGTACAAAAATTTTCCGAAAATAAAATTAACATGTTTCTGAGAAAACTCGTTTCCTAGCCGACGAACCTAAGGTTAATATCTAATTGAGTTATTGAATTTTGAAGCATTTAATGAAAATTCGCTACCAAAACGCACTTACTGCGTCTCAATTTCTTTTACAAAATGCATCATATTTCGGTGAAAAATGGAAAAATCCAATATAGAATTTTTGAAAATCTTTTAGGTATTACCTGCCTCCCTGTGATTGTCAAATTAATTTTATAAGATGCAGCTCAAGACACCTATAAGTAACGTATGCAATTTTTTCTCATATCTTGCATAATAACAATTATATTGAGCTTTACCATAGAAATGCGTCACCCTGTATATATATATATATATATATATATATATATATATATATATATATATATATATATATATATATATATAGAATTTTAGAAAAATTTTTAGGTATTACCTGCCTCCCTGTGATTGTCAAATTAATTTTATAAGATGCAGCTCAAGACACCTATAAGTAACGTATGCAATTTTTTCTCATATCTTGCATAATAACAATTATATTGAGCTTTACCATAGAAATGCGTCACCCTGTATATATATATATATATATATATATATATATATATATATATATATATATATATATATATATATATATATATATATATATATATATATATATATATATGTAAACAGAAAGTAAACCCAGGTATATATTCTAGGGGGCTAATTTGCGCTCATTTGAAGAAATCTTTTTAGAATTCAAAAGGCGGGGTCTCCTCATTAACGAATTTTTTTTACGAAAATTAGCTATTAATTATAGACCGTTAAACCATAAACTTAACTAAAACTATTGCCAAAGCACCAGAGAAAGTGCCTATTTGAAATGAATTTTCTGAAAACATTCTATTAAAATTAAGGGCAATAATGGTTGAAGCTGAAAGTTATGGGTTTGAGGAACGCTCTTTACATAATGCGTATTTAGTTTAGGTGCTTTGCCTAAATGTTTCCAATTTTCACGTTTCAAATCGCAAGTTTTTACGTTTTGAGGAAAACCATAATTTTTTTCTTTAAATGCCACTAACTTTATATATATATATATATATATATATATATATATATATATATATATATATATATATATATATATATATATATATATATATATAACGGAATGGTTTCACTAAGTTAGAGCAAGAACAACAACCAGATATGATATTTAAACTGAATTAAGTCTTAAAACATACATATTCTCTTTATCAAATTATTTTTTATACAAAAACTCGCTAAAACATTCATCGGAATAACAACAATCTGATTAGATAACGGTAAAGTTAAATGCGACTAAAAAAAATGATAAAAAGTAAAGTCACTAACTGGGATTATAAATCGTCATGTAAGAGTCGATTATCCGATGTACAGGGCTTAGCCCACCTGGCTACGGTCAATATGTATGTGCTGGCAGGTATATCACCTAGTACATGTTAATTGTCTAACGTCTTTACTATTTACACAAAATAATTTTAATATACAAGGGATTTTTGCTCATATTAACGAAATGAAGGAAAATAACGACTTAGACACAGATCTAGGAGCTTCTTAGTCATTTCGTGTCGGATTTTTCACTCACATTCGTACTCCTACCATAATGATCAATTTTGAAGTTTTAACTTTCTTGACTCAGCTTTAATTAATTAAAAATTAATTTAGCTCTCACATCTTTCTATTTTAATATAGAAACCTGAATTTAAGTATATAGGTTACTCTTTATGACAAAAATCAGCGTACTGAATTTTCTTGGCGTAACATTGTTATTTCCGGAGATATAATTGTTTTTCGAAAGAAAACACAACATTTTCCGGGAAAACCTGGGCCGATTTCCCTAACTAACAAACTTATCCAAGCCACTTGCAAAAGGAAGGTATGTACCAAACTTGATCAAAATCGGCCCATTATTTTTTGAGTTAGCGGTGTGATACACACACACACGTATATATATATATATATATATATATATATATATATATATATATATATATATATATATATATATATCCTGGGTATGGATTCTAGAGGGCCTAGTTCTCGCTCATTTGAAGAAACTTTTTCAAAATTCAAGTCGGGATCTCCTCATAAGTGAATTTTCTTTTTTAAAAAAATCACTAAAAACATATATTTGCTATTTAATTTTTTTTAATGAAAATTCACTACCACAACGCACTTGCTGCGTCCAGACTTTTTCAATTGATTAACTATATTTCTAACTAAATGACTATGTAATTACGCCGATTGTAGGCCGCTGTTCATGTGCGTGTGTGTAAATGTCTTGTGTACAACGTTCGCAGACCTGGTCAAACAGACACAACAATTGGTGGCTTTCTTCTGATGCCTCTTAAGTTAATCTTATTTCAGTTAGGCAAGAGAATACTTTGTTTTGTGCCTAAGTGTTATTTAGTTGTTGTTTTCATTGTAGGCTTCTGTTGAAGTATCAATTTGACACGAAATATATAAAGCATGATATCACCAAGAACTTTCGTAATTGTTTTATCTGCCCATAAGGTTGAATGCCTTTAAATAAGATTCTGTATATACATATATATATATATATATATATATATATATATATATATATATATATATATATATATATATATATATATATATATATATATATATATTGAAAACTAACTCCACGTACGAGTTTTAGGGATCCTAGTTCGCGCTCATTTGAAACATATATTCGAAAATTCGAAAGTAGCTGCCTTTTTAAATGCGAATTTTTTAATGAAATTTCTCTTAAAGAATCGTTAGCGGTCTCTCGATAAAGTCTATTATATTTTTTAATGTTTCGTCCTCTACACCATCTATTCTAGGAGACACACCATTCCTCAAGCTGTTAATATGTCGATATGTTACATAAGACGTACATTGTTTATTTTGTAACAATATTGAAACCTTCAAGAAAATGTAGCTCAATTTTTAACCAGCTTACGCGCAATAAAATATTTTTGGTTCTAAAATTGAAATTCTATCAAAAGTATTTTGTTTTCTAAAATTGTCTAAAAAGTAAACAGTTTTAGCAAAATTTTATCCAAGATGGTTTCTAGTTCACGGTTATAAACGCATTATCTTAAAAAACCTCATTTTTATACATATTCTTCCTGGTTATTTAACATTTCACAATAGTTCAGGTCACCCACAACAGCAAACTGTAATTCATTAAATTCAAGAAACGGAATTTCCTGTGGTTTTTCAAAAATAATTGTCCAAGTTCCCATGGACGTTATTTTACTGGCAAAGCATGAAAATATGTATCAGATAAGCGCTAATTTGAGAATAGATGCATTTCGTCTAGTTATAACTAACATAAAAGTAATATTTGTAATTTTTGTTTTAGATTATGTCCATGGGTTTTCTTTCCGTTTGTTATACCATTTGTTATTGCTTCTTGTTGCAATAAAAGTCTGCTAGTGCACATGTATGTAATTTGGCGGTGTCGGATGTTATGTATAGCAGCAACATTAGATATATTCATCAGATAAAGTACACAGAAGCCATAAACTTGAGTTATAATGCAGTAGGCAGTAATGAGGGACGTGATATTGCAGTAACAGCATTAAAATATTCACTGCGCATACAGTTTCAGTCAAAATTTATATATTATTGGATACAATAATATACAAACTTGAAGCTAAACTCGTTAGCTGCTTTTCTAAATACCATACTAAACAATAAAAAAAGTCTGGACGCAGCAAGTGCATTATGGAAGTGAATTTTCATAAAAATGTTTTCAATAGCAAATATGTCTATTTAATGCAAGCAGGCGTCAATCTGGTCACCGGTATAACCTATATAGTAGAAAAAATATACCATACTTTAACAAAATAACTTATTGTTTGAAAATGTACAAACATTTTCCGAAAATAGGCTCTAGATGTTACCGAAAAAACTCGTTTCCTAGCCGACGAACCTTAGGTTAATAGCAAATTGAGTTATTGAATTTTTAAGCATTTAGTGAAAATTCGCTACCAAACCGCACTTACTGCGTCTTGATTTTTTTTTTACAAACATGCAACAAATTTAGATGAAAAATGCAAAAATGCAATAAGGAATGTTGAACAAAAATTGTAGGTAACACCAACAACTTATGGGCCCGCCTGTGATGATCAAAATAATTTTTTAGGGTGCAGCTCAAGACGCACTATAAGTAACGTATACAATTTTTTCTCGTATCTTGCATAATAACAGTTATATTGAGCTTTACCGTAGAAATGCGTCACTCTGTATATATGTAAGCACAAAGTATATAGGATGTGGATTTTAGGGGGCCTAGTTCGCGCTCATTTGAAAACATCTTTTTAGAATACAAAAGTGCCGGTATCCTCATTAACGAATTATTCTATGAAAATTAGCTAAAAATGATAGACCGTTAAATCGTAAACTTAACTAAAACTACTGCCAAAGCATCAGAGAAAGTGCCTATTTGACATGAATTTTCTAGAAATATTTTAGTAAACTGAATGATGATTGAACCTAGAACACTTTTTACATAATCATTCTTTCTTTCGGGTTTGTTGTCTAAATATTGCAAATTTTGACGTTTCAAATCGCGATTTTGACATTTTGAAGAAAACCCCAAGTTGTTTTTTTAAATGCCTATACCTTTTTCCTCTTTAAACTTACAGACCTAAATTTTGGTAAATGGTTCACCCTTTATAACAAAAACACGGGTACCAAATCTGGTTACTTACTTTATTTCGGGAGATATAAATTTTTTTCGAAAGAAAACACAAAACTTTCCGGGAAAACTTGGGCCAATTTTCCAGGCTAACGAACTTATCCAAGCCACTTGCAAAAGAAAGGTATGTATTAAATGTGATCAAAATAGGCCCGTTACTTTTTGAGTTATCGGTGCGATACATATATATATATATATATATATATATATATATATATATATATATATATATATATATATATATATATATATATATATATATATATATATATATATGTATATATATATATATATATATATATGTATATATATATATATATATTGATATGGTTACTAAAGGGGGCCACATATACATATATACACATACATAAACACATTTTACCACAAATTATACTAAACACAAACAACAACTTACCTTTGGTGTATGCAATGTTTTTGCACTGTAAGGCAGGGAGAAACTAAGTTTTACAGATATATATGTGTTAAAAGGAGGCAAGGCAGGTGTAAATGTATGACAAGTTTAATTAGATAGTTTAAGGTATTATTGTTTGATAGCTGTTATGTAATTTAAGATGTTATTGTTTGTTAGAATTAAGGATATTGTTTGCTAAAAGTAAGAATGTCATGTAATCTAGATATAAGATACAAAAACTATAAAGCAGATAATGTAAATAATGGACAATACAAACTGTATAAGTAGTTTTTAGCTAGGTTAAGATCTCAAAATTTGAGTGATAGATTTAGGAATGTCATGTCATAACCTAGATGTAAGTCAGCTGGTTTTATTTAGGACAGACGTCAAACTGACACTAAAATTATAGTTAGGTTAATTATTCTCTCATTGTCTAACAACAATGAGAAGTATGTATCCGAGGAGATGATGGGAAATAATTATTGTGTTAAAAATTTGATAGGATATTTTATTTGAAGCAGGCATAAAGCAGTTTTTTGATTAGTTACGCTGGTTACGGATGAAAAATAAAAAACAAGAAGGGTAAAAGTTTGGATAAAATCACAAGATTCAAAATTGTAAAAAAAAATTTGATAGATGGGAAAATTTGGATTAAATTATTAGAGGGGAATTTTTGTAGTAAGAGAGAAAATCGACAGGGATCGCTGGCCTGATAATCCAACACAGGAAAGTCAGCTAAGGCAATAAAGTCTGAGTAAGTATAGTAAAGCAATAACTTACCTTTTGTTGTGTGAAACATCCATCGCTCCAAAAAAGTAACAAAACTATTATATATATCAACCGAAAATAAAAGGGGGCCATTGGTAAATAATCATCTTCAGACTTCCATTTATAACACCAAGTGCCTGCAGCATCATCTTTTGACCTTAAAGGTCAGTAGCCGTGGCCTACCAGTGAAATAACTTGTCCATTGACTGCACGTCGAAATAAAGAATAATATAAACCATAAGAACACCAATAGGTGTCGGTACACATTGGTTTATAAGCAGCAACGATCGTGTACATATAGGGATCTTAAAATTAAGCAAGTAATACTGATTAGTTCATTTTCTGGGGGATTTTCATTGTTAAAAGTAAGATAGAAGTAAGAAAGAGCTCTAAATTTAGAGATAAAACAAAATAGATTGTGAATAGTAAGTATTAGGCATTTGTCAGTTGTGTTTGATTTAATAGATATATAAGTTCTGTGAGCGTATAAGGACCTTTGCTTTGTTTTCTTTAACATATATTTATAAGCATTTTGAGTAAAAATCAGAGGGGGAATACATTTCAAAATTTAAAATTTAATCATACTTTTGGAAATAATAATAAAAATGTTGATAGGACTTGAACCCACCAGCTTAAGAAGCTCCCTGATTTGAGAGTAAGTTCATCACCAAGGTGTAAGTCAAATATCTAATACACATATATTTAAAACACACATTTTCACAATAAAATTTCAGAGAGTATTTTACAGATAAGATCTAATCAAAAACTAAAAACAATAATAATAATATAGATCCTAGAATTAAAACTAACTTATATATTTCAATTTAAATACCCAATAGTGGGACTAAAACAACCCTAGCTTAAATTAACTTTCCATATCAATATATATATATATATATATATATATATATATATATATATATATATATATATATATATATATATATATATATATATATATATATTAATGTATATATGAAACTGAGCCTGGATAAGGGTCTACTATTACCGAAGCTAATGTGTTATGTATCTAAGAAGATAAATAATTTGCCTCACAATTACAATTTGCATAGCTGTAACATTCGCTTTGGGGATAATATATATATATATATATATATATATATATATATATATATATATATATATATATATATATATATATATATATATATATATATATATATATATATATATATACTTTTAAGGGCAGTTGCGACCAAAAAGAAGGCTATATTTTAAAGAAAGTCACTCTGTACTAAAAACTCGATATATTTCGCTCGGGGTCCCAAGCATCTTCAGGGGTACTAAAAACGAAGAAAAATGAGCACAACATCTAGATTATGCATTAAATAACACTTACAGCACTGTAACTAATTACAAAATCAAGGCCAAAGCATCAAAAACAGAGAAAAATCTGCCACAAAATAATGCAAAAAACCACAATGCAAGAACCATCTTTAAATTACATGTAACTTTACGCGAACATTTCCACTTTCAAAACATTCAAAGCAAGTCATGAGAAAGTATAAAAAAGTGTCATTAAGGTTAAAAAACTAAAGAAAGCTTTGAAAAATTCGCGTGTAACAAAATGGACATCTAACCCCATTTTTTCACGTGAGAATGTCGACCATAGATATAAGTGACAACTGCAAAACTAAATACAATGTACTGACCAACAAGAACTTTTTCACCAACAATAAGAATAAAATTTCGGTGTACAAACAACGTGATGTGGTCTACAAGTTGGACTGGAAAAATTGTTCTCTTTCTTATATAGGTCAGACTTCATAGTCTCTGTTGGTAGGAGGATCAGCCAGCCTAGGAGCTACTCAAGACTTAGACCTGATAGGTGTGCATTGGCGCATCATGTGTCTACCTTGGGTGACAACATGGATTTTGAAAATGTAAAAATATTGGATAGGGAAAGCAATTTAAAAAAACGTTCTCTTCTTAAAATGTGTCATATTCTTGAAAATGACACTAAGAACTCAAAAGCAGATATTCAAAATTTAAGTAACATATATAGCTATGTAATACTATTTGATAGGTGGAATGGCGCCTCTGTGTTGGTCGGTTCTATAACTTACAATAAGAAAACATATTATATAGTTCATTAATAGAGTAATAATAGTCTATGATCAATGATGGTCTCTTAGTTTTGCAGTTGTCACTTATATCTATGGTCGACATTCTAGCGTGAAAAATGGGGGTTAGATGTCCATTTTGTAACAGGCGAATTTTTCAAAGCTTTTTTTAGTTTTTTAACCTTAATGATACTTTTTTATACTTTTTCATGACTTGCTTTGAATGTTTTGAAAGTGTAAATGTTCGCGTGAAGTTACATGTAATTTAAAGATGGTTTTTGCATTGTTGTTTTTTGCATGTCTTTGTGGCAGATTTTTCTCTGTTTTTAGTGAATTTTCTTAGAAAAACTTCACTAATGAGGAGATCTCGACTTTTGAATTTTGAAAAATTTTTTTGAAATGTGCGCGATCTAGGATCCCTAGAACCAATATCTGGGGTCAGTTTCAATTTTTATATGTTTTATATATATATATATATATATATATATATATATATATATATATATATATATATATATATATATATATGTATGTATATTATATATATATATATATATATATATATATATATATATATATATATATATATATATATATATGTATCACACCGATAACTCAAAAAATCATGGACCGATTTTGATAAAATTTAGCATGTGTCTTCCTTTTGTAAGTGGCTTGGATAAGTTCGTTAGCCAGGAAAATCGTACCAGGTTTTCCAGGAAAATTTTGGGTTTTCTTTCGAAAAAAAATTTTATCTCAAAAAATAGGAAAGCTATGCTAACCAAATTTAGTACATAAGTTTACGACATTAAAAGGAAACTATATACCAAAATCTATATTTCTATGTTAAAAGAAAAAAAAAGTTATAAAAAAATGTTTCGTGTCAGTTCATTTCTATGAAAATTCACTACCATAACGCACTTGCTGCGTCCAGACTTTTGATGCTTTGGCCTTGCTTTTGTAATTAGTTACAGTGCTGTAAGTGTTATTTAATGCATAATCTAGATGTTGTGCTGATTTTTATTCATTTTAGTGAATTTTCTTAAAAAAAATTCACTAATGAGGAGATCCCGACTTTTGAATTTTGAAAAAATTTCTTCAAATGAGCGCTAATTAGGCCCCCCAGAACACATATCCGGGGTCAGTTAAAATTTTTATATGTTTATATATATATATATATATATATATATATATATATATATATATATATATATATATATATATATATATATATATATATATATATATATGTGTGTGTGTGTATCACACCGATAAATCAAAAAATAGTGGGCCGATTTTGATTAAATTTGGTGAATAAATTCCTTTTGCAAATGGCTTAGATAAGTTCGTTATCCAGGAAAATCAGTCCAGGTTTTCCTGGAAAAGTAAGCTACGTACCAAAATTTAGCTTTGTAGGTCTAAAGACAAAAAAGTTATAGGCATTTAAAGAAAAATAAATTGGGGTTTTTCACAAAGCATCAAAGTTCCGATTTAAACGTCAAAATTGGCAACATTTAGGAAAAGAACTTGAATATAATACGGGCTATGGAAATCAAATGTCTCAAGAAGAATGTTTTACAAACCCTGAAGTCTTAGTTTCAACCGTCATTGTCCTTCATTTTAATAAAATGTTTCCAGAAAATTCATTTCAAATAGACCCTTTCTCTGATGCTTAGCAGTACTCATAGCTATAGAGTTTATCGTTTAATGGTATATAATTTTTGTAGAATTTTCGTAAAAAAATCAATAAAGTTCAATATATCTGTTATTATACAAGATATGAAAAAAAATTGTATATATTAATTATAGGGTGTCTTGAGCTACATCTTAAAAAATTATTTCTACAATCACAGGATGGCCCATAAGTCGTTGGTGATACAAATTTTCTTTTTTTTTTTTTAATCAAACACGCCTTATGTTATTGCATTTTTGCATTTTCCATCGAAATATAATGCATGTTTGTAAGAAAAAAAATTCTGGACGCAGTAAGTGCGTTATGGTAGCGAATTTTGATCAAATGCTTAATATATGAATAGCTCAATTTGCTGTTAACCTATATGGTTGACCAAGAAACGAGTTTTTTCTGGAACTCTTTAAGTTTACTTTCGGAAATTTTTGTACATTTTCAAACAATAAAGTTATATTGATGAAACATGGCACATTGTTTTTACTATATAGATTATACTGGTGACCAAATTTGATGCCTGCTTTCTTAAAAAAACACACATTATTGCTATTAAAAAATAGTTTTATGAAAATTCACTACCATAACGCACTTGCTGCGTTCCGAGTTTTTTTTTTTTAGTACTACTGAAGATGCTTGGGACCCCGAGCGAAATATATCGAGTTTTTAGTACAGAGTGACTTTCTTTAAAATTACCCCTCTTTTTAGTCGTAACTGCCCTTAAAAAGTATACAAATTTTAGCACGCTAACGCGTAACGACTGTTACACCTCCCTTGAATCATATATATATATATATATATATATATATATATATATATATATATATATATATATATATATATATATATATATATATATCTGAATGAAGCTAATATTTCATTTTATAAAAAGTCGCCGTTGTATGCGGGTTCTTATTATTTTAATCTGCTGCCTAATCATATTTGGGATTGTCGTACTGTGACGCAATTCGAGTGAGATTTACAAGTGTTTTTATTCTGTCGATGAGTTCGAAAATCATTTCAGGTCATCATAGTTGATGTCTCTTACTTTTAGTCTTTTTAGTGAATTTTCTTTAAAATTGACCAATGAGAGGAGATCCAAAAATTTCTGCAAATGACCGCGAACTAGGCCCCTTTGAACCCATTTCCAGGGTCAGTTTCAATTTTTATATGTTTGTATATATATATATATATATATATATATATATATATATATATATATATATATATATATATATATATATATATATACATATGGGTATGTGTATATCGCACCAATAACGCAACCTTCCTTTTGCAAATGGCTTGGATAGGTTCGTTAGTTAGGAAAATCGGCTCAGGTTTTCCCGGAAAATTTTGTGTTTTCTTTCGAAAAAAATTTATATCTCTAAAAAGAACAAATTGAGGACAACCATATTCAGTGCGCTGGTTACTGTTATAAGTAGCATCCTATGTATCAAACTTCAGATCTCTATCTTGAAAGATAAAAAAATTAGAGGTAAATGATTTTTTAGTAAATAAATCTGATGAAAGTTAAAACGCAAAAATTGATTTATCAGAATGTGAGTGAAAAATACTACAAGAAATGACTAACAAGCTCCTAGATATGTGTCTAAGTCGTTATTTTTCTTGATTTCCTTAAAATATGAGCAAAAAATCCATTGTAAATCAAAATGATTTTGTGTAAATTGTAAAACCTTGAACAATGGGATATACGTGCTAGTAAATGCATGTAGTGCGTAGCTCAGTGGGCTAGGTCCCTGTACATTTTACAATCCACTCCCACATGACGAGTTCTAATCCTAGTTAGTGACTTTACTTTTTATAAAATTTTTTCTAAGTCTTATTTCAGTTTACAGTTATCTAATCTAATTGTTGTTATTACAATGAAATTTTTAGCGAGTTTTTGTATAAAAAATAATTTGATAAAGAGGCAATGAAAGTTTTAAGACCTAATTCAATTTAAATAGCATATCTGGTTGTTTGTTCTTGCCCTAACTTAGTGAAACCGTTCCATATATAATACAGTCGTAGTCTTTTCCCGTGGCTTCACAAGTGCTTGTTTTAGGGAATTTTCTTAGAAAAAAAATCACTAACGAGGATATCCTGACTTTTGAATTTAGAAAACCATCCTTCAAATGAGCGCGAACCGGACCCCCTAGAACCCATATCCAGGGTCAGTTTCAATTATATATATATATATATATATATATATATATATATATATATATATATATATATATATATATAGGTTAGGTTAAATTTGAATGTGAGTAAGCCATACTGGTCCCTCCACCGCGACCATATCTATTGTGGCTCACGCCTAATGGTCTATATTTCGCCCAACAAAGCCAGCCTCCTGCAGAGGTCGATAATCTTTGTGGGCGAAAGTTGATCCAGATCTTCTGGAGCAAGCTTTGTCTTGCCAAAGAGCAGGTATCTAATCAGGGTTGGCGAAAATTGACACCTTTTCCTTAAAATTCTAGTAATATAACGTTTCAGAAGTTTATTTGTACAGAAATACAAATATTTACAAACATCTGATATGTTCGTACACAATTCAAGTCTGTGTTGAACACGGAGGTGTAAAGTATTAATTTTTTTGTAATCACGTTATCCAGCCCAAAATTATGTCATGAAAAAAAACCTTCTCAGCAGAGGAGGCGGATCATTACAGCGATGTGGACGTTATGACTGAATTTGCAGCATTATTTTTCAACCATTTTAGTGAATTTTCTTAAAGAAAATTGTTGAATTTTCAAAACATTTCTTCAAATGAGCGTAAACTAGGACCCCTAGAATCCATATTATAAATATATATATATATATATATATATATATATATATATATATATATATATATATATATATATATATATATATATATATATATATATAGCCGTCATTTTTTCATCATTATACTTAAATATTTCCAGAAAATTCATTTCAAATAAACCCTTTCTCTGATGCTTTGGCAGTAGTTTTAGTCAAGTTTATGGTTTAACGGTCTATTTTTTGTAGCTAATTTTCGTAGAAAAAATCGTTAATGAGGAGACCGCGGCTTTTGAATTCTAAAAAGATTTCTTCAAATGAACCCAAACTAGGCTCTCTAGAATCCATATTCGGGTTTACTTTCTGTTTACATATTACGGGGTGAGGCATTTTTAGGGTAAAGCTCAATATAATTGTTATTATGCAAGATACGAGAAAAAATTGTATACATTACCAATAGGGTGTCTTGAGCTGCATCTTATAGAATTATTTGTACAATCACAGGCTGGCCCGGATGTCGTTGGTAATACCTACAATTTTTTTTTAACTTTACTTATTGCATTTTTGCATTTTTCATCGAAATATGGTGCATGTTTGTAAGAAAAATCGAGATGCAGACGTGCGTTTTGGTAGCGAATTTTCATTAAATGCTTCAAAATTCAATAAAGCAATTTCCTATTAATCTAAGGTTCGTCAGCTAGGAAACGAGTTTTCTCGGAAACGTTTATAGTTGATTTTCGGAAAAATTTTGTACATTTTTAAACAAGTTATTTTGATAAAATATGGTACGTTGTTCCTACTATATAGGTTATTTTATTTATTTATATTAGCCAATTTTCTTGTACAAAATATTACTTTAATAGCGAATTTTTTTATAAATGAATTTAGTGAATTTTCTTTGAAGAAACATTTGAGAGATTTTGTATGAAAAATTATTTAATTGATTGAACATTTTTTAAATGAAATTCATCGAAAATAAGGTTTTAATGGAGGTTCATGCAAACAAATTATTTTATTTTCAATTTTAATTACAGATTGGGGATATAATTTGAATTTTATGTACGGTTTTAACAGAATTTTATGTAAAAAATATTTAGCCAAATTCTATGCATCCTTTCATGAAAAAAAAACACATATATGCCATTAAAAATATTTTTATGAAAATTCACTACCATAACGCACTTGCTGCGTCCAGACTTTTGGTGTCTTATTTGTGATTTCACAGTGACATAGCGTGTGACTGTTTGTATTTATGTGAATATTTTGTACATTATTTTACTTATTGATTCTTATGTTTTTAGTGAATTTTCTTAAAAAAATTCACTAATGAGAAGATCTCGACTTTTGAATTTTGAAAAAATTTCTTCAAATGAGCGCTAATTAGGCCCCCCAGAACACATATCCAGGGTCAGTTTCAATTTTTATATGTTTGTATATATATATATATATATATATATATATATATATATATATATATATATATATATATATATATATATATATATATATATATATATTTATATATATATATATATTTATATATATATGTATCACACCGATAACTCAAAAAATAATGGGCCGATTTTGATTAAATTTGGTGAAAAAATTCCTTTTGCAAATGGCTTGGATGAGTTCGTTAAGCAGGAAAATCTGCCTAGGTTTTCCCGGAAAATTTTGTGTTTTCTTTCGAAAAAAAATTATATCTCCGGAATTAACAAAGTAAGGGCAGCCAAATTTGGTACGCTGGTTTACATCCTTATAAGTAAGCTACCTACCAAAATTTAGCTATGTAGGTCAAAAGACAAAAAAGTTATAGGCATTTTAAGAAAAATAAATTGGGGTTTTCCTCAAAACGTCAAAGTTGCGATTTAAAACGTCAAAATCGGCAACATTTAGGCAAAGAACTTGAATCTAATACGGGATATGGAAATCAAATGTCTCAAGTAGGATGTTTTACAAACTCTGAAGTCTTAGTTTCAACCGTCATTGTCCTTCATTTTAGTAAAATGTTTCCAGAAAATTCATTTCAAATAGACCCTTTTGCTGATGCTTGGCAGTAGCCTTAGCTTTAGAGTTTATCGTTTAATGGTATATAATTTTTCTCGAATTTTCGTAAAAAATCAGTAAAGCTCAATATTATACAAGATATGAAGAAAATTTGTATATATTAATTATAGGGTGTCTTGAGCTACATTTTAAAAAAATATTTCTACAATCACAGGATAAGTCGTTGGTGATACAAATTTTCTTCTTTTTTTTTTAATCAAACACGCCTTATGTTATTGCATTTTTGAATATTTCAGCGATGCATGTTTGTAAGAAAAGAAATTCGGGACGCAGCAAGTGCGTTATGGTAGCGAATTTTCATTAAATGCTTCAAATTTGAATAGCTCAATTTGCTATTAACCTATAAGGTTGACCAAGAAATGAGTTTTTCCGGGAACACTTTAAGTTTACTTTTGGAAATTTTTGTACATTTTCACACAATAAAGTTATTTTTATGAAACATGGTACATTGTTTTTACTATATAGGTTATACTGGTAACCAAAATTGATGCCTGCTTTCTTAAAAAGGAAACACACATATTTGCAATTAAAAACATTTTTATGAAAATTCACTACCATAACGCACTTGCTGCGTCCAGAGTTTTTTATACTTTTATTGACGTGTCTATCTGTATCAGCTCATGACAAATAAATCTATCTATCTATCTATCTATTTAGAATCAACCATTTGCTGCAACACACAATTTTTTTCTGTTAACGTAGGTTTTTCTGTTCAGCATCCACTGAATAGAATTGTTTCAAAACATAACGACGGTTGTCCATCACCCATGTCAAATTACGTTCCCACAACCCATTATTAAACTTAAGCGTTTATAAAAAGAGTAATTGTTCTAAACCACCCTAATAGAAGTCATAAATCGTTAAAGAGATGTCTGGTTAAGGGTAGAATTTAATTGGCATTATAATCAACTCGAATTAAGTAGCTATTAAAGCCTGCATCCTTCCATCATTCTCTAAAGCGCCCACATGCGTGTAAAACAGAATAAGATGGAAATATCGAGGTGGTGTCCCAACAAATAAGCCGCATCGTACTTTTTACTTATCAATAGCAGATAATTGAAGCGTTTGAAACCACCCTAGTGGTTGGAATAGGGGAGAAATGTAAAATATGGCGATAAATGTCTTCTATAGCCACTGGGCAGTTGGTCTAATTGGACATCGCTCTTGTAGAGAGTCGAATAACATACAATTGAAGGCTCATTGGGGGGTCGTTGAAGATGGAAGTGCCCCGAGCTATGATATTTGATAGAGATGTAACCTACAACGCTGCTTAATCAACGAATACAAATTTTAATTGGCCTGAACATTCCAGCGGACCGATTATTAGGTTATATGTCTTTCTCTCGGTGACATAGCTTCACGTGACCTAATATTATAATTTAGTTATGAATAATTTTAAGGACTTGATGGCCACCACTATAGCGATATCGGCAAGGCAGTTTAATTGCCAACAAGTAACAGTGATTTATATAGAATTTTAGTGAATTTTTATTTAAAATTCACAACAATTCATAGAGAGGTATCGATGGTGAGACTTTACAAAAATTTTTTCAAATGAGCGCGATTTAGGACCCCTAGAACCCATATCCGGGGTAAGTTTCAATTTTTATATGTTTATATATATATATATATATATATATATATATATATATATATATATATATATATATATATATATATATATATATATATATATATATATATATATATATATATATATATATATATATATATATATATATATATATATATATATATATATTTATGTCAACAACACACCACGAGGGCTTACAGCCTAAATACTATCGTACCGTGGGTGTTGACAAGGAGGAAAGAGGTAGCTTGTTAATTCTGGACTTGAAGGTTTGGAGGTTCGGAGGAGAAGGAAAAACATGTGCCGGTAAGGAATTCCACAACTTGGAAGTCCTCGGGACAAAAAAGCGGGCATAACAAGATGTTCTATGTCTGGTGACCTGGACATTAAAAGGGTGCATTCGCTCTGTTCCCCTGGTAGATCTGCTGGGGGCAGCAGGTGGGGGAATTATGGAGGAAAGCTCCTCTGAGCAGTGCCCGTGCAGATATCTATAAAAGAGAGAGAGGTCACCAACGGCACGTCGGTGGGCAAGGGATGGAAGCCTTTGGGTGAGGGTAGAGTCACCGATGAAACGTATAGCTCTCTTTTGAATGGAGTCCAGGATAGCGAGTGTAGAAGCGGCAGCTGCACCCCAGATGTGGGAGCAGTATTCGAGGTTTGGCCTTATTTGTGAAGTGTATAAGGTATAGAGATTAGTTGGTGAAAAGTATTTGCGAGCCCGGAAGAGGAAACCCAATTTCTTAGCAGCCGCTTCTGCAATTGATGTAACATGTTATATATATACATGTTTAGTTTTACCGCGCCAATTTAAGTTGTAATACTGCAGCGTTATATGTCATAGCAAGCTGGCATAACTGCACTGAATTGTGCGCATGTCCCACCCCTCGAAACGAGGGTATCTGCAATATTCAAGACATGAAGAGATCCTATTCATTCACAAACCCAGCTTCGAACAGCTTCTGAGCTTATGCAGCGAGTGCATTGCTTTGTACACGAGCACGCGTTGTGCTATGACACGTTCAGCCTATATACAATGTATATCATTGGTATATAGGTTTTATGGCTTTAAGGCCTACTGGTTCAACACGTCAGCTTCGAAGAGCTTATTACACGTATATCAATAGTATATAGTTTTTATTGTGTTTAAATATATAATTAAGTGTTTCCAAGAGATTTTATTCCATAACATGATACAGTCCACATAATTACGTAAGTAGCGGTAACTACAATCCACGAACCACACACGAGAATTAACATTTGGTCAATTCGAGCCGGATTTTCAACAACAATTGGTTAATTCGAGGCGCAGTATTTAACACAATTGTAGTTATCGCTAATAGTGAAAATCTCAGCAGAAGACGAAGTCAGTTCATCAGAAGATTCTATTGGAAAGCCGATCGCAACATTCAGAACATCCAGCACGTGGGTACCACATGGTGAGTCACATTTTTCTTATCCTCAAAATCACGTTTTTTATTTCGTTATCCATGCTATTTTATTGTAAGAATTTATTTGTACTGGGTGGTGTAATCGTTTTTGAGTAACATTTTTTTATCATTCATTTCCTTTAAATTATTTTCATATAATTCGTAATAAATTAAAAAAAACCATGTCAGAAACACACAAGTTACGTATGCTAATTAGAGAGAAATGTTCTCTAAAAGCCTCTCTGACACGTTTCGTAAAATTTTTAGACAATTATACTAATCAGGATAAAGAAATTTTAAAGCAACGGTTATCTCAATGCGAAACATTTCTAGATAAATTCCTAGAAGTGCAATTTCAAATAGATATTTTAAATGATAATTACGATGAGAACTCAGATATTGAAAACGCGGAAATTGAAATTTTTGAGAATGCGTACTACGAGGTTCTTGCACGTGCAGAAGGATTACTTTTAAATTCAAATCTAACTACCACTAACAGTGGTAACTATTCGGGAGACTGTGGATTACCACAGTCTTCAAATTCAATTAATTCAAGCGCCGCCGCAACACCTTCCTTACCCGAAGTCAGATTGCCAGTCATCTCAATAAAGCCGTTTTCTGGTAATACACAGGATTGGCTCAGTTTTAAGGACAATTTTCATGCCTTAATCGAGTCTAATCAACAATTGCATAACGTACAAAAATTTCTTTATTTAAAATCGTGCCTTAGCGGTTCCGCGATGCGGGTCATATCAAATCTTGAACCTACTAATGCAAATTATAAAATCGCTTGGAATTTACTCGCCGAACAGTTCGAAAACAAAGACGCAATTGCACATAATCAGGTAAGCGCCCTATTTAATTTAACGTCAGTTACAAAGGAATCTCACGTGGGTTTGAAAAATTTAGCAAACGAAACGAAAATGCACCCCAGAGCTCTTCCAGTGCTGGGTGAACCCACGCATCATTGGGATACCTTGATTATTCACTTATTGTATACTAAATTTGATAACGCGATTCGACGAGAATGGGAAAACGCCATAATTTCTAATAATACATGCAAACTTGAAAATTTGCCCAATTTGATCGTACGTAGGCGTCAATTTTTAGAAAAACTACCGTTGAACAATAAGCCTGCAAACAATTATTTTTCATATCAAAAACCGGAACATAATGTTCCATCGAAAGTCACGTGGCATATCACAGCCAATGAGTCAAACTGCGCTATATGTGATTATAATCACCAGTTATACCAGTGGGTAGAATTTAAAAGGTTAACACTGCAACCGTGGCTTGACGAAGTCAAAGGGTTGCATTTGTGCTTTGATTGCTTGCGTCGTGGACAACATAACTCAGAAAATTGTAGATACGGGGGCTGCAAAAAATGCGGGAACAAACAAAATACCGTCACGTATGGGTTGGGTTCGAGTTCGTTTTTAGCAAGCCGTTGCCTAAAACAAATAGCTATAGGTAATCGAAGCAAATTTCCCCAGATGACCGGAGCAATAAAACGCGACTTTTACGTAGACGACTTGCTTACAGGAGCAGAGTCAATAACGGAGGCAATAAATTTAAAACAGGACATCAGTTCTTTGTTGAACTCAGCGGGCTTCAAGTTACGCAAGTTGGTTGCGAGTGACCAACGAATACTAAGTTTAAACGGGCAATTAAATTGCGTAAAAAACTACTTTGAATTAGGCGATTCATCGAATTCGAAGACCTTAGGTCTATATTGGAATGCATCTGAGGATGTTTTAAAATTTAACGTAAGCACTCTGTATGCAAAAATCACAACCAAGCGACACATTTTGTCTACCATTGCGCAACTGTTCCAACCCATTGGGCTCATTGGTCAAATTATAGTAATGGCAAAAATTATCAGGCAAAATTTGTGGAGACAACAAATTGAATGGGCTCAACCTGTCCCAGAGCAAATAAAAAAGCAATGGTTGGGTTTTATAGGCAAATATCATTTGTTAACTCTATACGTGCCAAGACAAGCGACATGTCCGAACCCAGTTGTAATTCACGTACACGGGTTTTGCGACGCGTCCACAGCTGCTTACGGCTGTGCGATTTACGTACGTGCGTCTGATAGTTCAGGCAATCACACGGTCAGACTGTTATGCTTAAGGTTTTATAAAAACACGATGTCTATTAACAAGTACAGTGGAGTATTAAACTCGGAAGAGATCGAAATCTCAACGAGACTTCTAATCAGACTCGCGCAAAACACTGATTTCTACAGCGAACTAAAATCATTAAAAACCAATAAATCACTAACTTCAACAAGTAGCTTGATAACACTTAATCCATTTGTCCATTCAAATGGAATTTTAAGGAATGCTAAGGTTCCCTACGATCAAAAGCATCCAATATTATTACCTCGAAGACATCCGCTGACTCGACTAATCATTAGGGATGCTCACGAAAAAATGCTCCATTCTGGAACAGAAGCCGCGCCAGGAGCCATTCGAAACGCATATTGGCCTATATCAGGTCGAAGCAATGTAAAATCCATTATTCGTCAATGCAACAGTTGCTTCAAATCTAGACCTGTGATGGCTCAGCCACCAATGGGCGATCTCCCTTTCTTGCGAGTGAACCCTGAAAGCTTAAAGGACTTTACGATTTGCGGACTTAAGTACGCCGGTCCTTTTTATATCAAGGAGGGAGTGCGCAAGTCTACTACTGGCAAGGGTTACCTCTGCGTTTTTGTGTGTCTTATAATGAGGGTTGCACATGTTGAGCTGGTTGGTAATCTGACAACCAAGGATATTTTTGTCAGTTTCAAATTGATATTATTCTAGACGCGAACTTTCAAGTAATTTTTTATTCATGCAATGCTACAGACTTCGTAGACGCATCACGCGAACAAAAATTAAATTTGCAAGAAATTAAAAAAAATATCAGAAGCGACAAAAAAAATTGCGGCAATCACATTGTAAAGGAAACTGAATTCACATTCGTGGAGTTATACACCATCCTAGTACAGGTGGAGACTTGCATGAATTCCTGTCCTCTTACCCAAGTACCAAGTGTTCCCAGTGACCTAACACCCCTAACTCCTCGTCACCTCCTCATAGGTGGCTCACTAAAGGCACCCACTAAGTGAAGACGATGGCGCTACGAGTACATCAGCAGTCTTCAGCAGTGAGGAAAGTGACATACCGGTTCTGACTTTGACATTCGTACGGGGGATTTAGTGTTAATACGCGACAACATTTAGCTCAATGTGAGTGGACACTTGGCCGTGTTATCGAACTTCATCGCAGTGCAATGAACCGTCTCGCAATATTGCCATGCAGTGATAGAAACATTTTATAGACATTTTTTTTATTAGCCTTTTTGTATAATTTGTGTATATTTTTATGTGTAGTTTTTAAGTTTGTATATTTAGGTTAGTTCTTTGAAGTTACTACTTCAAGGCGGCCGGTATGTTTAGTTTTACCGCGCCAATTTAAGTTGTAATACTGCAGCGTTATATGTCATAGCAAGCTGGCATAACTGCACTGAATTGTGCGCATGTCCCACCCCTCGAAACGAGGGTATCTGCAATATTCAAGACATGAAGAGATCCTATTCATTCACAAACCCAGCTTCGAACAGCTTCTGAGCTTATGCAGCGAGTGCATTGCTTTGTACACGAGCACGCGTTGTGCTATGACACGTTCAGCCTATATACAATGTATATCATTGGTATATAGGTTTTATGGCTTTAAGGCCTACTGGTTCAACACGTCAGCTTCGAAGAGCTTATTACACGTACTCCTCCATTATTTGACAGATAACAAGCACCAGTGGCATTTTGGATTGCTACAGGTTCCAGAGCACCTTCGATTATTAGAGCTGACTCGGCCAGACATACGAACGCATCTTGTTGGTTGATGGCTATTTCAATTTCATCGCTTTTACCAAACGATTTAGTTGGTGAATAGTAAGAGCGCAGCTCTTCTCGATCGATGCCATCATCAAACACGGGTTCTTTGAATATTTCTAGTTTTGACGACATGATAACCCAGGCTTTGCAGGAACTCAATATTATCGGGACGAAGCGTACCCTTTGACGTGTCTGACTCAACTGAATTTGTTGTGGTAGATGCACTTGCTTTTATATCCTTAAAGACCAACATACTAAGCAACTTTTATAAGTTTCAAGCGAACAGACACCTCTTCACCTTGAAAGTTGACAGGAACTGAATCTTGGTCGACGATGTCGATGCTTATATTGGAAATCTCTTGCTTGTTCACCGGCAAGTAAATTAAATTTTTAGGTTCTATGTCGATTGCGTAGCCAGGATCAACCATCGGAGCAAACTCATACAGCGTATGTGAGGGTTGTCAGTTATAATAGGAACCAGACACAATATTGGTTTCGATGCGAATCTGTCTAACATCCACTATTTCAACAGGTAAATCAGATTCATAAAAGGTGTCCGGCTGAAGAACTTGTTTTGAAAAGCCCAACATTCGCCCAATCGAACCATCAAATTCAAAACTGACATTTGTATAACACTTTAGTCTACATTTGATGGTGTTCGGATTAGGTCTCAGAATCAGAGCCTGTTGCTTTTGTTCGTGTGTTGCTGTAGCACCAACAAGTTCATTTTGAAGTAACTCTTCCAAGTGTGTTATTTCATAAGCACCGGTGGGTATCGTGATGGTTCGCCAACCGGTTCCTTCTTTTACATGAAATTTGTTTTTACCTTCATAGATGTTGGGTATGTTGTTGTAGGTGTGAAAGCCTATCAAGGCAACAGCATAATTACCATCCAAAACAATTGGTGGATGGTAGTCTGACGACAGATGGGAGCTGCGGTCTTTCAACACAAAGGTGTGCGCCATGACTGATACACACAGGCTACTGTTTAAGTCTTTTATTGCAATGGCTTTTGCAGATACAACCCATAATCGGAGCGCTGTTTCTTGAGATACATGCCTTTGTCTCACTTGCATTCATATATATACACACCCCAAAAAATATAGTTTAGTTTAAGTTAAGATGCGTACCAGCAAACACGCTTCTGCCTTACCCATTACAAATATAGACGATGTTGTTACGGACACAGCTCAACAACAACTGAGGCATGGTCCTCTCTTTCCAAACACCGTTCGCTGTATCATATGTGGTCCCAGTGGGTGTGGTAAAACTAATGTCATGCTGAGTTTGTTGTTTGAAGCAAACGGTTTAAAATTTGATAACGTGTATGTGTATTCAAAGTCTCTGTATCAACCGAAATACAAGATGTTAAAGGAGGTGATGAATGCAACAAAAGGTGTTGGTTACTATCCTTATAGAGAAAACGATGAAATATTAGATCCGGCAGATGCCAAGGACAACTCTGTGTTTATATTTGATGATGTAGCTTGTGACAAACAAGATAAAATAAGAGCATACTTCAGTATGGGCAGACATATGAATATTGATTCATTCTATCTCTGTCAAACATATACACGAATACCCAAACATCTGGTACGTGACAACACCAATGTTATTGTGTTATTCACGCAAGATGAAACCAATTTAAAACACGTGTACGACGATCATGTGACCACCGATATGGACTTTAAACAAATTAAAACTATCTGCTACCAATGCTGGAAAGATAATAAGTATGGTGTGTTGGTGATTGTGAAGGAAAACGATGTACACAAAGGTCGATATAGAAAAGGATTCGATAGATATATATTATTCTAACAATGATAGACAGGACAGTCAGCTGTCTAACACAGGTGTCATACAGCTGTCATACAGGTGTCTAACACAGGTGTCTAACACAGGTGTCTAACACAGGTGTCATACAGCTGTCATACAGCTGTCTAACACACACAGCTGTCTAACACACAGCTGTCTAACACACAGCTGTCTAACATACAGCTGTCTAACACACAGCTGTCTAACACACAGCTGTCTAACACACAGCTGTCTAACACACAGCTGTCTAACACACAGCTGTCTAACACACAGCTGTCTAACACACAGCTGTCTAACACACAGCTGTCTAACAAGACAGACGGATATCGTGATAAATAAGAAGGCATGTACCGTGACGGAGTCAGTATATGTTAAACCACCACACAACCTGTATCGCTCAAACAAATGATTAGACCCGCTGGTAACACCAAACAGTTGTAGCACAATGGAAGTGTTGGGTAAGGAAGAGCGAAAAGTTAAGAAAAGGATTTTACAACTTGCTGACAATATTCGAAAAAAACATTTAATGCTTAAACTTAACAGAGCTGAGAATGATGATGCTCTGCAACGTTTATATAAACCACTTGTTGAGCCCCTAAGTGAAATATCTAAAAACACAGCAGCACTGCAGCAGCAGCAGCCCCAGCAACAACCAAAGGCTGAACAAATCAAAGACGAAGTCGATATACCAGAAACGAAACCCCAAGTACAGTTCCTTAAAGACCATGAAGTTTTTGAAGCTGAACCAAGGGAAGAGGCTGAGGAGACAAGTTCCGATGAGGATATCCCAACATTTGAAGAGCTTGAGGCCGAAATACAAACTGTCACAACCAACCCTGCATATCAAGAATTTTTGGAGCAATATCCTGACCGAGTTCGATATTATGTAGACAAGTATTTTACTGAACCACCAAGGCTCGGTACCATTGATCAAACGTATGGTGCCCGCTACGCTAAAGATACCGGTAGCTGGAGTCTTGGTAACAAACACTTAGACTTTACCGATGCTGAGATTCAACTGGGCCAAAGGAGATACCCGCAAACACAAGGTTTGCTAGAATTGTTATTTATGAAAAGACCCCGGGGGTATACTTATGACGATCTTCAACACTATAGAGATATTCTAGAAGCAACTAGTGTTTATAAAATGAACTATGATCCTAACGCCCGAACCAAGGGTTGTTCCTCTGAAAAGTATCTGACTCTAATAAAACCAGTGATAAATCCACGAGGTCGTAGATCCTCAACACCTCAAGGTTTTGGTTACACCTACGAGGAAGACGATGACGACAGCAACGACAGACATCTTAACAAAAAACAAAAGACTGAACTTAAAACTCAGAGTGATAAGAGCAGCGATAGCAACGCTTTGAGCCCTAACAACAACATCAGCACCAACAACTATATGATACAAAATAACAAACAAATAGCCTATGTGTATTGGAATGACATAAACGAGTTGGTTGACAGACTTAGACTTTTAGTGGCTTCCCAAGTTGCAGGTAATAATGCTCATAACAACGAAATTCAGTCAATCTTGGAAGAACTAAAAGAAGCTAGTGTTATCACCTAGTAAACCCTACAGCCATGAAGAGACACCAACGACAACAACAACAACAGCACCAACGCAACACTGAACCATCTAATGTTAATAATTCTATAAATGTATTCCAACAAAGAGTTTACATACTTGTACTTAGAATCAAATAAAAGTCTTTTGTTAAAATTACTGTGTTTTTATTTTGTAATACAATTAAAAAGTATGTCTTAAAGCAATAATATCCTGAACAAACTTATCTTGTGGTACATCGGCTATATGTAGGTTGTTTCTATGTGCTGTAAGGTATTTCACTTCAGTCTTTATTCTGTTAAAGAGATTTACTGAATTTGGATCGTACAGCTTGTTTAGGATCACTTGGGCGTCGGGGTGTTTATTTTTAAAGTTCCTCACAGCCCTGGGGAAACTTTTCTTTTGTGTTCTTACGGCATGATATGGATAGGGGGCGTCTTTCTCGTTTCTTGCAAGTAAACCAAACACACTTATTTTTCTCCGTTTACTTGGCTTTGGGGGGGGGGGGGTTGTATCTTTAAGATGTTCTGTGACTTTAGCATTTGTTTGTCGCACAAGCTGTACCTCATCATTTATACGCGTTAATTTTACTTCAATCGCATTTAGGTTGTCCTTGTATTTCTGATCAAATTTTTTAGGAAGAAATCAAAACATAATTCAATTGCACTTATCATAGAACTGAATGGATAACCAGCAAGTCAGATGTAATAGCAAATCTTTACACACATATGTACCAGATATCAAATTGTGTTCAGCATCTGTTCCATCAAAGTCCACCACATATGTAGCTGTTGTTGGTATTACTTGAGCTGTTGCTTCCGTTTTAAAGGAACCAGTAGTCCGGCTCCCAGGCGATAACTCTAAGTGGGCTCCCTCGGTTGAAACACTTGTCATGTCGTTATGCTGAAACCCCAACTGTTCCTTCAGTCGATTGTTGTAATAGGCAATCAACTCTTTAGTTTTCTTATTTTCCATCCAATGATATAATTTTTTATTACTAGTTTTACACAGTTTAGTTGCATTAAAATAGCCAGTGTTCTTATCGATAATAAGTTGAAAGTCTCCATATAGACCATACCAGAAGTTGTCTTTAATTTGCTGGTAACACACATCACTTAATGTAGCCATTTTGAAACAGATTTGGGTAGAGTAAACTGAAGCAAGTCTTTTCTCAACAACAACTGAATTATGAATATGTTTAAGAGTGTCTGTGTGTAGCCTATTTATACATATTACCCACAGTAACCGTTTTAAACTGTATTTGTTTTTTACATGGATGATGTCATACTTCTAACGACTGTATTCTAGACAAGCTCAAACACGTATAATGGAATGATTCAACAGATATAACACAAGGTCATCAACTGACACGTTGTTTACCTTTTAAGAGGGCCTCTCTCTTGCGTATATTAAACAGATACACAGACAAGCTCAAACAGGATCAAGGTTAACAACTGTAAAACGTTGTTTATCCTTTGTAAGGCCTCTCTCTCTCTCTCTTACATCAGTTTGTTTCCTCAATACAAGAGAGACACTTGTTCAGTATGTGTTAAGTCGTGAAACAAGGATGACGTCTCTTGCTGTATGTAAGTACACTCTTCTTATTATGTCTGTTTGTATTCAAATAACAAATACAAACATAACCTTACTAAACAATCAGATGATTGGTAATCAACATGTATACGAACACCTAACCTCATATGTAAACAACAACTGGTTTTGTTTTTTATATATACAACTGTGAACAAACTTTTAACGTGTGCGTCTGTGGAGCTATTGGTTTAGGGACAGTATATATCTGAGAAAGCTGTCTATGGCCAATTCGAGGTTCGTGGGTTCAAATCTAATTTCAGGCGAATGCTTTTCTTTCAAATACACATGCATTTGTCAGTCTAAGCAAAGACTTCGAGCTGTCATGACCTACGTATGTTATATCCTTTCAAACAACATGTACAAGCTCCAACAATGGCAATCTGTTGTCTGTCTGTCTGTTTCCTCAACACAGGAGACATTTGTTCAGTAGTGTGTGTTAAGCTGTGAAACAAGGATGACGTCTCTTGTTGTATGTAAGTACACTCTTGTATTATGTCTGTTTGCATTCAAATAACAAATACAAACATAACCTCAACAAACAATCATATGACTGGTAATCAACACGTGTGTGAACATAACCTTAATAAACAAATACAAACATAACCTTAATAAACAAATACATAACCTTAATAAACAAACAGATGATTGGTAATCAACACGTGTGTGTGAACATAACCTTAATAAACAAATACATAACCTTAATAAACAAACAGATGCTTGGTAATCAGTCTGTATACGAACATAACCTTAATAAACAATCAGACAGCTGGTATTCGACAAACACACACACATGGAGACCTGACTTGTAGATATCTATGGACACACAGGTCAGACATCTTGGAACGCTTGTGACGTCATCACAGGTCAGACATAAGACAGTTAATACCTAACCTGACTTGTAGATATCTATGGACACAGGTCAGACATCTTGGAACGTTTGTGACGTCATCACAAGACGTCTAACCTGACTTGTAGATATCTATGGACACAGGTCAGACATCTTGGAACGCTTGTGACGTCATCTCAGGTCAGTTTCATAGAGAACCAGGGGTTGCAGCTGTCTATTACAGGTCAGCGATCTTGGAATGCTTGTGACAGATGTGACATATGACAGGTTAGCTGACATTTGACATCTGTCAACACTGACAGGTCAGGTGACAGCTGACATTTGACACCTGACAGGTCAGGTGACAACTGACGTTGACAGCTGTCAGGTCAGGTGACATTGACACCTGTCAAAACTGACAGGTCAGCTGTCAACTGTCACAGGTCAGCGCATGCGCATGACGTCATCGCGCATGCGCAGAAAAAAGTGGAGGGGATGAGCCCAGGTGCTGCACTATCTACTATATATATATATATATATATATATATATATATATATATATATATATATATATATATATATATATATATATATATATATATATATATATATATATATATATATATATATATATATATATCTTTGGAATGTTGCACTACACTGTAATGACTGTTAAATCTACACTTTATTTGTTTGCTGTACTTTATGTGATTTTTTATTTTTTACGTGGACTGCAGTTTCGAGCCGTCCTGGTTCATCATCAGCACGCTACTGACTATGATCGTTTCTGTGTGGCTGAGCTTCTATTGGTCGGTTTACTGTTCGCTGATTGGTTGTGTTTTCGGACTGTGTCGAGTGTATCGGTGTCCTGTTTTGATTATTGTCGTTAGATAATTTGTCTATTTGTATGGCTTTTAATAAGTTTTGTTTAAATGTTTGTACTTGGATTTGTTCTATGATTAATTGTTTCTTATTGTTTGTTTGTTGAATGTAGTATTGTTTCCCAGATTTCCATTTTTTTGTGGTCTTTAATATGTTTTATTGGTTGTATTGGTTGATATCTGGTTTTGGTGTTTTCTGTTGCGAATGTGTGTAGCTACGTTTGATTTTATGTAATGCTGTTATATGTTCCTTGAATCTTGTTTATATTGATTTTTTTGTCATTCCTGTATATATTTTTTGCATGTGTTACATTATATTTGATATATTCCGTTTAAGTCATGTAGGTTGTGTTTTCGTTGTTTATTATTTTGTTATTGGTTTTGTAGCTGATTTTTGAGTCATATTTTTTGAGTGTTTGTGTTATTTTTTTGATGTGGTGGTGATAAGTGAACGTTGTGTATTTTGTGTTTGTTTCTGGTGTTTTAGTTTTCGGTTTTCTTAATTTGTTTGTTTCTGATTTCTTTTACTAGCTTTTCTATTGCTTTCTTTTTGTATTCATTTCTTTGTGCTATTTGTGTTTTGATGTTGTATTCTTTTTCTCGTTCGTTATTATGGAGTGGTACATTTAGCATTCTGTTTACTAAGTATCTGTATACGACCATTTTGTTTGTATGTGTATTGGGTGTTTAAGTATAGTGATGTCTGTTTGTATAGATTTTCTGTATATTTTGTATTCAATCTGGTATTCTTTTCTGGTTAGTGTTAAGTTCAGGAAGTTAATGGTGTTGTTTGGTTCTTTTTCCATTATAAATTTTATGTTGTTGTTGATTTGGTTTATTTTTCGAGGATATTGTCTATGCTGGTTTTTTGATCGTCATATATTACTAATATATAATCAACGTATCTTGTCCATTTGATGTTTGGGTCTATTTCTTTTATAATGGTGTTGATTGTATCTTCTAACTGTGGTATGTATATTTCTGCCATGATGCTTGATAGTGAAGATCCCATTGGTAGTCCGTCTTCTTGGCTGTAGTATTCTACGTTGATTTCAAAGTAATTTGGTCTCAATATGATGTTTAATATTTCGTTGATTTGTTATTTTTTGCTGTTCTTTTGCATTTTAATTTCGATTATATTTGTGGTTTCGTTAATTGGTATATTGGTGTACATATTTGGTATGTCGAATGAGGCGAGTCTTGTGTTTCTGTTTATCTTTATGTTTTCTAATCGATGCACTAGTTCAATGGAGCTTTTTTGTGTTAAATTTGTTTCCTAGTTTTATCTCTTGTTGTGGTACTTGGTCTAGTTCTTTTGATATTTTGTGAAAATTTCGGAAAATGTTAGTATCTCCGGACATAATGAAGCTATCGCAACCACATTTGGCACGCGGGTTTCTATCATAAAAAGTATCCCAAGTACGACAATTCAGATCGTTAGACTACAAGAGAACAAAGTTATGAGCTTTTGATTAAAAACAAATTTGAAACGTGAAAATTTATTAATTCTGGTAGGCTTTTTAATGCATAATGCGCTTGTAAGTGAAAAAGATATCATAAGATGACCCAAGAAGCTGCTAGATCTATGTCCCAGCTGTTATTTTCCTTCATTTGATCAAAATATCTATTTGAAATAAAAATTGTTTGCGATAAGTAATAAAGATGGTAGAATATTAACATACTATGTACGTTAGACCAGCCTTAGTACACTACATCTGTCATATATATTTTTTAAATTTCAGCAAAACACCACGAGGGCTTACAGCCTAAATACTATCGTACCGTGGGTGTCGACGAGGAGGAGAGATCAACTTGTTAATTCTGGACTTGAAGGTTTGGAGGTCCGGAGGAGAAAGAAAAACATGTGCCGGCAAGGAATTCCACAACTTGGAAGTCCTCGGGACAAAAGAGCGGGCATAACAAGATCTTCTATGTCTGGTAACCTGGACAGTAAAAAGGTGCATTCGCTCTGTTCCCCTGGTAGATCTGTTGGGGGCAGCAGGTGGAGGAACTATGGAAGAAAGCACCTGTGAGCAGTGCCCGTGCAGATATCTATAAAAGAGAGAGAGAGAGAGAGAGAGAGAGAGAGAGAGAGAGAGAGAGAGAGAGAGAGAGAGAGAGAGAGAGAGAGAGAGAGAGAGAGAGAGAGAGAGAGAGAGAGAGAGAGAGAGAGAGAGAGAGAGGTCACCAACGGCACGTCGGTGGGAAAGGGATGGCAGATTTTGGGTGAAGGTAGGGTCACCGATGAGACGTATAGCTCTATTCTGAATGGAGTCCAGGATAGCGAGTGTAGAAGCGGCAGCAGCACCCCAGATGCGGGAGCAGTGTTCGAGGTTTGGCCTTATTTGTGAAGTATATAAGGTATAGAGATTAGCTGGTGAAAAGTATTTGCGAGCACGGAAGAGGAAACATAATTTCTTAGCAACCGCTTCTGCAATTGATATGATATGTTGGTACCTATTGAGATTTCGATCCACAGAAATGCCAACAAGTGAAAAGGACTCATTACTTTGGATAACTTGATTGTTCATTGTGATGGGTCTAGGGCTGGTGTATCTCTTATGAGAAAGAAAGCAAGACTGAGTTATTTTAAGTGTAGCTCAGCGATTGAAGGGTTTCCCGTCAGATAATATAGTCGAGTTCTAATCCTATAGTAGTGACTTCACTTTTTTTTAACTTTTATTTCATTTTACCGTTATATGATCAGATTGCGTAATTCCGATTAATTTATTGCGAATTTTTCTACAAAAGAATTCATTAAAGAGGAGAGGAAAACTTCTAAGACTTAATTCGATTTGAATAGCTGATCTGGTTGTTTAATATTGTCCTAACTTGGTGAAACCGTTCCATAGTTAATACAGCCATAAAAGTTTTCCTCTGGCTTGAAAAGTGCTTGTCTCTTTCTTTGCAACCAATTTTGCTTTTTAAGGCATCGTCAGGCAAAAGAAAAAAATTCTTTGAAGCCACAGAAAAGTCTCGACATCTGTAGTTAGATCAGATTGTATAACTTGTAGTAAATTTTCGTAGAAAAAATTCACCAATGAGAAGTTCGCGACTTTTGAATCTGGAAAAATTTCTTCAAATGAGCGCGAACTAGGCCCCCTAAAACACATATCCGGAATCAGTTATATATATATATATATATATATATATATATATATATATATATATATATATATATATATATATATATATATATATATATATATATATACAGGATGTCCAATAAGCGTGCGTCGGTCCATAGTTACTAGACCGTTGTACTTGAAAAAAATTCTCAATGACACTTATAACGTCGGTGGGCAATGTATCGCAGCCTTTGGGTGAGAGTAGTTTCAATGATGAGACGTATAGCTCTTTTCTAAATGGAGTCCAAAATAGCGAGTGTAGAAGCGTCAGCGGCACCCCAGATGTGGGAGCAGTATTCGAAGTTAGGCCTTATTTGTAAAGTATATAAGGTATAGAGATTAGCTGGTGAAAAGTATTTGCGAGCCAGGAAGAGGAGCCTGAGATTTGGTAAAGTTGAATTATACAACCTTTCTACTTCCCCAGTCTTTATTTTTTGGAGATCCACGGAGACGGAACCCTTCATGAGTCTACGATCCGCATCTAATTGGGTTAAAGTGACAGGCTTATAATATTTATATTTGAGTGGAGGGTGGTGTCGTCAGCGTAACTGTGAACTGGGTTGGATGTGCTAAAGAGGAGGTCATTGCTGGCGAGAAGAAACAAAGTAGAGGCCAAAGCCAAAGCCAAAGCCAAAGCCAAAGCCAAAGCCAAAGCCAAAGCCAAAGCCAAAGCCAAAGCCAAAGCCAAAGCCAAAGCCAAAGCCAAAGCCAAAGCCAAAGCCAAAGCCAAAGCCAAAGCCAAAGCCAAAGCCAAAGCCAAAGCCAAAGCCAAAGCCAAAGCCAAAGCCAAAGCCAAAGCCAAAGCCAAAGCCAAAGCCAAAGCCAAAGCCAAAGCCAAAGCCAAAGCCAAAGCCAAAGCCAAAGCCAAAGCCAAAGCCAAAGCTAAAGCTAAACCCAAAGCCAGAGCTAAAGCCAGAGCTAAAGCCAGAACTAAAGCCAGAGCTAAAGCCAGAGCCAGAGCCAGAGCTAAAGCCAGAGCCAGAGCCAGAGCTAAAGCCAGAGCCAGAGCCAGAGCCAGAGCCAGAGCCAGAGCCAGAGCCAGAGCCAGAGCCAGAGCCAGAGCCAGAGCCAGAGCCAGAGCCAGAGCTAGAGCCAGAGCTAGAGCCAGTGCCAGAGCCAGAGCCAGAGCCAGAGCCAGAGCCAGAGCCAGAGCCAGAGCCAGAGCCAGAGCCAGAGCCAGAGCCAGAGCCAGAGCCAGAGCCAGAGCCATAGCCAGAGCCAGAGCCAGAGCCAGAGCCAGAGCCAGAGCTAAAGCTAGAGCTAGAGCTAGAGCTAGAGCTAGAGCTAGAGCTAGAGCTAAAGCTAAAGCTGTCATTAGTGTCAAACTGTGCCGATGGCTTACGCCTCAGCCAGATACTCTATACCCCCCACCCCCCCAACAAAGTAAGGAAAACCAAATTTGGTACGCGTGTTTGTATTATAAAGGGTGAATCATATACCAATTTATGTCTGTAAGTTTAAAGACAAAAAGTTAGTCATTTAAAGAAAAAAATATGGGTTTTCCTCAAAACGTCAAAATCGCGATTTGAAACGTCAAAATTGGCAACATTTAGGCACAGAACCTGAAACAAAGACGGATTATGTAAATAAAATGTCGCAAGTGTTCTACAAACCCTTAAGTTTGAGCTTCAACCGTCATTGTCTTTGATTTTACTAAAATATTTCCAAAAAATTCATTTTAAAAGACCCTACTGCTTTGGCAGTAGTTTTAGGTAAGTTTATCGTTTAACGGTCTATAATTTTTAGCTAGTTGTGTGTAAAAAATTCGTTAATGAGGAGACCACGATTTTAGGATTTTAAAAGGATTTCTTCAAATGAGTGCAAACTGGGCACCCATATGCGGGATTAGGTTCAGTGTTCATCGCATATATTCAGGATGACGCATTTCTACGATAAAGCTAAATACAATTGTTAATATACAAGTAACGGGAAAAAATTGTATACGTTAATTATAGGGTGTCTTGAGCTGCATCTTATACAATTATCTTGACAATCACAGCATGGCCCATAAGTCGCTGCTGATACCTACACTTTTTTTATTCGAACGTCCCTTACATTCTAAAATTTCTGGACGCAGTAAGTGCGTTTTAGTAGCGAATTTTCATTATATGCTTCAAATTTCAATAACCCAATTTGCTGTTAACCTAAGGTTCGTTGGCTACGAAACTAGCTTTCTCAGAAACATTTTAAGTTTATTATTCTCGGAAAACTTTTCTACTACATAGGTTATACCGGTAACCAAATTGATGCCTGCTTGCATTAAGGAGATATTTGCTAAAAAAACATTTTTATGAAAATTCACTTCCATAACGCACTTGCTGCGTCTATACTTTTTGTTATAGAGCTTATAGTTTAATAGTCTATAATTTTTGGCGAATTATTCTAGAAAAAGGTTCATATATCTGTTATTATACAATATACGATAAAAACTTGTGTATGTTAATCATAGGTTTTCTTGAGCCGCATCTTATAAAATTCTTTTTGCAATTACAGCATGGTCCATAAGTCTTTCGTGATACAAATTTTATTTTCTTAAATAGAACACCCGTTATGCATTTTTGAATTCTTCATCGAAATATAATACATGTTGGTAAAAAAATGGGGACGCAGCCAGTGTGTTTTGGTAGCGAATTTTAATTAAATGCTTAAAATTTTAATAACTCAATTTGCTATTATTCTAAGGTTCGTTCGCTAGGGAACCAGTTTCTTGTATCCAACCGATAACTCAAAAAAATTATTAAGCCATTTCAATGAAACTCGACAAGTGCCTTTCTCTTCTTAATGGCTTGGATGAGTTCGTTAGCCAGGAAAATCGGACAAGGTTTTCAGGGAAAATTTTGGGTTTTCTTTCGAAAAAAAAATTCTCCGAAAATTACAAAGTTATTTTAATGCAATTTGGCGAGTATGTATGTCCTTAGGAAAGGCCTTACCGCAAACCTAAACTTAACTTTCTAAGTTTATAGACAATTGAGTTATTCAAGTTTAAAATATTTAATAAAAATTCACTATCATAACCACCTGCTGCGTCCCAAAATTTTTATACTATAATATAGGTTATAACACTGGCAACCAAATTTGATACCTGCTTTCATTAAAAAAGGGCACATTTACTATTAAACATATTTTTAGGAAAATTCACTTCCATAACGCACTTGCTGCGTCCAGCCTTTTTATTGTGTATATTTTATTGCTTAATTTGTCTCTTCTGATTGAAAATACTATATGTTGGAGACTTTGAATTAACAAGCAAACTAATGTGAGAGCTTAAATTTTGGCGCAAATATTTCACACCCCTGTTCACACATGGCTCTTCTCAAATAACACATTTACTTGTAGCTATAGCCGCAGATAATTGCGTTTAATGGCTTGAAACATGATAAGTTTTACTGCCTTCTTATATTGTATCATCAGTATATAAAAGAGACAAAACTAATGGAATTGTTTTACCAATAAATATCGATATCGGATAGCATTGTTTCAATGAAACGGTGTGTGTCTTAAATTTGTCGAAGCTTTCAGTACATTACTGCAGTGATAAGGACTGCTAGCGTACATAAATAACGGAGGAGTACCTCTGGGGAACACACTGTTACAAAATTAACGTATTAAATACTTTTATTTGTAATGTCCCTTTTTGTCAAGATAGTCAATACGGTTGATCAGGGAGAATAGAGACCACCTAGAAACAAAACACTCTCATAGCTATCGTCACTTACACTTTCAATGTGTAATAGATAGCTCTTTCTTATTTGACTAGATATAAGAGCAATAAATGTTATACTATTCAATCTCAAGCAAATGAAATTTGAGCATCTCTATTTTCTATGTGTCTTTATATATATATATATATATATATATATATATATATATATATATATATATATATATATATATATATATATATATACAGTGTGCCCGAAATTGGTGATGCATGTATTGCGATCTCCGAAACTGTTAGAGATAGGAAAGCGGTTAAATGGGGAAAGTTTTAGACAATTCTGTTTGTAATTGAATGCTTGTAGTTTACGATTTTATCTCTTTTGGTTTTTACGATATTTGAAAAAATCTCGGGACGCAGCAAGTGCGTTATGGTAGTGAATTTTCATAAAAATGTTTTTATTGCAAATATGTGTGTTTTCTTTTTAAGAAAGCAGACATCAATTTTGGTTACCAGTATAACCTATATAGAAAAAGCAGGCATCAAATTTGATTACCAGTATAACATATATAGTAAAAACAATGTGCCATGTTTAATCAAAATAACTTGATTGTTTGAAAACGTACAGAAATTTCCAAAAGTAAACCAAAAGTGTTACTGAAAAAATCCGTTTTTTGGTCAACCTTATAGGTTAATAGCAAATTGAGCTTTTCAAATATGAAGCATTTAATCAAAATTCGCAACCACAACGCACTTGCTGCCTCCAGAATTTCTTAACTTACAAACATGCATTATATTTCGATAGAAAATGCAAAAAAATAAGGCGTTTTCGACAAAAAAAAAATTATTTGTATCACCAACGACTTATGGGCCACCCTGTGATTGTCGCAATAATTTTTTAAGATGTAGCTCAAAACACCGTATAATTAATGTATACAATATTTTTTCATATCTTGTATAATAACGAATATATTGAGCTTTATTGATTTTTTACGAAAATTCGACAAAAATTATATACCATTAAACAATAAACTCTATAGCTAAGGCTACTGCCAAGCATCAGAGAAAGGGTCTATTAGAAATGAATTTTCTGGAAATATTTTAGTAAAATGAAGGACAATGACGGTTGAAACTAAGAGTTCGGTGTATGTAAAACATTCTTCTTGAGACATTTTCTTTCCATGGCCCGTATTAGATTCAAGTTATTTGCCTAAATGTTGCGAATTTTGACGTTTTCAATTGTCACTTTGACGTTTTGAGGAAACCCCCAATTTATTTTTCTTTAAATGCCCATAACTTTTTTGTCTTTTGACCTACAGAGCTAAATTTTGGTAGGTGGCACACCTATAATGATATAAACCAGCTTACAAAATTGGTTGCCCTTACTTTGTTAATTTTGGAGATATAAATATTTTGCGAAAGAAAACACAAATTTTTCCGGGAAAACCTCGGCGGATTTTCTTGGCTGACAAAATTATCCAAGCGACTTGCGAAAGGAATGTACTCACCAATTTTGACGTTTAAAATCGCAATTTTGACGTTTTGAGGAAAATCCAAATTTATTTTTCTTTGAATGCCTGTAACTTTTTTGTCTTTTGACTAACATAGCTAAATTTTGGTACGTAGCTTACGTATAAGGATATAAACCAGCGTACCAAATTTGGTTGCCCTTACTTTGTTAATTCCGGAGATATAATTTTTTTTCGAAAGAAAACACAAAATTTTCCGGGAAAACCTGGACCGATTTTCTGGCTAACGAACCTATCCAAGCCATTTGCAAAAGGAATTTATTCACCAAATTTAATCAAAATCGGCCCATTATTTTTTGAGTTATCGGTGTGATACATACATATATATATATATATATATATATATATATATATATATATATATATATATATATATATATATATATATATATATATATATATATATATATATATATATATATATATATATATATATATAAACATATAAAAATTTAAACCGACCCCGGATATGTGTTCTGGGGGGCCTAATTAGCGCTCATTTGAAGAAATTTTTTCAAAATTCAAAAGTCGGGATCTCCTCATTAGTGAATTTTTTTTTAAGAAAATTCACTAAAAAACTAAAATGACGCATTTTCAAAAATACCCTGTATTTTCTTTATTTATGAAAATTTCTGAAATCTGTAAAAACTTTCTAATGGCAACTTTTTACGTAGGAAACGCCTGTGTAGTCCGATTTCATTTACAATGTTTCGATAGTTTGTAACCATCATCAACTTTGTTTTTTCATATAGGCGCCATATTGGATTTTTTACGGTTTTGAAAAGCCTCTGTTTTTGCCTTTACAAATATGTTTACACTTAGTGAAAAAAGTTAGGTTATGGGTTGAAAAACGAAAAAATATGATTTTGTTACGAATTTGGCAACGTCGCATGAAGAAACACTCACACTTAAGGTGATTTTACTGCATTTAATCTCTTAACTACAATTAATACCAACATATCCTTATGAGTAATAGTTTCTCCTATGTGAAAATCTTTTGAAAACATAGAAATTACCCTTTTTGAAATTTTAACACAAAAAAGAAAGGAAAAAACAATAATGTGTTAAATGACATAATAATTACCAAAATAAAATGTCTAATTTAACGTTCAAAATGCGACCCATTTGCATTTCGCACATTTTTATCACCGATTTGGTAACACGATGAATTGTGTTACGGTTAACATTGGACAGAACATCCCGCGTTCACTGTTCGAGGACTTCTCTGCTTTCTGGGATATCAAATTCATAGATTTCATTTTTAGCATGCGGACCTCGCTGGCCACCGCACCGGGCCACTGTTAGATATTATTTTTTCACCAAATGTCTCAGATAAAAAAAATTGTACTTCCCTGGAATTATGGGCGGGGCAGCCGTCATGTTGAAACCATACATTACGGAACTCATTATCTGGGAGAACTTCCATAATTGCTCGTACTATTTCATTTGGCAACATTGTAAGCTATCTTTGTCCTGTCAATGTTTGATCATGAATAAAGGGCCCAACTAGTTGATTTCCTATTAAAATAAAATAGTTTAATTTCTTCTTAGGATAGGAATATTAAAATAATTCAAAGGATAGAAGAATAATCATTTCTTCAGAATAAAGCGAAAAATATCTCATCATACTTTCCACATCAAACATTCAAGCCAAGTCGAACAATAATGACGATTATGCTTCTTGAATATTCCGCAATTTGTAACATAAGTTTCGTCTGTCCATACAATGTTATTTTCAAAGTTTAAATTATCTTGACATTTTCCCTGGTACCAATTGCAAAAAGTTACTCTTCTGTTAAAATCACCTTCTCTAAGTCCTTGTACGATGGTGGGCTTATACGGACGATAATGTTGTTTTTTCAAAACGTCCTAAACTGTTGACTTAGCAATATGTATCTCCCTGTTGGGTTGTCGTCTATCCGGGTAATTTTCCAAATAATTGTTGACAGCCTTATCCGCATTCCTAATATATGATACTAACATATCAAACTTTTCTTCATTCGAGAAATTTTCTGCCATTCTGAACACTAGGCCCGAATCAAGACATAGAACGCGTTTAAATAAAGACAAGCGTTCACACTTCTGACAGAAGTCGTGACAGATTTAAAAATTTTAATTCGTCTGAAATCCAAGGCCTACTAGAGCATTAACGTATCACGGATAAATATATTTCATCAGATTATTTACTGAACTTTTGGTTATTCCGAATATTTAAATGATTTTTGGGTCATATTGGTGTTCTGAGAAATAATAATTCAATTCGTTCATGTATTTCTCAAAAGTTATGTCTTTTTGACGTTATTTTCTGTTGCACGGTACGAGTGTGATATATCATAAACAATGTTAACTGTAACACAATTGATCGAGTTACCAGATCGGTGATAAAAAAATGTACGAAATGTATGGAAGCAAATGGGTCGCATTTTAAACGTTAAATTAATTAATTAATTGTTTTTCCTGTCTTTTTTGTGTTAAAATTTCAAAAAGAGTAATTTCTATGTTCAAAAGATTTTCACATAGAAGAAACTATTACTTATAAAGATATGTTGTTATTAACTGTAGCTAAGAGATTAAATGCAGTAGAATCACGTTAATTGTGAGTGTTTCTTTGTGCGACGTTGCCAAATTCGTAACAAAATCATATTTTTTCGTTTTTCAACCCATAACCTAACTTTTTTCACTAAGTGTGATACATATTTGTAAAGGCAAAAACAGAGGCTTTTCAAAACTGTGAAAATCCAATATGGCGCCTATATGAAAAAACAAAGTTGATGATGGTTCCAAACTATCGAAACGTTAGAAATAAAATATGACTACACAGGCGTTTCCTATGTAAAAAGTTGCTATTAGAAAGTTTTTACATATTTCAGAAATTTTCATAAATAAAGAGATTACAGTGTATTTTTGAAAATGCGTCATTTTAGTTTTTTTCAAATATCGTAAAAACCAAAACAGATAAAATCGTAAACTAAACGGCATTCAATTACAAACAGAATTTCTAAAACTTTTCCTATTTAACCGCTTTCCTATCTCTAATAGTTTCGGAGATCGCAATACATGCACCACCAATATATATATATATATATATATATATATATATGTTTATATCTGGAATGTTACACTACACTGTAATCACTTTTAAATATACACTTTATTTGTTTGCTATACTTTTTGTGATTTTTTATTGGTTTACGTGGACTGCAGTTTCAAACCGTCCCGGTTCATCATCAGCAGGCTACTCTACTGTGCTCTACTGAGTAGCGTGCAAGAAAAATTGCAGTCCACGTAAACCAATAAAAAACCACAAAAAGTACAGCAAACAAATCAAGTATATATTTATATATATATATATATATATATATATATATATATATATATATATATATATATATATATATATATATATATATATATATATATATATATATATATATATATATATATATACTTCACTGATTGATTTGACCAAACTTGGGAATTACCCTTATTTTTTTAATGGCTATTATGAGTTTGTTCATCAGATCTTAACGCACAATTTTAATTAACAAACAATTGCCGACAATAGGCATGGATGCAAAATGATAATGTTTTGTATCCTCCCACTATGTCGAAAAGCATAACTATTGGACAATTGATAGTCCCTTTATTAATATTATTTTTAAACGGGTAGACATTGATCCAATCCAATACACAACACCTCATTTCCATGGGCGTCTGTCTGCTTCTCTCATCCTGACCCCTCTGATATCTCACAAAACGTCACCGAAATTATCCAAGCTGGCATGGAATTGTTTATTCCACGAACACAGAAAACCTCTTCAGCCACTCAAAAGCCCTGGTTCTCTAAATCCTGTGACAAGGCCAGACTTGCAAAGGTCAAAGCTCACAAAACGCTTCTACACAATCCCAGTCAAGAAAATTGTCAAGTATTTAACGACGCAAGAAACCGCTATGTCCGCATTCTTTCTGAGGCAAAAAAACTCGTTTAATAACCACATCAAAAGCAAAGTCCGCTTAAGCTCCAGCGGCAGCAAACCCTTCTGGACTCTTGCTAAATCTATTCGGAATAATTTCTGCAAAACCACGTTCCCACCTCTTGTCTCAGGGGATGAAATTGTTTCTACCGCCCTGGGCAAGGCTGAACTTTTTGCTTCGTTGTTCGCCGGCAATTCTACTCTCAACCCACCTCCAAATGTTCAACCACCAACAGTCGCGAATGTCGCGCATAAAATGACGGATATCATTTTCAAAACTAAAAAGGTACGAAAGATGCTCTCTCCTCTTAATATCAGGAAAGCTTCTTGCCTTGACGAGATCCCAGCAATTGTTCTCAAGAAATGCGCACCAGAACTTGCCCTTGTCCTGACTCGTCTTTTTCAGATATCTTACAATAAAGGTATATTCCCTAGTAACTGGAAAACTGCTCGAGTGCAACCTATCCCCAAGAAAGGATCCAAAACGCTTCCTAGCAACTACAGGCCTATTTCTCTCCTTTCAGTCGTCTCTAAAGTGATGGAAAAGTACACCGAATTACTAAAATTTGTTGAAAAACACAGCTAATCCACGACAGGCAGTATGGATTCCGTCAGCGCAGATCGACTGCCGACCTCCTTTCCTTTGTTACCCATTCTTGGAACAAGTCTATGGAACTACACGGTGAAACCCAGATTGTCGCTCTAGACATATCCAAAGTATTCGACCAGGTCTGGCACGCAGCGCTGCTTAATAAACTACCGGCCTATGGCCTAACACCAAAACTTTGTACCTGGACAGCAAATTTCCTCTCGAACAGGAGCATTTCTGTTGTTGTGGATGGTCATTCCTCTTAACTGTATTCAATTAATGCAGGAGTTTCTCAAGGTTCAGCTTTAGCCCCTACATCAATGAACTCCTCTCTAGCACATCCAACCCAGTTCACAGTTACGCGGACGACAGCACCCTCCACTCAAATATACAATATTCTAAGCCTGTCTCTCTAGCCCAATTAGATGAGGATCGCAGACTCAATTAGGGTTCTATCTCCGTGGATCTCCAAAAAATATTAGACTGGGGAAGTAGAAATCTTGTAAAATTCAACCCCAAATCTCAGTCTTTCTTTTTTCTCATAAGAGATACATCAGTCCTAGACCCATCACAATAAACAACCAAGTTATTCAAAGTAATGAGTCCTTTTCTCTTGTTGGCATTTCTGTGGATCGAAATCTTAATTGGCACCAACATGTCACATCAATTGCAAAAGCGGCTGCTACGAAATTAGGTTTCCTCTTCCGGACTCGCAAATACTTTTCACCAGCTAATCCCTATACCGTATATACTTCACAAATAAGGCCAAACCTCGAATACTGCTCCCATATCTGGGGTGCCGCTGCCGCTTCTACACTCGCTATCCTGGACTCCATTCAAAAGAGATCTCATCGGTGACCCTACCCTCACCCAAAGGCTGCCATCCATTGCCCACCAACGTGCCGTTGGTGACCTCTTTCTCTTATATATATATATATATATATATATATATATATATATATATATATATATATATATATATATATATATATATATATATATATATCTGCACGGGCACTGCTCAGAGGAGCTTTTCTCCATAGTTCCCCCACCTGCTGCCCCCAACAGATCTACCAGAGGAACAGAGCTAATGCACCCTTTTACTGTTCAGGTCACCAAACATAGAAC
Source organism: Tillus elongatus (assembly GCA_964006375.1). Classification (NCBI taxonomy): domain Eukaryota; kingdom Metazoa; phylum Arthropoda; class Insecta; order Coleoptera; family Cleridae; genus Tillus; species Tillus elongatus. The sequence goes on along the minus strand of OZ023262.1, from coordinate 22,376,295 downwards.
ATCTTGTTACCACCCCTCTTTTGTCCGGAGGACTTCCAAGTTATGGAATTCCTTGCCGGCACATGTTTTTCCTTCTTCTCCGAACCTCCAAACCTTCAAGTCCAGAATTAACAAGTTGCCTCTTTCCTCCTTGTCAACACCCACGGTACGATAGTATTTAGGCTGTAAGCCCTCGTGGTGTGTTGTTGAAATAAAAAATATATTAAAAAAATAAAAATTATTTTTTAGAACGCAATATCTCTGAAATTCTTTAACTCAATGAAAGTAAAATTTACAACCTAAAAGAACATAGACAGGCGTGGTTCTGTATCAGTTTTCAAGTCTCTTGATAAAAAAAATTAAGTTATTCTAAATTAAAGCTAGAATAATCCTCGACATCACTTCAGATTCTGTAATGTAATATCTACGATGTTGGACAAAAACAGATGACGCTACCTGTACTGCTATGCTATTGAAATAAATGATGGATAAAAAATAAACAATGGAAATTACAAGTATCATTGCAAGATGTCAGAATGTAGAACATTGTGAAATGTCCGACAGGGACGCCATCTCCGTGCGGAACCAGGTAGTATCTAGTTAACACAAAATGTTTTAAATGAAGACTGTGTATAATCAACTAACAATGTTGTAAATTGTTAGCCCTGGACCATTTTTTCCTAATACCGGGAAAATATTTGCTTTCAAAAGCGCTAAATTTTAGCATGCGATTGCAAGCGGCTTCATAGCTGGCTGACGTTAGACGACACCGCTGATTTTTAACAGCACCAGGTTGCTAGCAAGCTTAACAAGCTCATTATTTCTAGGCTTCGTCGTATTTCTGTATTTCTCATATTGTATGTTTGAAACAGGTACAGTCTCCCGCTTAAAATTAGACATACCTACGTTTGTTAACCGTCCAAACCTATTGAGCTTAATTTACAAGCTGCTTGCTTGCCGCGTCGACCACAATTCAGTTTAATCTTGGACAAAAGCTAGATTCATACACTCGTTATTGCGAAATAGCCGCGAAACCTATTCGTATTGGTTTATTTAAAATAATATCGTAAAACTGTTGTATTTTATTAGCTTTTATAAATGTATTTTAGTAATTTTTGTGTGTGCACACAGTTAGACACGATCTAAGTTACTTGCACTGTAATCACTTTTAAATATACACTTTATTTGTTTGCTGTACTTTTTATGATTTTTTATTTGTTTACGTGGACTGCAGTTTCGAACCGTCCTGGTTCATCATCACAGTAGCGTACTGATGATGAACGAGGACGGTATGTATGTATGTATGTATGTACGTATGTATATAGAGATATGTTGCATCGATAACTCAAAAAATAATCAGCAGATTTTGATGAAATTTGGTAGGTACCTTCCCTTTATAAGTGGCTTTAATAAGTCCATTATCCAGGAAAATTTCAACAGTTCTTCCGGAAAAATTTTGAGTTTTCTTCGGGAAATTTTCTGGCTCTCCAAAAATAACAAATCTCTGACAACAAAATTTGGCAAACACGTTTTCAGTACCAATCTTGACGCACATGCCAAAATTCAAAGCTCTGTGTTTAGAACAAAAGAAGTTATAAGCATTTGAAAAATTGGAAACAAAATTGGGTGCCACTGGTGATCAGACCAAAGCACAAGAACAAAATATTTTGTACGATTAACAAACCCAATTGAATATTACATACAAAGGCTAAGCTTTCTTGACGCAAAAATCAAGAAGTAGCAGAAAAATTTTGAACATTTCATATTTTTCTTCTTAAATTGTCAAAGTCACGACTTGAAACGCCAAAGTTTGCAATTTTTAGAAACATATACGGATTATGGAGAAGAAATGTCATGATAAATGTGTTTTGCAAAGCCTTTAGTGCCCGCTTTAACCATCATTGTCCTTCATTTTACTAAAATGTTTTCAGAAAATCCATTTGAAATAGACTCTCTTTCTGATGCTTTGGCAGTAGTTTTAGTTATAGAGTTTATGGTTTAATTGTCTATAATTTAAGCAAATTTTCGTTGAAAAAATTCGTTATGGAAAAGACCGCGACATGGATTTTGAAAAGATTTCTTAAAATGAGCGCGAACTAAAACCCCTAAAACTCATATACACTGTCAGTTTAAGTTTTTGTCGGTTTACAAATCTACAGGCTGGCGCATTTCTACGGTAAAGATCAATCTATCCGTTATTATACAAGATATGAGACAACATTGTATACGTTATTTATAGCCGGTTTGCATCTTATAGACCTATTTTGACAATCACAGGCTGGCCCATAAGTCGTTCGTGATACAAAATTTCTTTTTTAATAGAACACCCGTCATGTTATTGCATTTTTACATTTTCCATCGAATTATAATGCATCTTTGTGGGGGAAAAAATTATATCGTTTATCGTTTTTGAGTTGTCTTAAATGTTTTGCAACTTTTCACGTTTTTGCCACATATCACAAACACATGTCACAGATCGAGATACGGCGTTTTTACCAATAGATAGCGGATATGGATATGACATATTCGGAGAGCTTATTGTTTTTTTTACTCGTTGAAAATATCAAGCAACCATATACAGGCGCTCTCAAATAGTGGCTGAACTTTAAAAGTTTTTCCAGAAATTTTTTGTCTTTCCGTAGATATCTATTTTTGTAAGATTTTTGTGAAATGTTGGTAATTATTAATAAATATTTAATAGGTTATTGTAAAAAAAGTTGTTGCATTTTTGTGAAAAATATAACTAAGTGTAACATTACTGAAGGCAATCTTTGAAAACAAAAAATTGTGGATTTTTGTAAAAGAAATTGTTTGCAAATTTTCATATTATTTTTTTACCTTTGGTCATAAAGCTGTTTATGAATAATTATATCTTGGCAGGTGTGTAAATAGCTTGAGGAGGTTCGTTGGCCTGGAAAAAGAAACAAGTTTGTTCTGGAACCTTTTAAGTTTATTTTCGGAAAATGTTTGTACTTTTTGGAGCAACAAAGCAATTTTAATGGAATATGGTGCATTGTTACTACTATATATTTTATACTGCGAACCAAATGCCCTTCTTTTAAAAACAACACATATTTGCCATTAAAAACATTTTTACGAAAAGTCCCCAGCATAACGCACTTGCTGCGCCCAGAGTTTTTAATAAATTAACCTTTCTTAGAGAATTTCACTATTGTGGAGACCCAGACTTCTTAATTTTGAAAAAATTACTTCAAATGAGCGCGAACTAGGCTACTTAGAACCCATAGCCGGGGTTAGTTTAAATTTATATATGTTTATATATACAGGGTGGCGCATTGAAAACGAAACAGACCGATTTGCGTCCAGAGAATAATTTTTTTAAGAAACGCTGAAATACGTCAATTTTAATATTGAGGGGGACATGTGTTGACATAAAACTCAACTTTGTCACATCAACCCCTTGAGGGTGGTGATAACAACCCTTATATTTTAAATAGGGAACATGGGTCGAGTGTTACATCATTTGAAAGCTCTTTATTTTCTAAATTCAGCGAACTAACTTTTTTCGGAAGTTTTATCAACTCGTTTAAAAATTATTCACAGTTGAAGGTGCAAGAACGTATTTCATTCATTGTGATAAGAAATGCACTAATTAGTCAATTTTTTGTAAAAAAAAGCTAAAAAAACAAAACCAAACGTTTAAAAATGTTTATTCAGTTAAGTAAGTGTTCAAATTGTTGACCGCCAGCTTCCAAACAAAAGTACAAATTTTGTTCAAAACGAGCTCTGACATTCTGGAGCATTTGTGGAGTTATTAGACGGCATTCTTCAACAATGCGTCGTCGTAATTCTTCCAGAGACTCCGGTTCTGTTGCGTAAATTCTACTCTTTAAATGGCCCCATAGAAATAAGTCTAAAGGAGTTAAATCCGGTGATCCAGGGGGCCACTCAATAGCACCTCTGCGCCCAATTCATTTTCCTGGAAACTCTCTTCAAAAACTCTATAACACGATGTGAAAAATGCGGAGGAGGTCCATCTTGTTGAAACACTAATTGATTTTCTTGATAGCGATCATCATTTTCAACAATGTCAATTAAAGGGTAAACGATATCTTCTAGTAACTCCAAATACGTTTCGCCACTCAAATTGGCACCAAGAAAAATTGGTCCGATTAAACGGTGTCCAAAAATGCCAGTCCCGACATTCAATTTCTGTGGAGTTTGAGTGTGGACTTCGTGAAAATTTCTTGGATTATTATCTGCCCAATAACGACAATTATGACGATTGACTGTAGAGTTTAATAAAAACGTACACTCGTCTGAAAAACAGATATTGAACAAAAAGTTCCCGTTATCAGCTATTCGTGCAGTCATAACTTCACAACACTCCAGCCGCCGATCAAAATCATCTTCATTCGATTGTGGTACAAGATGAATTTTATTCGGGTGAAAATTCAATATTCGCTGAATAGTTCTTCTTTTGATGTTTGAAACAATGGCCAATTTTCTCGAGCTCAAAGTTGGGTCTGCAGCAATTTGTTCTAAAACTTCCATCTCAGTAGTCTCATTTCTAACCGGAAATTCACGTTCAGGATCCCGTTTTTTGCTGGCTACTGAACTACTTTGTCGAAACTAACTCCAAAATGTATCTTCGGTTAACATGTCTGTTGGGGTGTCGTTCATTAAACAAATTTGCGGTACGGTTGGCACAGTCATCGTTTTTGAAAAAAAGAATACATCATTGTGAAATTTATTTTCGGTAGTACTATCAAGTATCAAACCGACCGTTAAACTGAAATAATAAACCGCATTACTCTCATTCCGATAAGAAATGTTCTCAGAGTCAATTTTTTGTTTACAAACTAACAAAACATTGACTATCAGCACATTTCTGATCGGAATGAGTGAAATTCGTTTTTGCAACTCCAACTAATAATTTTTAAACGAGTTGATAAAACTTAAAAAAAATATAGTGTGCTGAATTCATAAAAGAAAAAGCTTTCAAATGATGTAACACTCGACCCATGTTCCCTATTTAAAATATAAGGGTTGTTATCACCACTCTTAAGGGGTTGATGTGACAAAGTTCAGTTTTATGTCAAAACATGTCCCCCTCAACATTAAAATTGACGTGTTTCAGCGTTTCTGAAAAAAAATATTCTCTGGACGCAAATCGGTCTGTTTCGTTTTCAATGTATATATATATATATATATATATATATATATATATATATATATATATATATATATATATATACAGGGTCGCTGATAAGTCTGGAAACGGTCGATTATCCGGGAAAATATACAAGGTGTCGAAAAAAGTTTTATACAAAAGTTTTTGGGTTCTTCAATGTCTACTAGGCGGTGATAATTTTATTTATACAGGGTTGGCCATACAGGCGTGGCACACCAATATTAATTTTTTTTTAATGGAACACCCTATATATTATTCGATATTTCAATCCTTCTCTTAATTTTGAGCAACATTTATGAGAAGCATAATGTACCTAAACTCAATCGTTTCCGGGTAAAAAAATAAATAAAAATAAACGCTACTGTTTTTAAAATCTATTGGATGAAGAACAAAAATAAATGAAAAGTATAATATCTCTTGAAAACAATCTGTGAGTATGAAAAGAACCGGTTGCGATGTTTTTAACATTGTTTGGAATCCCAAGATAAGATAAGATGCCCATAAGAAACGCAGTATTATTCTTTTGTTTTAAAATGTTTCCAGGACAACGAATGTCAAACATTCATTCAGTGTCAACAGTTTTGAAACATTAGTAATTTAGTGTCAACAGTTTTTGTGCAAAATGGCAAGTTTAAGTGAAACCGAACGTATCGAAATTTTAATGATGATAGGGTACGGTGATAGAACACGAAGTTTTGCTCAAGTGGTGATTATGTTCAATGAGTTGCATCCTGAGCGGGAATCGATCTCCAAATCCACAGTTTCGAAAACTTTGCATCGTTTTCACGAAACTGGCGGTATCAAGGATAAACCTAGAACTGGAAGGCCAGTAACCGTTACAAATGAAGAAAATTCTTTGAATGTAATATTGGATGTGGTGGAAAATCCGAAAACTTCGGCACAGCAATTGGCTTTAAATCACAATATGAGTCGATATTCAATTCAAAAGATTACGAAGCGGGAAAAGTTCCGTCCATATAAAATTCATTTATTGCAAGAACTGAGTGAAGACGATTTTGATCGCAGAATCGAGTTCTGTAAACTTATTATGGAGAAGTTACGCCAAAATTTTAACTTTGCCAACCACATTTTGTTTTCCGACGAATCTACATTTTGTTTGAATGGACAAGTCAACCGACACAACTGTAGGTACTGGTCAGACGAAAACCCACATTGGATGGAACAAATTCACACCCAAAGACCGCAAAAAGTAAATGTTTGGTGTGCTATTATTGGTGGACATATCATAGGACCTTATTTTATACACGGTAATTTGAACTCTGCTCGATATTTGACACTTTTGCAAGAATCAATTGTTCCAGACGTAAGTCGATTATTTCCGAACAATAACGACCCAAATCTACCAGCGGAAGAAATATGGTTTCAGCAGGATGGGGCACCCCCTCATTTTGGAATTGAGGTACGGGAATATCTGAATCAAACCTTTCCTGGCAGATGGATAGGGCGCAGGGGAACTATTGAATGGCCAGCTAGGTCTCCCGACATGACGCCGCTTGACCTTTTTTGTAGGGTCATGTATAAAATTTAATTTACCAAAATAGACCGCAGAATATTGAAGAGTTGCAAGCAAGGATTGTGCATGAAATTAATAACATTCCTCAAAACGCTCTTGTAAATGCAGTGCAATGTTTTGTTAAGCGAATTCATTATTGTCAGGAGGTCAATGGAGAACACTTTGAACATCTTATAAAATAGGATTCCAAACAATGTTAAAAACATCGCAACCGGTTCTTTTCACACTCACAGATTGTTTTCAAGAGATATTCTACTTTTCAATTATTTTTGTTCTTCATCCAATAGATTTTAAAAACAATAGCGTTTATTTTTATTTATTTTTTTACCCGGAAACGATTGAGTTTATGTACATCATGCTTCTGATAAATGTTGCTCAAAATTAAGAGAAGGATTGAAATATCGAATAATATATAGGGTGTTCCATTAAAAAAAAAATTAATATTGGTGTGCCACGCCTGTATGACCAACCCTGTATAAATGAAATTATCACCGCCTAGTAGACATTGAAGAACCCAAAAACTTTTGTATAAAACTTTTTTCGACACCTTGTATATTTTCCCGGATAATCGACCGTTTCCAGACTTATCAGCGACCCTGTATATATATTTGTGTGTGTGTGGGTGTGTCACACGGATAACTTAAAAATATGGTCAGATTTTGATAAAATTTGGCATGTACTTTCCTTTTGTAAATGGCTTGGATAACTTAGTTATCCGGGAAAATCTAACCTAGTTTTCCGGGAAAATTTCGGGGGTTCTCTCGGAAAGAACATTATATAAAAAAATTGAAAAGCTATGGCAGCCAAATTTGGTATGTAAGTTTACAATATTAAAAGGAAACTACGTGCGAAAATCTATATTTCTATGTTACAAGAAAAAAAGTTATAAGAAATATTTTGTGCCAGATCATTTCTATGAAATTTCACTACCATATAGCACTTGCTGCGTCCAGATATTTTTGTAGTCTGTTGATTCTGATTATTCTGTCTTTCGGCAACTCAATAAACACGTTTAACTTCACATGGTGGTCAGATTCAATGATCTTGTCCTTGAACGAAAAACATATTTTAGATTTGTTGGTCAGATTTCTTAGTAAGTAAAAATGTATTTCTCTTATTACTTTCCTGAATTATTTGGGTTATTGTTTTTGTTTATTATCATTATGCGGCCGAAGATATTCACCATAGGCATTTTTACCTAAACGCACGCACACGCATGCTTTTAATAAAGGATGCATTAATTAGTTTTAATGTACGTACATTAAACAGATGGTGCAAATAAATAACAAAGTTAATATTCTCTTGGTATAATATCATATTTTGGTACTAAGATAGTGCCAAAAATGGTAAAAATACATTAGTATTCGAATTAATGTATATTTTCAAGCGGTAATTAAAATTAATTAACACGTTTTAGTCTGGTTCTAAAAACCTCTCACACGCTGTATGTCTATTTGCTTATCTACTTATCACAGAAGCGTCTGTTTGTTCGGAATATATTCTAAACCTGTCTGTCTAGGAGCATGTCGCTTACCTATAAAGTCGTTAAAATATGTTATACCTTTATATATGGCTTTGCAGGATACCAAACTACCAATACCAATATGCGTATTTAGCCAATAAATAAAAGCCGGGACGCAGCAAGTGCGTTATGGAAGTGATTTTTCTTAAAAATGTTTTTAATAGAAAATATGTCTCTTTAATGCCAGCAGGAATCAATTTGGTCACCGGTATATCCTATATAGAGAAAAAAACTTCTGGACGCAGCAAGTGCGTTATGGTAGTGAATTTTCATAAAAATGTTTTTAATAGCTAACATATTTTTTTTAAGAAAGCAGGCATTAATTTATATAGTAGAAACAATATGCCATGTTCCATCAAAATAACTTTATTGTTTGAAAATGTACAAAAATTTCCGAAAGTTAACTTAAATTGTTCCCGAAAAAACTGGTTTCCTGGTCAACCTTATAGGTTAATAGTAAATTAAGCTATTCAAATTTGAAGCATTTAATGAAAATTCGCTACCATAACGCACTTGCTGCGTCCCGAATTTCTTTTCTTACAAAGATGTATTATATTTCGATGGCAAATGCAAACATGCAATAACATAGTGCGTGTTCGATTAAAAAATTCGCTACCATAACGCACTTGCTGCATCCCGAATTTCTTTTCTTACAAAGATGTATTATATTTCGATGGAAAATGCAATAACATAGGGCGTGTTTGATTTAAAAAAAAATTGAATCACCATCGACTTATGGGCCACCTGTAATTGTAGAAATATTTTTTAAGATGTAGCTTAAGGAACCCTATAATTAATGTATATCATTTTTTTCGTAACTTGCATAATAACGGATATATTGAGTTTTAATGATTTTTGATATACCATTAAACGACAAACTCTATAGCCAACACTACCGCCAAAGCATCAGAGAAAGGGTCTATTTTAAATTAATATCCTGGGAATATTTTAGTAAAATGAAGGAGAATGACAATTGAAACTAAGATTTCAGGCTTTGTAAAGCATTCTTCTTGAGACATTTTCTTTCCATAGCTGATATTAATTTCAGGTTGATTGCCTAAATATTACCAATTTTGACGTTTGAAATCGCGACTTTGACGTTTTGAGGAAAACCAAAATTTATTTTTCTTTACATGCCTGTAACTTTTTTGTCCTTTAACCCACAGACCAACAATTTTCATAGGTAGCCTACCTATGATGATATGAACCCGCGTACCAAATTTGGTTGCCCTTACTTTGTTAATTCCGGAGATATAAATTTTTTTCGAATGAAAACTCAAAATTTTTTCGGAAAATCACGTCCGATTTTCCTGACTAACGAACTTATCCAAGCCATTTACAAAAGGAAGGTATGTGCCAACTTTTATCAAAATCAGCCTATTATTTGTTGAGTTATCGGTGTGACACACACACAAACACGCACACACACAGATATATATATATATATATATATATATATATATATATATATATATATATATATATATATATATATATATATATATATATATATATATACATATAAAAATTGAAACTGACCCCGGATATGGGTTCTAGGGGTCCTAGTTCGCGCTCATTTGCAAAAAATTTTTCAAAATTCAAAAGTCGGGATCTCCCTATTAGTGAATTTTTTCTACGGAAATTCACTAAAATGTACCATATTTTTCCAAGATAACTGTTTGAAAATGTAAAATAATGAATTCCAAAATAAACTTAAAACGTTTCCGAGAAAACTCGTTTTCTAGCTGACGAACCTTAGGTTAATAGCAAATTGAGTTATTGAATTTTGATGCGTTAAATGAAAATTCGCCACTAAAACGCACTTATTGCGTCTCGATTTTTTTTTACAAACAGGCATTATATTTCGAAGAAAAATGCAAAAATTCAATAAGGAATGTTCAAAAAAAAATGTAGGTATCACCAACGACTTACATCCTGTCGTTGCAAAATAATTTTATAAGATGGAGCTCAAAACACCCTATAGGTAACGTATACAATGTTTTCTCGTATCTTGCATAATAACAATTATATTGAGCTTTACCGTAGAAATGCGTCACCCTGTATATATGTAAACAGAAAGTAAACCCGGATATGGATTCTAGGGGCCTAGTTTGCGTGCATTTGTAGAAACCTTTTTGGAATTCAAAAAAGCCGCGGTTTCCTGATTAACGAATTTTTTCTACGAAAATTAGCTAAAAATTATAGACCATTAAACCATAAATTTAATTAAAACTACTTCCAAAGCATCAGAGAAAGTGTCTATTTGATATGAATTTTCTTGAAATATTTTATTAAAATGAAGGGCAATGTTGGTTGAGGCTGAAACTTAAGGGTTTGCAGAACACTCTTTACATAATCCGTATTTATTTCAGGTTCTTTGCGTAAATGTTGCCAATTTTGGCGTTTCAAATCGCGACGTTTTGAGGAAAACCCCCTTTTTTTTCTTTAAATGCCTCTAACTTTTTTGTCTTTAAACTTACAGACCTAAATTTTGGTAAATTGTTCACCCTTTATATATATATATATATATATATATATATATATATATATATATATATATATATATATATATATATATATATATATATATATATAATTGAAACTGACCATGGCTATGGGTTCTAGGGGGCCTAGTTCGCGCTCATTTGAAGAATTGGTTTCAAAATTCAAAAGTCGGGATCTCCTCGTTAGTGATTTTTTTTAAAAAGAAAATTCACTAAAACAAGCACTAGTGAAGCCACGGAAAAAGACTACGACTGTATTAAATATGAAACGGTTTCACTAAGTTAGGCCAAGAACAAGCAACCAGATATGCTATTCAAATTGAATTAAGTCTTAAAACTTTCATCTCCTCTTTGTCTAATTATTTTTTATAAAAAAACTCGCTAAAAAATTCATCGGATCAACAACAATCTAATTAGATAACGGTAAAGTGAAATGAGACTACAAAAATATTAAAAAAAGTAAAGTCACTAAATAGGGTTCGAACTCGTCATACAGAAGTCAACTGAATTAGAATATCGTATGTCCAGGGACTTAGACCACTGATACTCGACTTGTGTCTACTAGCAGCTATATCGCTTCATACAATTGTTCAATGTTTTAAAATTTGCATAAAATTATTTCGATTTACAATAGATTTTTTGCTCATATTATAACGAAATCAAGGAAAATAACGGCTTAGAGACATATCTAGGAGCTTGTAAGTAATTTCTTGTATTATTTTTCAGTTTCATTCGTACTCAATCAATTTTGACGTTTGAAGTTTCTTGAGTCAGATGTAACTAATTAAAAATTAATTTACCTCAAACTTTTTTTTAAGATAGAGATCTGAATTTTGGTGCACAGGATACACTTTACAGCAGAAACCAGCCTACTAAATTTGGTTGCCCTTACTTTGTTATTTCCGGAGATATAAATTTTTTTCGAAACAAAACACAAAATTTTGCGGGAAAACCTAGGCCGATTTTGCTGACTAACGCACTTGTCCAAGCTACTTGGGAAGGAAGATATGTGCCAAATTTGATCAAAATCGGAACTTGATTGTTTGAGTTATCGGTGTGATATATATATATATATATATATATATATATATATATATATATATATATATATATATATATATATATATATATATATATATATATATATATATATATATATATATATATATATATATATATATATATATATATAGGCTGGCGCATTGAAAACGAAACAGACCGATTTGCGTCCAGAGAAAATTTTTTTTAAGAAACGCTGAAACAAGTCAATTTTAATATTGAGGGGGACATGTTTTGACATAAAACTCAACGTTGTCACATCAACCTCTTCAGGGTGGTGATAACAACCCTTATATTTTAAATAGGGAACATGGGTCGAGTGTTACATCATTTGAAAGCTCTTTCTTTTTTGAATTCAGCACACTAATTTTTTTGGAAGTTTTATCAACTCGATTAAAAATTATTCACAGTTGGAATTGCAAGAACGTATTTCATTCATTGTGATAATAAATGCACTAATTAGTCAATTTTTCGTTAAAAAAAAAAAATCAAAACCAAACGTTCAAAAAGTTTTAGTGTTCTAGGGGGCCTAATTAGTGCTCATTTGAAGAAATTTTTTCAAAATTCAAAAGTCGGGATCTCCTCATTAGTGAATTTTGTTTAAGAAAATTCACTAAAACTCTTTTTCACTATCTCAATACGCTCACATAAGCAACAAGTACTGCAAAAAATTGAGCAAAATACATATGCCGATACCGAAATATGCTAATTGCTCAACGAAACCTTTAAGTGTTAAATTCCAATTAAATCTGGTATATAATTCATGATTTTATGTTCGAGTCGTAAAAATTTAAGACGACTTTATTGTGCGCATTATAAAAACCACTGCAGGAGCCGAACAGTAAAACTTTTTATGGTAGAAAACAATACCTACTTAGCCAATATAGATGCGTATATGAGTTAAACGGAGTTTTCGAAAACATATATCTCACTTAATAGCGTTTTAATTTGGTGAGAGATGCTTCTTTTGCCAAAATAATACACTGCAATTACCATAAAAATAATACAGCACTCTTTATGTAGACCTCCCAAATTGATTGTTTTATTACGTTGACTGGCATTGGCGTTAACTCAGAGGTGTTCAGCCTGGGAAACTTTTATACATTGTGAAATTACTTACATTTTTTCTTCTTAATATCTACCACCGGAGCCTCATGTCTGTTTTTGGAGAGTGCAAACGATACTCTATCTCGAAAACCGTCACAGCTGCGGCGTTCGGAAAAAATAGCATAAGTAAAGTGCCCATGGGTTAGGGATGGGCACCTAACATCGATGTTTTTGGAATATCGATGTTTTCCATTGAACATCGATGTTTAAAACATCGATGTTGTAATTTCGATGTTATATTTTTAACATCGATGTTACTTTTAATCATCGAAACATCGTTACGTATCCCACAAATCCTGTTGCAAATGCATATCGTTTGCAAATAAAAAAAAATGTCTTGCTATTGTTTGACGACAGATATATGGACAGATATGCAATGTAGAAGTTTTATTGGTGTTACTATGCACTTTAAAGATAACAATTCCATAAATTCTGTTGACTTAGGTGTATATCTTTTAGATGAACGGCATACAGCCGAATACATTTCAAGAGTGTTAAAACGTATATGTGAGGAATGGGGTATCCTCCAAACTAAAGTTACTACGGTTGTTACGGATGGAGCTGCCAATATGACAAAAGCTACTGAGGAAACGTTTTCCAAAAAAAGACACATTCATTGCTTCGCTCATCAAATAAATTTAGTTGCTGACAGAGCTATAAAATCTATTTCGGAATTGTGATCAGTTATATCTAAAGTTTAAACAATTGTAACGTGGTTTAGGCATTCAGTAGTAGCTGCTGATGAATTACTGAAGGCACAAACAAGCGACCATAAACCTGAAAAAAAAAGTAATACAAGAGGTGTCCACCCGCTGGAATTCCACATACTACATAATTAATCGTTTTCTTGAACTGCGGGACTACATAAATACCATAGTGAACAGACATCCTTCTGCCCCCACAATGGTTACAGCCAAGGAAGTTTTTGAACTAAATAAAATCATTGAACTTCTAAAGACGTTAGAAGCAGTAACAACAGAAATTTGTGGTCAAAAGTATATTAGTTCGAGTCTTGTAATCCCTCTCATGTATAATTTGGAAAAAGAAGTTTCACACATTGAATGTGATGTAAATGACACCTTAGGTATTTCACTAAAAGAAGCACTTCTCCAAGAATGTAGAGAACGATTTTCTGCTGTTGAACAAGTCCAACAATTAGCCGTGGCAACCTTGCTGGATCCGAGGTTGAAAAAGATTTATTTTAAGAGTTCTCATAATGTTGCAGCAGCAGTTAATTTAATACAACAGTTATCACTGTTAGCAGAAACGCAAGGAGATGATGACCTCAATCCCGAAATAATAGAAAGTGAAACGACAAATAATAAACAGGACACGGGTAAGTAGGCTAGATTGTCACAATGATGTTTGGTAAAAATTTTAACATAATTATAGGTACTCCAAAGGGCTATATATGGGCGCATCATTCTCAGTTAGTTCAAAAGAGTGCTTCACAAGAGAAAGAACAATTAGGCGAAATGTCTTTATATTTAAAGAATCCTCTAATTAATCTTACCGAGAATCCACTAAAATGGTGGTCAGATAATAAAAATGTATATCCCCATTTATACCCTGTCGCGAAAAAATTCTTGTCCATGGTGGCGACTTCTGCACCGGCAAAACCTTTATTTTCCAAAGCTGGACAGACAGACACGCAAGAAAGAAATCGTTTAACTGGAGAACAATTGGGCAAAATATGATTCCTTCAGTCCATTGACAGAGATTACTGGAGTATATAAAACTGTATGGTGAGATTATCAGTATTATTACTAATATTGGTGAATTATATATATATATATATATATATATATATATATATATATATATATATATATATATATATATATATATATATATAAACAGGGTTATTAACAGTTTAGAATTAAATTTGAAGTTTACTTTTTATTATTAAAGTCATTAGAAGTTAAGTTTTTCTATTTTTGTTTACACATTTTTTCTTATTTTATTGCAGTACAATAAACATTTATTTATTTTTGTTGCCACTTATTTTTTGTATCACTTGTACCTGTCATAATCTGCATCGGAATATGTTTCCATTTTCTAATGCCTACAAAACTACAAACTATTTTTTTCTCGAAAGAACATAGAATTATAGAATTAGTAAATTCACAATTATTTTGAAAACATCGATGTTTTCCAGCCGATGTTTTTCCTACCATCGATAGTCGGTTTCGATGTTAAATATCGATGTTAACATCGATGTTTTAAAAAATGTGCTCATCCCTACCATGGGTAGATGCTGGAAATTATTTTCAACTTTAAATCTGCCGCTAGGTGGCGAAAATGCCATGGTTTACCTAAAATCTTTAATTTCTCGTAAATCTTGATGCATAACATAAGCTGGATTTAGGTAATTTGTAATCAACGTTCACTTATCTACAATTCCGTATGAATCAGTGGCGGAGATAAGGGGCGAGGATTTTTTTATAAACAAATACCTATAACTTGATAAGCAGTAGATATAATTTCAAGACTTTTGGCTTCTTGGAAAGGAATTTCATAAGAATATCGACGTATTAGTATTTTAAATCCACAGTCACACATGCACAAAATACAGAGGGCGTTAGAGTAGAGGAGACTAGTTTTGTCAAATTTTATGAAAATTTTCAAATAGCAGCATTGTATTATAATATATTTATCCAGAAGTGGATGAAGTTATAAATAACTCAGTGAAAGCCCAAAACGAATATGTTTTTCCGTTTCAGAGAAAACTGGAATTTTATGTATTTTGGTGCTTATTATGCAATTTCTCAGAATTGGATATGAATATGGCAATATCTCTATAGAATATTTATTATCAGGCATCGTTATACAAATTAACATAGTTACCAATAACATTTAATTAATATGAAATAAATTTATTACCTTTATAAAACTAAGATACAAGAGCGAAGAATCGAATTTAAGGGTTTATACGTAAATTAAGTGATTATATTATGAAAACATAACTATATTAATAAAAACATAAAATTTAAGTAGCATTTTATCATATACAAATGTTCAAACTGCTGTCGGTTTTTATGTATACATTTAACTAATCTCTGACGAGTAGAGGCTACCGCCGTTTGAACCTCAGCCGTCGATATGATGTTAACAGCAACTTGTATCCTTTCCATCATATTTTCTCTAGTCGTTGGTCGAGTTTGATATACGAAATCACTCTCCCTCATAAATAAAAAAGCAGGCATCACATTTTGTTACCAGTATAATCTATATAGTAAAAATAATGTGCCATGTTTCATCAAAATAACTTTATTGTTTGAAAATGTACAAAAATTTCCCAAAGTAAACTTAAAGTGTTTCCGAAAAAACTCGTTTCTTGGTCAACCTTATAGGTTAATAGCAAATTGAGCTATTCAAATATTTAGCATTTGATCAAAATTCGCTACCATAACGCACTTACTGCGTCCATAATTATTATTTTTTTACAAACATGCATTATATTTCGATGGAAAATGCAATAACATAAGGTGCGTTTGATTAAAAAAAAAAAAGAAAATTTGTATCACCAACGACTTATGGGCCATCCTGTGATTGTAGAAATAATTTTTTAAGATGTAGCTCAAGACACCCTATAATTAATATATACATTTTTTTTTCATATCTTGTATAGTAACAGATATATTGAGCTTTATTGATTTTTTTACGAAAATTCTACAAAAATTATATACCATTAACGATAAACTCTATAGCTAAGACTACTGCCAAGCGTCAGAGAAAGGGTCTATTTGAAATTTTCTGGAAACATTTTATTAAAATGAAGGACAATGACGGTTGAAACCAAAACATCAGGGTTTGTAAAACATTCTTCTTGAGACATTTCATTTCGATAGCCCGTATTAGATTCAAGTTATTTTCCTAAATGTTGCCAATTTTGACGTTTAAATCGCAACTTTGACGTTTTGTGAAAAAAACCAATTTATTTTTGTTTAAATGCCTATAACTTTTTGTATTTTGACCTACAGAGCTATATTTTCGTAGGTAGCTTGCCTATAATGATATAAACCCGCGTATAAAATTTGGTTGCCCTTACTTTGTTAATTTTGGAGATATAAATTTTTTTCGAAAGAAAACTCCAAATTTTCCTGGAAACCTCGGCGAATTTTCCTGGCTAACGAACTTATCCAAGCCACTTGCGAAAGCAAGGTACTCACCAATTTTGACGTTTAAAATCGGGATTTTGACGTTTTGAGGAGAACCCATTTTTTTTTTTAAATGCCTGTAACTTTTTTGTCCTTCAACCTATGGAGCTAAATTTTGCTATATGACTTGCCTATAATGATATAAACCCGCGTATGAAATTTGGTTGCCCTTACTTTGTTAATTTTGAAAATATAAAAAAAATTCGATTTTTTTCGAACGAAAACACAAAATTTTCCGGGAAAACCTCTGGGGATATTCCTGGCTAACGAAATTATCCAAGCCACTTACGCAACTAAGGTACTCACCAAGTTTTATCAAAATCGTTCCATTATTTTTTAAGTTATAGGTGTGACACATAAATAAATATATATATATATATATATATATATATATATATATATATATATATATATATATATATATATATATATATATATATATATGTAAACATATAAAGTCTGAAACTGACCTCGGATTTGGGTTCCGGGGGTCCTAAATAGCGCTCATTTGAAGAAATTTTTTCAAAATTCAAAAGTCGGGATCTCCTCATGAGTGAATTTTTTTTTAAGAAAATTCACTAAAAGCTAAGCAAGTAAAATCAGGTAAGCTGGGTGGCCATGGAAATAAGCTTCCTCTTCCTATCGACCGATTTGGAAATTGAACATTAAGATATTCGCATACACTTCCCGCTAGTGATGGGTCGTTATTTAACCGTCTGTTATTTATAAACGGTTATCGAGCCGCAACGGTAACCACCAGTTATGGATTATAAATAACAGGTACAAAATAACGCTTTTTACACTAAACTAGAATTCGGACTCGTATCTATTTCAGTTTCACTGCAACTAGGTTCGATGAATAAACATCGGTTTTCATCGGCAACTGTTAAATTTAACTATGAATGGGCATGAGACTGGGAATGCTAAATATTTATGGGTATGGGTATACAGAATAGAGCGGACTTTACTTCATAACATATTACTTAACACTTATTATACTAGTGTGCTCGCTCTCGCTCACAGTTTTGGGAATGTAGGATACTATCCATCGACTATCCGGTTCAAAATAACAGATAAATAACTGGATCTATTATTTTTAACGGTTATTATTAAATAAAGTTAACGGCTTCTGCTGTTAATAGAAAATAACCGTTTTGCCCATCACTAATTCCAGCGAAGTGTGCTGGACACCCGTCATGTTGCAACCACATTACTAATCGTGTTTCTAGTGAAATGTCTTACAATTAAGATTTGATATAAAAAAATTATTTGGGAATACTCTATGGCGGCAAATTTTGAGGGAAAATAGGCGTAGGATCGGAGAAGGATCACACCCGGCGGAGCAGAGGAAAACTTGGGCGATAATAGAAGGAGCAGAATACACAACAGGGCGGTGTATATACATAGGCGCGGTCGAGAGTCGGAGTCGCGGTTGGAATAGACCTGGTGGCCTATGAAAACAACGCAGTGATCGAAAGCAAAGGGCTAAAGCTCCAGGACGGGTACCCGGTGGACATGGCGGAATTATTCTGGTGGGTACGCCAGTGGAAAAGGCCGCCACTCTACAGGGTGGAACCGTCAACATCGTTTGTGATAGCAGAGTTGCCCTGGACATGCTCACCAGGAGGAAGGGGGGAATGGCAGACAGAGTCAACAGGAAGATGCAAGAGGTGGAGCGCGCTGGAACAAAAATACATCTGTTGTGGGGTAGCGCCCAGTTAGAAGACATCGCAAAGGCTAATGCGAGAGCAGAAGTCGTCAGAAGTGACCCTCTAGGCCACGAGGGGGCTGAGGCTCTGGTAACGAGTGGAATGCTCAAACGAAGTGCCAAGGAGAACACTGAAGTAAAGTAGCAGAAGTACTGGGACGATGAGGCAAAGGGTAGGACCACTTATCGATACATAGAGAGAGTGTGTATGGGCCTCAAGTGCTGAAGTCACAGGGCGGTGAGCTTGCTGACTGGCCACGGGCTCCTCAAGTGCTACTTTAGTAGGTTTAACCTAAGGCGCGGAACGGAAAAATGCGAGTGCGGAAACGGAGAGCAGAAGGCAGCAAGACATGTGCTGGAAGACTGCTAGATGCAAAATCATAGGGCGGCAAGAGAAAACTTTGCGAGAAACTAGAACAGGGTTGAGGGTTTCTACCAGTTCAAGGTAACTAGGTCCATGAAGAACGAGGAAATCAGGAATTGCAAAGCATTGGCCGCAGAAATAGAGCTGGAAGAGGAAACGGAAAGTGTGATTGAGGCAAACCGCGGAGAAAGAGAGGGCGCCGGATAGAGAAATGGATGAGATTTGGAGAGTGGAGTGAACGATCGTATGAATTGATGCTTTTTTAAATTGGAGAGGTTGTAGGGGTTTCTTTGAGTTTGGCTTCGATTTGACAGTTTAGGAGGACACCATGGCCTAAAGTCTTCGGACGGGAAGGCAGGGGCTTCGGCCCCAGAATCGTACACTGCCCGAATGCGGGACTCGAACCCGCGACCTCCTAGTCCAATTCGACAGGTTCTTCACCTCGCCAGCTGAGCTATTCAGCCTGTATATTGAAACTCGCCCTGGATATGGGTTCTAGGGGTCCTAGTTCGCGCTTATTTGAAAAAAAAAGATTAAAAATTCAAAAGTCGGGATCTCACCATTTTCTACAAAAATTCACTTACAGGTAACAACAGGTTAACAGGAGCCCTGATATCATTGACGCACTTATGCGTCCAGACTTTTTTCAATAGATATAAGCACACAGTTGCCTTTTCTAATGAGTTACTTCATTGATTTTTCAAGTCAATAATGCTTTTTGATGTCTTCCCTTCAAACCCCTTTCATCAATATTCATAAAGCATCGGTGGTTTAGTGGTAAGCATGTGCCCCTCTGAAACGAAGGACACTGAGTTCGATTCCCAGGGTGCCCCTTTCACTTTTGCAGTACATACTGTAAAATTAACATTAACTGAGGTTGTGGCATCGTATTTAAGCAAGTTGAATGTCTGCACGTTCCGCCCTTCGGAGGGGGAGTAAAGCCGACGGTCCCGTGTTCATCCGATGTTAGGCACGTTAAAGATGCCTACCCTCCTCACAGAATGACAGGGATTCGGCAAAATTACCAGCATAGTGAGGTGATTTACCATAGTCACGGAAATAGACCGACGTTAAAAAAATACACACAAACACATATACAGGAATATTCACAAGGTAAATTTATTAAGCTTATTTCGTGGTATTGCACAAAGACTCTAACTTTTACGGATTTGCTATATACATGAAAAGCTTCATAATATACGACTACAATTCCGTCACACTCAAGAACCTCACCACATACCTAGAAACTATCTAACCAGTCTTTATAAAACAATAAAAAATACCTTCCATAAAAGAGGCACTCATTTTATAACCTATAAAATCAGAAAGAATTCAGCATCTAACGATTCTATTGAATCTAGTAACGTGTGCATTTCTCAGTAGAGGTACCGGCACGTGTCTCAGATTCTTCCCGCTCTATTATTCGATTCAGAGTCAGAGCCGTCTTGATCTCGCTATCAAACAATCAAAGCCAGGCCAATTTACCCTCACAATGCCAGTTATTTGCTCATATATCAGTGGCTGTTTGCGATGCACTTTTGTATGAAATTCCCACAATGGAAAATTGGTATATCAGGGTGTGACGACAAAACATTTACTACAATAAAAGTCGCCGATGAATACTTATATTATTTGCCTTTCTGTATCATAAATCCGGGATTTAAATACAGGGAGGCATCTACCGAAAAAAGGTGTTAGGGAGTTTTGTCGATTTCTGGAAAGTAGGAAAATAAAAATGTCTCGACGTAAAAATTGCGTTATGGTAGCAAATTTTTGTAAAAATGTTTTTAAGTATAAATATATCTTTTTTTGAACAAGACATAAAATTTGGTAGATATACTAAAGACATTATAGTGAAAACCGTGCACCATATACTGAGTGAGTCTCTTAGATGGATAGAGAAGGGATCTCGGAAACTATAAGAGATACAAAGTTGGTGAACACCAAGTGAGTGGTGGACGTACCGCCACCTAGTTGCGGAACCAAGTAGTATGTTGTCACTCCAGCTCCAAATAACACAAAGTGTTAAAAAAATAGACTGTATACAACTCACTAACAATTTAGAAAATTGTCAGCTCTGGCCCATTTCTACCCTAATATAGCGACAAAGTATGTAAGGCTAGATGCATTCTCGCAACAATTAGGACCGTGACCGGTTTCGCTCTCATTAGAGATCTTCAGTACGGCATACTAATTGTAGCAAAAATGCGCCAAAAGCAATACGGCTATAGTATAGCCAGCCTTAAAACACTAAGTAAGTGGTGGACGTGCCGTCATCTAGTTGCGGAACCAAGTAGTATGTTGTCACACCAGCTCCAAATAACATAAAGTGTTAAAAAAATAGAGACTGTATACAACTAACAATTTAGAAAATTGTCAGGCCTGGCCCATTTCTAACCCAATATAGGGACAAAGTATGTAAGACTACTGAAGAGCTCTAATTAGAGCGAAACCGGTCTACGGTTCTAATTGTTGCGAGAATGCATCTACCGCCCTGGGCAAGGCTGAACTTTTTGCCTCGTTGTTCGCCAGCAATTCTACTCTCAACCCACCTCCAAATGTTCAACCACCACCAGTCCCCAATGTAGCGCATAAAATGACGGATATCATTTTCAAAACTAAAGAGGTACGAAAGATGCTCTCTTCTCTTAATACCAGGAAAGCCGCTGGCCTTGACGAGATCCCAGCAATTGTTCTCAAAAAATGCGCACCAGAACTTGCTCCTGTCCTGACTCGTCTGTTTCAGACATTTTACAATAGAGGTATATTCCCTAGTAACTGGAAAACTGCTCAAGTACAACCCGTCGCCAAGAAAGGATCAAAAGCGCTTCCTAGCAACTACAGGCCTATTTCTCTCCTTTCAGTCATCTCTAAAGTGATGGAAAAGTATATAAACACCGAATTACTATAATTTCTTGAAAAACGCAGTCTAATCTACGACAGGCAGTATGGATTCCCTCAGCGAAGATCAACTACCGACCTCCTTTCATTTGTCACCCATTCTTGGAACAAGTCTATGGAACTACACGGTGAATCCCAGATTGCCGCTCTGGACATATCCAAAGCATTCGACCAGGTCTCGCACGCAGCACTGCTTAATAAACTTCCGGCCTATAGCCTACCACCAAAACTCTGTACTTGTACAGCAAATTTCCTCTCCAACCGGAGCATTTTTGTTGTCGTGGAGGGCCATTCCTCTAAACCGTATCCAATTAATGCAGAAGTTCCTCAATGTTTCGTTTTAGGTCCTATTTTGTTTCTTCTCCACATCAATGACCTCCTCTCTAGCACATCCAACCCAGTTCACAGATACGCGGACGACAGCACCCTCCACTCAAATATACAATATTCTAAGCCTGTCTTTTTAGCTCAATTAGATGAGGATCGCAGACTCATGGAGGGTTCTGTCTCCGTGGATCTCCAAAAAATATTAGACTGGGGAAGTAGAAATCTTGTACAATTCAACCCCACCAAAACACAGTCTTGCTTTCTTTCTCATAAGAGATACACCAGCCCTAGACCCATTACAATGATGGGATTATTCAAAGTAATGAGTCCTTTTCACTTGTTGGCATTTCTGTGGATCTAAATCTCAATTGGCACCAACATGTTTACATCAATTGCAGAAGCGGCCGCTAAGAAATTAGGTTTCCTCTTCCGGGCTCGCAAATTGTTTTCACCAGCTAATCTCTATACCTTATATACGTCACAAATAAGACCAAACCTCGAATACTGCTCCCACATCTGGGGTGCTGCTGCCGCTTCTACACTCGCTATCTTGGACTCCATTCAGAAGAGAGCTATACGTCTCATCGATAACCTTACCCTCACCCAAAGGCTGCCATCCCTTGCCCACCGACGTGCCGTTGGTTACCTCTCTCTCTTTTATAGATATCTGCACGGGCACTGCTCAGAGGAGCTTTCTTCCATAGTTCCTCCACCTGCTGCCCCCAACAGATCTACCAGGGAAACAGAGCAAATGCACCCTTTTACTGTCCAGCTCACCAGACATAGAACATCTTGTTATGCCCGATCTTTTGTCCCGAGGACTTCCAAGTTGTGGAATTCCTTGCCGGCACATGTTTTTCCTTCTCCCCCGAACCTCCAAACCTTCAAGTCCAGAATTAACAAGTTGCCTCTTTCCTCCTCGTCAACACCCACGGTACGATAGTATTTAGGCTGTAAGCCCTCGTGGTGTGTTGTTGAAATAAAAAAAGGATGATGATAGGAATCAATTCTCACAACATCTTGAATGAGTAGCTTAAAATTGCTTAAGATAATAATATCGACTGTCTTGGATGGAGGAGCGGGACTATTCTTCCCACAAGTAAACTGTAACACTAACTACGTTGTACCTGTATAAGATAATAAGTTTCGATGAAAACTGAATTAAGTATTTATTTTCGCAGTAGTTCCTTGGTGTATGTTAATGTTAATAACTGTTAGGTTTGAGTTACTTATTGTGATTAAAGAGCTAAATAAAACTTTGGTCTCTTATTGACTGAACTTTCTACGTTTAGACGCTGATCAAGAAGACTCATCATTCTGGAGCCTTTTTTTCCAAATCAACTTTAAAACTTGCACACTATTGTCCACATTCACTGAATTTTATGGCATAAGCGACGCTCCATGATTTCCATGTACAAACTCTCAAGTGGCACAGGGTAAGATAAACGCTATTTATTTTCATCATATTGTTCTTGGTTGGCATAAAAGCCAGACGAAAATATGGCATAAACGCCACTTGCTACTGATTATTTGGAATAAGCGCCAATATACCTTTTTTACATGTATTCAGGTGAATTAACACACTGTTGAGGAAAAAATTGTACTAAAAATTCAGAAAAACAGAGCAAGATAATACAGACGCTGTGGAGATATTTCTCATCACATGAATTTGAGAAAGTTTTTTGCGTCTGCTGTAAAATTACATAATTGGCGCTTGTGTCGTTTTTCCATGAAACCTTTGATATACAGGGTGACGCATTGAAAACGAAACAGACAGATTTGCGTCCAGAGATTTTTTTAAGAAACGCTGAAAGACATCAATTTTTATATTGAGGGGGACATGTTTTGACATAAAACTCAACTTTGTCACATTAACCCCTTACAGGTGGTAATAACAACCCTTATATATTAAATAGGGAACATGGGTCGAATGCTACATTATTTGAAAACTCTTTCTTTTCTGAATTCAGCACACAAATTTTTTTGGAAGTTTTATCAACTCGTTTAAAAAATATTCACAGTTGGACTTGCAAGAACGTATTTCATTCCTTGTGATAACAAATGCAATAATTAGTCAATTTTTCGTTAAAAAAACTAAAAAATAAAACCAAACGTTCAAAAATGTTTATTCAGTTAAGTAAGTGTTCAAATTGTTGACCACCAGCTTACATACAAAAGTACAAATTTTGTTCAAAACGGTCTCTGACATTCTGGAGCATTTATGGAGTTATTAGAAGGCATTCTTCAACAATGCGTCGTCGTATATCTTCCAGAGACTCCGGTTCTGTTGGGTAAATTCTACTCTTCAAATGGCCCTATAGAAAGAAGTCTAAAATAGTTAAATTGGTTGATCTAGGGGGCCACTCAATAGTACCTCTACGCCCAATCCATTGCTCTGGAAGCTCTTTGTTCAAAAACTCCCTAACACGTTGTGAAAAATGCGGAGGAGCTCCATCTTGTTGAAACACTAATTGATTTTCTTGATAGCGATAATCATTTTCAACAATGTCAATTAGTAGAGGGTAAACGATATCTTCTGGTCGCTCCAAATACGTTTTGCCACTCAAATTGCCATCAAGAAAAATTGGTTCGATTAAACGGTCTCCAAAAATTCCAGTACAGACATTCAATTTCAGTGGAGTTTGGGTGTGGACTTCGTGAAAATTTCTTGGATTATTATCTGCCCAATAACGACAATTATGACGATTGACTGTGGAGTTTAGTAAAAACATACACTCGTCTGCAAAACAGATATTCAAGTTGCCGTTATCAGCTATTCGTGCAGCCATAACTTCACAAAACTCCAGCCGCCGATCAAAATCATCTTCATTCAGTTGTTGTACAAGATGAATTTTATACGGGTGAAATTTATGATGCTTCAATATTCGCTGAATAGTTCTTCTTTTGATGTTTGAAACAGTGGCCAATTTTCTCGTGCTCAAAGTTGGATCTGTAGCAATTTGTCCTAAAATTTCAACCTCAGTAGTCTCATTTCTAACCGAAAATTCACGTTCAGGATTCGTTTTTTGTTGGCTACTGAACCACTTAGTCGAAACTTTGCAACTAACTCCAAAATGTATTTTCTGTTCACATGTCTGTTCGGATGTCGTTCATTAAACAAATTTGCGGTACGGTTGGCACAGTCATCGTTTTTGGAAAAAAAAGTAATTATTTCAACTATTTCTTCTACAGAAGACACCATTGTGAAATTATTTTTCGGTAGTATTATCAAGTATCAAACCGACCGATAAACTGAAATAATAAACAACATTTCTCTCACTCCGATAAGACATGTTCTAATAGTCAGTTTTTTGTTTACAAACCAACAAAACATTGACTATCAGCACATTTCTTATCGGAATGAGTGAAATGCGTTTTTGCATCTTCAACTGTGAATAATTTTTGAGCGAGTTGATAAAACTTCCAAAAAAAATTAGTGTCCTAAATCCAGAAAAAGAGCTTTCAAATAATGTAACACTCGACCCATGTTCCCTATTTAAAATATAAGGTTTGTTATCACCACCCTTGAGGGGTTGATGTGACAAAGTTGAGTTTTATGTCAAAACATGTCCCCCTCAATATTAATATTGACGTGTTTCAGCGTTTCTTAAAAAAATATATCTGGAGGGAAATCGGTCTGTTTCGTTTTCAATGCGCCACCCTATATTATCTTTTTACTCTCGATATTATTATAACGTTTGCGTTTGTTAAAATTATATATTTTCTCTCGACTGTATTCAAGCTCTTTTTTCTGGTTGTCCCATTGAACTTTGTAGATAGTTAAATAAGTAAAAATCCCTGTAGGGGGTAGTGGATGAATGAGGGTGATTTGATGAAAATTGATATTTTTTCGTTAAAATTCAAGTAATAAACCGTTTTAGTGTTTGTTTATTAGAAAACTTACAATTCAATCAAACATCTGGTTTTCTGTGCTGAAATTAAATTAGGGGTTGAATCTGTGGGGGTGGAATATCGGTGACAGAACTTTCGATTATTTTTTTTTGATAACAAGGCGTAAAAAGTCTTAAAACAAAATGAAATGCCTGATTCTGAAACGAACTTTTTTTGCCTGTTGGTCGGTTAGTTTGTCGGCCTGTACGTCTGTCTGTTAGTAGGCGCAATAACTTTCGAACGAATTGTGATATTATCTTCAAATTTGTGATCAGTGAGCACCCGACAAAGAAACGCTTCGAATTCTTTTTGGGTAAGATCGTTATGGGTACAGGACTACAATTATTTTCTATGTTTATGTCATGGACCTTAAATTAATGTCATAAGAAAATATTTCTGGGGAGAGTAGATTATTACAGCTATGTGGAAGTTATGATTCAATATATAGCACTATTTTTATAATAATTACGGCCCTGCACGCTTCAATATTGTGGAATGAAAAGGTGGAGTCTGGGGGTAAGGTTCGGTGGATAATGCTGCTTGATTTGACACGGGTGAATTGAAATGTACGGAGCCTAAGTTTGACACAATGAGTTCTACCCTCTTCTGGCCTCTGATCTGCCGGTGAATGGGAAAGTTATTATTTGATCTGTGGAGCGGCGCGGTGCATCTGCTTATGACTTGAATAATAACTATAACATACACTACATAAATCATCGATCAACTATTTAAGTAATCAGTCCACAAGAATGAAAATACCTAAAGGAGCACTATAAGGAAAGCATAGTTTTGGCTATTTCTGTCCATTTATATCTATAATTTACTAGGGTCTCTTTGCTTACAGGGTTTTAGTGTATATTCGTGGAAAAAATTCACGAGGAGAAGAATTTTCAAAAAAATCCCTCTAAAGAGCGCGAACTAGGCCCCCTCGAGCACATATCTGGGGGTCAGTTTCAACTTTTATATGTTTATACAGTGTGTCCCAAACTGGATGGGAATGTATTGCTATCTCCGTTATTATTAGAGATAGGGAGGCGTCTAAATCAGCAATGTTTTGTAGAATTACATGCTCGTTCCAAATATGGCTCGTATTTTGCCCTGTCTCTTTTCGTTTTCGAAAAAAACAAAATTTGTCGATTTTTTTTCTTCAATATCTAAGTAGGCGTTGATTTGACATGTCTAAGACTTGCACATTTAAGGACACTTTTTACAGAGTAATCTTTTTGTGCTATTCTCAACTTTGGATTGTGATTTGTTTTTGAGCTAGATGTATGAACGTTTGTTTTTATTATAGCAGCCATATTAAATTTTTTGCTTATGTGATAGCCTGTGAAAAGAGCTTTCCAACGATGTACAACATGCTTCATAAATCTTGTAATTGCACTCACAATTTTGAGAAAAGCCGTTTTGAGGATAGTAGGCTATGAAATCCAATACCAGAAAACAAATGACAAAAAAAGTGTTCAAAAATCACTAGGCCATGGACTTTAACAATAGACTTCTACTTTTAACATAATTTTCCGTAATGATTCACGATAAAAAATAGGAGCTTTGAGCACACCAATGAATCGGCCCATTATTACAAATGATATTTTACATTACAACATTATCCTAGAAAATTATTTTTATTTAATTAAATAGGTAAGCCTAGTAAATAACTAAATTTACTAACAGAATTCAATAAAAAGCAAATTAATGATTTACGAAGACGCTTTTGAAAATTGTTTGATTTTTAAACGTAAGTCAACTGAAAAACAACAGAAGAAAGGTTGCTATGGATATAACACTACCGCGACAATTAAGAATACTGTCATTCTTAATTATCTGAACAATTTGAGGTGTATTTAACACGTTGCTTAAAATTTTGTACAAGCTAGTTTGTTTCCTGTTTATTTCAAATATTATTCAACAATATGTTCAGTAATGAAAAATATTTTGACATGTTGGAATGGTATATTCGTTCTAAGCCAAATACTGAGGCAGCTGCAAATTCATATCAAAACAACTACCCAGAAAGGCGACAACCAAACACCAAAATATTTCGCAGGATAATGACTAATCTATTGAACGACGGTAGCTTCCACGCAAAGAAACTACCAATGCCTAGAAATGAAGAAAGAAATAATGCCGTCTTACAGGTTTCAAACGAAAACCCTCCGCAATCTGTTCGGTTTTATGGTTAACAAATTGTTCCAAAAGGTACGGTACACCGTGTATTAAAACAAAGTCATTACCATCCATACAAACCTACAATCGTACAAGGCTTAAATGTTGACGATTACCCTAAGCGACTTCAATTCTGCAGATGGTATCAAGGAGAATGTCAGCAAGATGAAAATTTTCATTTGAAAATAATATGGACTGATGAATCCAGTGGTTAACGGCATAACCACAATAGTGGAAGCAATGCACCTTATTTCATCAAAATAATTTAATTGTTTGAAAATTTTCCGAAAATAAATTTTAAGGTCTGGACGCAGCAAGTGCGTTATGGAGGTGAATTTTCATCCAAATGTTTTCGGTTATCGGTATAACCTATATAGTAGAAACAATGTACCATATTTTATAAAAATAACTTATTGTTTGAAAATGTACAAGAATTTTCCGAAAATTAACTTAAAATAATATCCGAGAGAACTGATTTTCTAGCCAACGAACCTTAGTTTAATAGCAAATTGAATGATTGAAATTTAAAGCACTTAATGAAAGTTCGCTACAAAACTCACTTACTAGGTCTCGCTTCTTTTACAAACATGCATCATATTTCGATAAAAAATGCAAAAATGCAATAAAATAAGGAATGTTCAAAAAGATTTGTAGGTATCAACAACTTATGGGCCAGCCTGTGATTGTCAAAATAGTTGTATAAAATGTAGGTCAAGACAGCCTATAATTAAATAGAAAAATTTTTAAGCTTAAATTAAACTTTATAAACAAAACATTTTTGATTAGTCTTTAAGCATACCCCCAATAACACCCCCCAACTACCCAAGCATCCTCCCCCCAACTACCCAAGCACACCTCCCTCCCGACTACAAATTTCATTTAAATAAACTAATACATAAATCCCCTATTTAAATATTAATTTACATGATTAACGTTTTTCTCGTAACTTGCATAATAACAATTCTATTGAGCTTTACCTTAGAAATGCGTCACCCTGTATAATATGTGTAAACAGATAAAAACTAAAACTAAACCCGGATATGGCTTCCAAAGGGCCTAGTTTGCCTCATTTGAAGAAATCTTTTTAAAATTCAAAAGTGGCGGTCTCCTCAATAACGAATTTTTTCTACGAAAATTTGCTAAAAACTGTAGACCGTTAAACCTAACTAAAACTACTGCCCAAAGCATCAGAGAAACGGCCTATTTAAAATAAATTTTCTGGAAATATTTTAGTAAAATGAAGATCAATAGCGGTTGAAACTCAAACTTAAGTGTTCGTAGATCACTCTTCTTGCGACATTTTCTTTATATAACCTTTATTTGCTTAAGGTTCTTTGCCTAAATGCTGCCAAATTTAAACTTTCAAATCACGACTTTGACGTTTTGAGGGAAGCCCCATTTTTTTTCTTTAAATGCTTATAACTTTTCGTGTTTTAACTTACAGCCAATAAATCCGATACAAAAAAAAAAAAAATTACAGACCTAAATTTTGGTGCGCGGTTCAATTTTTGATGCCCTTATTTTGTTATTTCCGGAGAAAGAAAAAATTTCGAAAAAAAAAACACATTTTCCTGGATAACGAACTTATCGAAGCCACTTGCAAAAGGAAGGTTCTAACCAAATTTGATCAAAATCGGCCCATTTTTTTTTGAGTAATCAGTGTGACACACACACAAATATATATATATATATATATATATATATATATATATATATATATATATATATATATATATATATATATATATATATATATATATATATATATATATATATATATATATATATATATATATATATATATATATATATATATATATATATATATATATATATATATATATATATAATATAGAAATCGAAACTGACCCCGGATATGTGGTCTAGGGGGCCTAGTTCGCGCTTATTTGAAGTCGAGATCTTCTGGTTAGTGAATTTTTTTAAACAATATTCACTAAAATTGGGGGGTTTCCCCCGGAACCTCAAAGTCGCGTTTTGAACCGTCAAAATTGATACCATTTAGGAAAGAACCTAAAACAAATACGGGTTATATAAAGACAATCTGGAGGAAGAGTGTTTTACAAACACAAGTTGCAGCTTCAACCATCGTTGGCCTTCATTTTACTAAAATATATCCAGAAAACTCATTTTAAAAGACCCTTTCTCTGATGCTTTGGCAGTAGTTTTAGTTAAGTATATAGTTTAACGGTCTATAATTTTTAGCTCTTTTTCGTAGAAAAAAATCGCCATTAAGGAGACCGCGACATCTGACATATATGCAAGGTAAATATTGAGTATTTAAATTTGTTTTTTGTTTTTCCAAGGAAATATTAATAGGGTTAGTGTTAATATGTTTATAAAATTTTCGTTAAAGGTAGTTTCAAAAATTCACATTCTAAAAGATGACATCAATTTTGTCCAGTAAAATTACAACCTTATGATTGCTGATTCGAAAAAATATATAAATTTATGTGTGCCTAACGAAGCTAATAATAGGATTTTGACATAAAATACTTTGTTTGCTGTATTACAAAATCAAGTTTTATTTTAGTTGATTTCCTTTTACTGCCACTCACTGCTACTAGATGAGTTGTCAACAAAATAAAAATATACTGCATCTAAAGCACAATGCAGAATTTTATTACATTTTATTCACTACAATGCATCACAAACTGTTAATATCTGAAAACATTTTTATTGGATTTGACTGGTTATATTTTTATGGTCTATAATATTTCGAAATAGCTCATTTATAATGTCACAACTTGGCCGTAAATTGAAACGTGAAGGTGCAGATAGTATGGTAGCACGGTTTCAGTGATTTACAGGCTGTTTGTTAAAGATTACAACAGATTATTTAGGATCGTATTTTCTTCAGGAATTTCAGCTTGTCACGATTTCAGATACTAAAAACCTATTGGTTAAATAATGGTGCTTTATGTATCTTAAATTAGAATATGGACTTGGAAAACTGTAAATCTTCTATGTTGATGGACCCGGCGTGATTACAGTAGAAGACGGTGCTACAGAAATAGAATTAATTAAATCTGACAAAACTAAAACCAGTAGATACAGAATCCATTAGTACGACAATATATCAAACGGCGCGACTTTGTTTCCCAGATTTTAAGAAATATGTAAAATTTCTTGATAAAACAAAACCTCAACCGTAAAAGAACGATGCTGGATGACAATTGCACTTCGAGAACCCAAATCACCACAACATATTTTAAAAGACCTAATTGTAGGGGGTACGTTTTTTTTTCATATATATATATATATATATATATATATATATATATATATATATATATATATATATATATATATATATATATATATATATATATATATTGAATAATAATGAACGCAACCCTTTGATGACACAAGGCTACAACCCTATTAGTAAACAATAGAAGTAATCTATTATAATAATAACAATCGACTAACGGTCACATAATATAATTACATAGCTCAACAATCAATCACCAGTCGATATATTACTTGGCAGTTGTGTTATCTACTTAAGAGTAATCATGCTAAAGGCAAAAGGTTTATCACTTGTCAGAATGATGGCGAAGCCTTAATGTACGGGCATAATGAGTCGCGCGAGCGGGTGCCAAATGTGTCCAGTAACAACATCACTAACCTGTAATTAAAAATATACCTGAACACACCATTGCTCATCTAAAGCACAACCTAACATATATACTAGTGGCATTCAATTATTAGTTTATCAATCATTTACCAATTACACGCTCCACTGAGCGACTCGACATCAATAACTATTTATACTCAAAGCTCCACTGAGCAACCTAACATTAAGAGCAGTTTCGACATAACGCTCCACTGAGTAACTCCAGCATTAATAGCAGTTCATACTCAAGGCTCCACTGAGCCACATTATACTCTCTCAATAGCGCACATCAGTGCCTCAGAACTGCTTCTCAACAATGTCTCTAAATGCTCAAACATTATTTTCTCAAACAATCATTACTCAGACAATAATTACTCAAGTAGTTACTCAAATGATAGTTACTCAATTAATAATTACTCAAACAATAATTATTCAAACATTAGTTACTCAAATAATAGCTTCTAAAACAATAGTTTAGCTTGTGTGTTTTGTTGGGCGCTGTACCGGAACACTAGGTCCGTGCCGGCTTCCAGGTGTGCAATGAGGCACAGTTGAAAACCTCACCTAGAGTGCTAGCTACAGCCAGAGTTGCATACTGAGAAGTGCAATGGACACAATGGTCTCGTCAACACTGTGCCCTTCTCCAAGTAGCGCAACTCCTACACTGGGACTGACCGTGCAATGAGTCCAACGGGTGAACTGGCCACAGTGTCTCGGACAAGCTACGAGATCGGCTCCCAAATACAACAACGGTCCCGGCAACATGAATACTGAGCAGTGCAACGGACACAAAGGGCGAACCCAACAATGTGACCTCTCTGGTATCCACTCATCGAACAGGGATAGGTGCAATGGTTACCTTGTAACCCTACCTTAGTCTGGCAATGCCACTAAAAGCCACCGTGTTGTGGTTACGTAACCCAGCTCAAAAGCTCGCCTCTACCAGTATGACTCCCTACTGGGTGAGCAAACAGCGAAGGTGCTCCCCACACCTTCAAAACTATCATCAATTTACCTTCAAACTTTACTTTACTCACTTAATGCAAACTGACATAACTCAAATCTTACTTGATTTATGATTATTAACTTAATCTTGTATAAGTAAACAACCTAGTTTAACTTAGATAATTCTCAAATTATTTCATAAAACCCCTTTATTTAAATCAGATAATTACTTATTAATTTATAACTAAGCCTCGTATAAATAACAAACTTAATTCAAACTCAGATAGACTGTATTTTCATATAAGCTAATTATTAAATGATTTCCTAAAACCGCCCTTACATTATATACTTATTGAAATTACTTTTCAATTCATAACTGAAACAAATGAGAACATGTACAATAGACAACAATATGTGTTCTGTGAGATTCACTCACCTTATATGAAGGTATATAACGTGCACTGTAAATTTCACTAATATCGTGCATGTTTTAATGCAGCTCAGGTCATGGTTCACGCACAAATGTGGAGGTATGCTTTACTTCAACCGATGCTAAGTGGAATATAAAATGAATAGTGCGAGGCTTTTGAGCCTAAGAGGGATGCATTATCACCACACGCACCCTGCACGTCTATCTTTAAGTAAACATTTTTCAAACGCTCATCGCTTGGCACTTTGGATCTAATGGGAATACTCTGACTAGTGAAAGGTATTCACCCAAGAACATGCCTGTTAAATACGTACAGATTATTTTCATAATAAAATGACATTATGACCAGGGCTAGAAAATACATTCGTTATATAATGATCGTTTCGATAATCAAGTTGGCGTCATGAGAGAATGAAATTATTTTAATTGATTTCTACATCTACAGGTACTTATATAGACTTTCAGGTAAATCCCGAAAAACGAGAGTGTAATTTTTAATTCGCAGACGCAACCTTTGTGTATTATATCCTCAATTTCCAGAAGAGGTTATTGAACTTCCCTTTATTACACCAGTTGACAGCTTAGTGAGCTCTTGCTGATTTTCGTTTTTCGGAAATATCTGTATTGTTTCCTTATCTTTCGGGCGCGCTTTTGACGGTATTTATATATTTTACAATGCTTTCTGTTAAATGACTGGAGATGGGAGGTGGTGCGAGATTCATACACTTTTTATTAGTATTATTATATTTAGCGATATACACAGTGTGTCCCAAGCTGGATGGGAATGTATTGCTATCTCCGTTATTGTTAGAGGTAGAGAGATGGTAGCAGTGTTTTGTGGAATTTTATGCTCGTGCCAAATATGACTTGTATCTGGCTCTGACTCTTCTCGTTTTCTAGTTATTTTGAAAAAACAAAAATTTGTCGATTTCTTTTTTCTTCAATATCTAACTAGGCGTAGATCTAAGACTTGCACATTATCAGGACACTTTTTACAGAGTAATCTTTTTGTGGTATTCTAAACTTTGGAATGTCGTTTCTTTTTGAGCTGCATGTATCAAGTTGTTTTTATTATGGCAGCCATATTGGATTTTTGGCTCATGTGATAAACTGTGAAAAAAGCTTTCCAATGATGTACAACATGCTTGAGAAATATGGTAATTGCACTGACAATTTTGAGAAAAACCGTATTGAGGATAGTAGACTATGAAATCCAATACTAGAAAACAAATGACAAAAAAAAAGTGTTCAATAAGCAGTAGGCAATGGAGTCTAACAATAGACTTCTACTTTTAACATAATTTTCCGTAACCACACGATAAAAAATATTGTGATTTAATTTACAATACTTAATTAGTTAATAATGCTAGGAATTATTATGTGCAGCAGTTTAATAACGAAACCCGGCAATAAAAAATAGAAACTTAAACTCCACAAAACAGCACAATTAGAAACGGAACTCAACAAATAATAAAATATAAACTTAAAAATACACTAAATAGAAGATTGTTCAATATGGCCACCGTTATGTTCAATGCACTTTATACACCTTTTTGAAACATGCCTGCAAACTCTTGGTTAATATGATTTATAGCTTCCGTGATTCTGTTTCGTAATTCATTGATATTTGGTGGTGGGTCCAATTTATACGAATCATTCTTCAGAGTACCCCAAAAATAAAAATCCATGGGTGTTATATCAGGACTTTGGGCACACCAATGAACCGGTCCATTATTACAAAGGACACGATTATTAAAATTTTGGTACAAAAATTCTTTGACGATCCAAGCATTGTGAGCTTAACAACCGTCTTGTTGGTACGAAATCTCGTCTAAATTATCATGAACTCTTCTAATTATTGGTAAGATATCATTTTTCAATAGACTAAGATACCTTTCCCTAGTTAAATTATTTTCAAAAAAGAACGGACCAGAACTGAAGTTACCTGATTTTTTTTTAAATTTACTGTCTAATCTACAAATAAAAATAATAGTTTTTTACCTAATAAGCCGCACCAAACATTAATACCAAATCTGTTTTGCAATCGTCTTTCTTCCTTTATATGGGGATTTTCATTTGCCCAATAATGCCTATTATGGCGATTATACACACCACAATTTGTAAATCTGGATTCATCAGTCCATATTATTTTGAAATGAAAATTTTCATTTTGCTGACATTGTCCTTGATACCATCTGCGGAATTGAAGTCGCATAGGGTAATCGTGATTATTTTAGCCTTGTACGATTGTAGGTTTGTATAGATGGTAATGACTTTGTTTTAATACACGATGTACCATACTTTTTGGAACGTTAATTCGTTCACCATAAAACCTAACAGATTGCGAGGGTTTTCGTTTGAAACCTGTAAGACGGCATTATTTCTTTCTTCATTTCTAGGCATTAGTAGTTTCTTTGCGTGGAAGCTACCGTCGTTCAATAGATTGGTCACTATCCTGCGAAATATTTTGGTGTTTGGTTGTCGTCTTTCTTGGTAGTCGTTTTGATAGGAATTTTCAGCTGCCGCAGTATTTCGGTGACAACGAATATAACATTCCAACATGTCAAAATATTCTTCATTACTGGCCATAT
This sequence comes from Tillus elongatus, assembly GCA_964006375.1. Taxonomy (NCBI): domain Eukaryota; kingdom Metazoa; phylum Arthropoda; class Insecta; order Coleoptera; family Cleridae; genus Tillus; species Tillus elongatus. Next base: position 22,340,315 of record OZ023262.1, on the reverse strand, counting down.
TGTTGATTAACATTTAAAATAAACAAGAAACAAACTATTTAGTAGAAAATTTTAAGCAAGTGTTAAATACACCTCAAATTTTTAAGATAATTAAGAATGACAGTATTCTTAATTGTCGCGATAGTGGTCTATCCATAGCAACCTTTCTTTTGTTGTTTTTCAGTTGACTTACGTTTAAATATCAAACAATTTTCAAAGGCGTCTTCGTAAATCAATAATCTGCTTTTTATTGAGTTCTGTTAGTAAATTTTGTTATTTACTAGGTTTGTTGGAGAAACATAATTGGTACGCCCCTCTCTCTTTACTTTCATTAGGTTACACTATCCTTTACCTTTCTACCTGGAATTATTTATCTCTGGATTTCACAATCTTGTCCAATTTGCTGGTAATCCTTATCCTCTAGACGTCTGTATCGCATTAGGTTTATGCATGAACAATGCCATACAAAGAATACATATATACCGTTAGGTCCTTTATTGTAAATACCTTTAGCTGTCGTTGACGTATGCTTGAGATGCACCTAGTGGATTTTCTTCACTAGGAATAATGCTTCTATCGAGTTGGCCATTCTGTATTACTCACATTATTTTATGTCAACTACGTCACCTAGCGTTACGCGAAAGCTAGATAAAAGCAAGCCTTTCGCAAGGTACAAGTCAGTTCTACGATAGATCTCATGTTCTTAAATTCTTGGGACTCCGAGTTCCTAATTTTCTACTTAAACACCGCTCGCGTGTTTAAGCCAATTCAGTGCTACAGTTCTACGCCAGATCTCATCTTCTTCGCTCATTGAGTTCCAAATCTTACACTTAAACATCGCTCGTGTGTTTAAGCCAGTTCAATTCTACAGTGCCGTTCTACAACGAATCTCATTTTCATCACTTTTTGGGACTTCTAAGATCCTGATCTTTTACCTAAACATCGCTAGTGTGATTAAGCCAGTTCAGTTCAAGCTCCTACAGAAATTCCGTTCGTACAGTATTACAGTGAAAAGTCAATGTTTCCTTCGAAATTAGAAAGTACACGCGCAGTGAAATGCAATAGCAATTAGCCAATAAGATTGTAAAATCTCCTGAATATCCCATTAAATCAAGTGTAAAACCGCACATTGTAAATAAATGTTAAGTTCAAAGTGTATATAGTAACAATACAATATATATAAATATAAAAAAGTGTATTATTGGAATCTTCTGGAATCCAGTGCACCTAGAGTTATAAATACAGTTCACATCTTAAACATATTCTTCTTCCAACGCTAATTAGCAAAGCCGACTAGTTAGCAAGGGTGGGATCAATCCACCTGCAAAACATTGGGGAAAGAAAACAAGCTATTTCTTCCCCAAGGTTCACCTATTTAATTAAAGTATAACACTTTTTGGGTTAATGTTGTAATATAAAATATAATTTGTACTAGTAGGCTGATTCATTGGTGTGCTCAAAGTTCCTTTTTTTTAATCGTGAATCATTACGAAAAATTATGTTAAAACTAGAAGTCTATTGTTAGATTCCATGGCCTACTGCTTTTTAAACCCTTTTATTTTGACATTTGTTTTCTGGGATTGGATTTCATAGCCTACTATTTCTCGAGCATATTGTACATCATTAAAAAGCTATTATTACAGGCTATCACACGAGCAAAAAATCCAAATTGGCTGCCATCATAAAAACAAACGTTGATACATGTAGCTCAAAAAGAAATGACAATCCAAAGTTGAGAATAGCACAAAAAGATTACCCTGTAAAAAGTGTCCTAGTTAATGTGCAAGTGTTAGATATGTCAGAACAACGCCTACTTAGATATTGAAGGAAAAAAATCGACAAATTTTGTAACTCGAAAACAAAAAGAGGTTGGGCAAAATACAATTCATATTTGGAACGAGCATGAAATTCTACAAAACATCGCTAATTTATCCATCTCCTTATCTCAAATAATAACGGAGAGAGCAATACATTCCCATACAGTTTGGGACATATTGTATACTTTCGAAGGCGTTCAATTGTCCTGGTTTTCTAACAATTTTAAGCAATATTAGAATCTCCTTATTAACGTGGTGATTATTATCCCAAATATGTCATGCAACGGTAGATCTATCTACGGTCTCGCATTTTAATTGTGCTAGGTGTTCTTTGAATCTAATTGCAAAAGATCTCTTTGTTATTCCGACGTATTTAAGATCACAATCTCTACAACCTATTTCATTATTTCCTGACATTTTGGCCGCACAATCCAAACTTTGTTAGTGAAACCACCGTCAAATCTTTAAAAAGATGTGCTATGGTGATTTGGGTTCTCCAAGTTTCTTTCTCAGTCCTCATCACAGGTTCGACTCTTCACTTAGTGAACATTAACAGGTTGACGCATCTCTAAGGTAAAGCTCAATATATCCGTTAATATACAAGGTACAATAATAAATGTCTACGTTAATTATAGGCTGCATCTTACAAAATTATTTTAATAGTCACAGGATGGCACATAAGTCGCTGGTGATGCAAACTTTTTTTTATCGAACACCGCTTATTTTATTGCCTTTTTGCAATTTCCATGTATGATGCATGTTTGTATAGAAAAAAAATCTCGGGACGCAGCAAGTGCGTTATGGTAGTGAATTTTCTTAAAAATGTTTTTATTGCAAATATGTGTGTTTTCTTTTTAAGAAAGCAGACATCAATTTTGGTTACCAGTATAACCTATATAGAAAAAGCAGGCATCAAATTTGATTACCAGTATAACATATATAGTAAAAACAATGTGCCATGTTTCATCAAAATAACTTGATTGTTTGAAAACGTACAGAAATTTCCAAAAGTAAACCAAAATGTTACTGAAAAAATCCGTTTCCTGGTCAACCTTATAGGTTAATAGCAAATTGAGCTTTTCAAATATGAAGCATTTAATCAAAATTCGCAACCACAACGCACTTGCTGCCTCCAGAATTTCTTAACTTACAAACATGCATTATATTTCGATGGAAAATGCAAAAAAATAAGGCGTTTTCGACAAAAAAAAATTATTTGTATCACCAACGACTTATGGGCCACCCTGTGATTGGCGCAATAATTTTTTAAGATGTGGCTCAAAACACCGTATAATTAATGTATACAATATTTTTTCATATCTTGTATAATAAGGAATATATTGAGCTTTATTGATTTTTTACGAAAATTCGACAAAAATTATATACCATTAAACAATAAACTCTATAGCTAAGGCTACTGCCAAGCATCAGAGAAAGGGTCTATTAGAAATGAATTTTCTGGAAATATTTTAGTAAAATGAAGGACAATGATGGTTGAAACTAAGAGTTCGGTGTATGTAAAACATTCTTCTTGAGACATTTTCTTTCCATAGATCGTATTAGATTCAAGTTATTTGCCTAAATGTTGCGAATTTTGACGTTTTCAATTGTCACTTTGACGTTTTGAGGAAACCCCCAATTTATTTTTCTTTAAATGCCCATAACTTTTTTGTCTTTTGACCTACAGAGCTAAATTTTGGTAGGTGGCACACCTATAACGATATAAACCAGCTTACCAAATTTGGTTGCCCTTACTTTGTTAATTTTGGAGATATAAATATTTTGCGAAAGAAAACACAAATTTTTCCGGGAAAACCTCGGCGGATTTTCCTGGCTAACAAAATTATCCAAGCGACTTGCGAAAGGAATGTACTCACCAATTTTGACGTTTAAAATCGCAATTTTGACGTTTTGAGGAAAATCCAAATTTATTTTTCTTTGAATGCCTGTAACTTTTTTATCCTTTAACCTACGGAGCTAAATTTTGGTAGGTAACTTGCCTATAATGAAATAAATCCGCATATGAAATTTGGTTGCCCTTACTTTGTTAATTCCGGAGATATAAATTTTTTTCGAAAGAAAACACAAAATTTTCCGGGAAAACCTGGACCGATTTTCCTGGCTAACGAACTTATCCAAGCCATTTGCAAAAGGAATTTATTCGTTAAATTTAATCAAAATCGGCCCATTATTTTTTGAGTTATCGGTGTGATACTTATATATATATATATATATATATATATATATATATATATATATATATATATATATATATATATATATATATATATATATATATATATATATATATATATATATATATATATATATATATATATATATATATATATATATATATATATATATATATATATATATATATATATATATATATATATATATATATATATATATATATATATATATATATATATAAACATATAAAAATTTAAACCGACCCCGGATATGTGTTCTGGGGGGCCTAATTAGCGCTCATTTGAAGAAATTTTTTCAAAATTCAAAAGTCGAGATCTCCTCATTAGTGAATTTTTTTAAAGAAAATTCACTAAAACAACGTATAGTGTTAATCGTTTTCGAACTATTTCAATTGTGTTGTACTTTTGACATTTTCGCGCATGTTATAAATTATGATACGGGTTTTTACCAATAAAGCCCATGGAAATTACACCTTCAGAGATGCTTCAGTTTATATTATTTGTTAATTTTTGTACCGTTTCAAACAATAAAGTTATTTTGATGAAATATGCTACATTGTTTGTACTACATTGGTTATACTGATAACTAAATTTGATGCCTGCTTAATTTAAAAAAACTCTGGACGCAGCAAGTGCGTTATGGTAGTGAATTTTCATAAAACTATTTTTTAATAGCAATAATGTGTTTTTTTTTAAGAAAGCAGGCATCACATTTGGTTACCAGTATAATCTATTAGTAAAAACAATGTGCCATGTTTCATCAAAATAACTTTATTGTTTGAAAATGTACAAAAATTTCCGAAAGTAAACTTAAAGTGTTCCCGAAAAAACTCGTTTCTTGGTCAACCTTATAGGTTAATAGCAAATTGAGCTATTCAAATATTAAGCATTTGATCAAAATTCGCTACCATAACACACTTACTGCGTCGAGATTTTTTTTTCTTACAAACATGCATTATATTTCGATGGAAAATGCAAAAATGCAATAACATAAGGCGTGTTTGATTAAAAAAAAAGAAAATTTGCATCACCAACGACTTATGGGCCATCCTGTGATTGTAGAAATAATTTTTTAAGATGTAGCTCAAGACACCCTATAATTAATCTATACAATTTTTTTTTTCATATCTTGTATAATAACAGATATATTGAGCTTTATTGATTTTTTTTACGAAAATTCTACAACAATTATATACCATTAACGATAAACTCTATAGCTAAGACTACTGCCAAGCGTGAGAGAAAGGGTCTATTTAAAATGAATTTTCTGGAAACATTTTATTAAAATGAAGGACAATGACGGTTGAAACTAAGACATCAGGGTTTGTAAAACATTCTTCTTGAGACATTTTATTTCCATAGCCCGTATTAGATTCAAGTTCTTTTCCTAAATGTTGCCAATTTTGACGTGTAAATCGCAACTTTGACGTTTTGTGAAAAACCCCAATTTATTTTTGTTTAAATGCCTATAACTTTTTTGTCTTTTGACCTACAGAGCTAAATTTTGGTAGGTAACTTACCTATAATGATATAAACCCACGTGTAAAATTTGGTTGCCCTGACTTTGTTAATTTTGGAGATATAAATTTTTTTTGAAAGAAAACACAAAATTTTCCGGGAAAACCTCGGCGGATTTTCCTGGCTAACGAGCTTATACAAGCCACTTGCAAAAGGAAGATACTTACCAATTTTGACGTTTAAAATCGCGATTTTGACGTTTTGAGGAGAACCCAAAATTATTTTTCTTTAAATGCCTGTAACTTTTTTGTCCTTTAGCCTACAAAGATAAATTTTGGTATGTAACTTGCCCATAATGATATAAACCCGCGTATGAAATTTGGTTGCCCTTACTTTGTTAATTTTAAAAATATAAAACAAATTCGATTTTTTTCGAAAGAAAACACAAAATTTTCCGGGAAAACCTCGGCGGATTTTCCTGGCTAACGAACTTATCCAAGCCACTTGCGAAAAAAAGGTACTTACCAAGTTTTATCAAAATCGGGCCATTATTTTTTAAGTTATAGGTGTGACACATAAATATATGTATATATATATATATATATATATATATATATATATATATATATATATATATATATATATATATATATATATATATATATATATATATATATATATATATATATATATATATATATATATATATATATATATATATATATATATATATATATATATATTTATATATATATATATATATACAGGGTGAGCCACGGTGGATGGAGTATTAAAAGTATATGGAGAATGAATCAACCGATTGCTCTGAAATTTTGGTTACGGATGTAATGGCGTATGATCTCTCGACCTAAAATATTTTTGAAAATGCAGTGTTGCCACATATACGTAAAACTGGCAACATCTTCGTAATTTTAAATGGAACACCCTATATATTTTTGCTTTTTTTGAATTGTCGTCTCTTTTTGAGTAACTTTTGTTGATATTTTCCTATACCTATCTCAAGTCGTTTTCGAGATAATAATTATTTTCTGAATTTATTACCAAAAATTTGACTTTCATTAAATCGTGTTTTCTCCTACCGACGAAGCGATTTAAAGATAATTTTTTAGCTACGGTTAGGCAAGGTCTAGGGGCATCTCCTCCATTAATCAAATCTTTAGAATATCATACAGGGTGAGTTAGAGAACGCTTTCTATAAGTGACTCGGAGAACTGCACGAAAGTCATTTTTTTTTAAATAGAACGCCCTGTATATTTTCACACTTTTTGGATCGTCTTCTCTTTTTGAGTAACTTTTGTTAATATTTCCCTATACCTATCTCAAGGCGGTTTCGATTTATGGTCACTTTTCTCTAACCTATCCAAGATTATTGGTCTTTTTGTATATCATAATGGGTGGGCCATGAAATTTCTATTTTGTCACTTTGTCATGACAACAGACATGCTGTTTATCTAAATAAATTTGACGTTAGTGATATTTACATTCAATTTGAATAGCTATAGCACAAATATGGCAGAAAATAATTATACAAACACAGTTTTAATGGATTTGTTTTTTATTCATGAACAGTGCAATAAGATTATCAGCAGAACTTGTAGAAGATTTAATGAGAAATATCCGAATTTGCCGCAGATGAATAACAGAAAGTTTCTACGAATTCATAGGAATTTTATAAATTTTGGTTCGTCGTTATGAGAACAATAACACTATCAGTATTTGGAAAAACTAATACCTAATCAGCGATAATAGTAAAAAAGTCCAAGTAGCAATAACAAATAATACCAATGACAGTAATAAATATGTATAAAAATCTTAAAACTATAATAATTGTTCGAAATGTTGACCGTTAACTTCCAGACACTTTTGTATACGATGATGCACGGCGTTTGTTGTAGCAGCTCTTATTTCAGCGGGGTCCAAGTTTTCAATCTCTTGAATCACTCGACGTTCTAATTCTGCCCTGTTGTGGACTGGAGTTTTATAAACTCGATCTTTAAGAATACCCCATAGATAAAAATCTAACGGGGTAAGGTCAGGGGACCTCGCAGGCCAGTTACACGGTCCCAAACGTCTGATCCAACGGTCATCGAAAAGCCGGTCCAACTCCATACTAATTTCGGATGTACAATGTGCAGGAGCCCCGTCGAGTTGATACCAACAAGTTCTATATGTTTCAATTGACAGATTATCAAGGAAGCCTTCCACAATTGTTCTAATTATATCTAAATATTTTCTGGAATTCAATTTTTCGTCATATATGTAATATTTTATTTTGTCATCTAATAACATACAAAAAACATTTAAACTAAATTTGACTTGAAAACCAGCCTCTCTAGTAACGTGGGGGTTGTCTGTGGCCCAATAGTGACGATTTCGTGTGTTACAAATCCCCTCCCTAGAAAATTTGGATTCATCAGTCCATATCATTTTCTTTAAAAAATTGGGGTCCTCTTGCATACGCACAACTAACATTTCACACAACTCTATTCTCTGTAGATAATCCTGAGGCGTGAGAAATTGAACTCTTGTAAATTTATAATTACGCATTTTATGATTTACTAGTATTCTTCGAATGGATGAATATGGCAATCCTAAATCCTGTTCAGCACAACGTATGGAATACTGGGGATTCGCATGAAAATACGCTAGCACATTGATTTCATTTACCTCGTCAGATGTCACAGGTTTGGGTAGATTTCTTGCATCTCTTAACGACGCACCAGATTTTATAAAATTCCTATGAATTCGTAGAAACTTTCTGTTATTCATCTGCGGCAAATTCGGATATTTATCATTAAATCTTCTACAAGTTCTGCTGATAATCTTATTGCACTGTCCATGAATAATAAACAAATCCATTAAAACTGTGTTTGTATAATTATTTTCTGCCATATTTGTGCTATAGCTATTCAAAATGAATGCAAATATCACTAACGTCAAATTTATTTAGATAAACAGCATGTCTGTTGTCATGTCAAATTGACAAAATAGAAATTTCATGGCCCACCTATTATGATATACAAAAAGACCAATAATCTTGGATAGGTTAGAGAAAAGTGACCATAAATCGAAAACACCTTGAGATAGGTATAGGGAAATATTAACAAAAGTTACTCAAAAAGAGAAGACGATCCAAAAAATTTAAAAATATACAGGGCGTTCTATTTAAAAAAAATGACTTTCGTGCATTTCTCCGAGTCACTTATAGAAAACGTTCTCTAACTCACCCTGTATGATATTCTAAACATTTGATTATTGGAGGAGATGCCCCTAGACCTTGCCTAACCGTAGCTAAAAAATTATCTTTAAATCGCTTCGTCGGTAGGAGAAAACACGATTTAATGAAAGTCAAATTTTTGGTAATAAATTCAGAAAATAATTATTATCTCGAAAACGACTTGAGATAGGTATAGGAAAATATCAACAAAAGTTACTCAAAAAGAGACGACAATTCAAAAAAAGCAAAAATATATAGGGTGTTCCATTTAAAATTACGAAGATGTTGCCAGTTTTACGTATATGTGGCAACACTGCATTTTCAAAAATATTTTAGGTCGAGAGATCATACGCCATTACATCCGTAACCAAAATTTCAGAGCAATCGGTTGATTCATTCTCCATATACTTTTAATACTCCATCCACCGTGGCTCACCCTGTATATATATATATATATATATATATATATATATATATATATATATATATATATATATATATATATATATATATATATATATATATATATATAAACATATAAAGTCTGAAACTAACCTCGGATTTGGGTTCTGGGGGTCCTAAATAGCGCTGATTTGAAGAAATTTTTTCAAAATTCCAAAGTCGGGATCTCCTCATTAGTGATTTTTTTTTAAGAAAATTAACTAAAAAGGCATCATGTAGTTATTAAAAACATTTTTATGAAAATTCATTATCACAACGCACTTGCTGCGCCCAAAGTTTTCTATATATTATATAAGCCAAAATATTTAAATACCTAATTTGTTGGTATTTGATTTCCAAAGGATTCAATTCAATAAACTGTTTACCACAACAATCTACAGCTAAACAATACTCGAGATTGGTAGACCACCTTCTGCTTGTGTTTAAGGTGTCACTTTTATCATCTCCAATCCAGTTATATGAGTCTTAATGTGAATAAATTATCATTTAAAAGTCTGTAGATGTTACACTGTTGTAATTCTTTCACTAAATAAGCAATATATATTCACAAGTATTGCAATGGTATTCAAATATAAGGCAGTTTGAATATGGACAGGGCAATCAATTTCAGCCAAATTGATTCAATTATACAACATTATGCAGGATCCGTTCGAAATTAAAACAGTGAAAAATGACAACTTACGTTATAGAAAAGGCTACCAATACATAGCTTATGAAATGCTTTGCAAAATTAAATAACCCAGATGATCGCTAACAGGAATACGGTGTTGGAGAAACACAATGGGCACGCCCATGTGCTTTTACTTGCCTTTGTTGCACTGATCTTTTAATTTCCTACCAGGATAAGTACACTTGGAGAAACCCAAATCACCACAACACATATTTTAAAGACCTTACGATCGTTTCGCCGACAACGACAGCGTCATCAGAGGATGAAAAATTATAAAATTAAATCAACAGCTACCGAGTATTTATATCGCACCTAGGTAGACGAACTAATTTGAACTAAACATTGTAGTCAGCGGCCCATCGTTTGTCTATTGTGTCAATACTGAACGGACGAGGTAGAAAAAGTAATTTAATCTTCTGGTTGACAAATTTATGAGCCTTTATCTAATTTAAGGATAATGGGCTTAAAATAAAAGGTACCGAGATATTTAAGGACGCTACACGATCTTTTTGATCAACAAATTTTACTATGTGAATATTGGAGCCCATGAAGAGCGCCAACAAGCACATCTGGCGGACAGACCAATAACATCTGCTCATCTTTTTAAAAAACAAACCGACTGTTTCCTTCAGAATGTTAACTTTGGCAAAGGATAAATAATTCAACTAAAATTCTACATAAAAACAAGTATTTATATTGATTTCTTATTCTACGTAAAAACAAATATTTATATTAACTTCTTAGAGATAAAGAAAACGAAAGAGGATTTTTTTAAGTCGAGAACTAAACGTAGAGCCCAGTATCTGTATAGACCTGCCGAGTTATTGACAATAATTTATTCAATTGGTCGTAGAAAGACGGTAATGGGAGGAAAGAAAGCAATGTGCGGTGGAAAAAAGTCCTATCAAATTAAAAGAACAGCTAGAAAAGCACCCCACTCCTTAGCGGCCTGTGTTGCAAATAATGTGGGTTTGAGGGGAAATAAATCAAAAAAAATTAAAATACTATTACTGCATTACCTAATATTTTGTATTGTTTCAGATTTATTTACGAGTTGTTGATAAACGTTGCAATGGATTTTTCTGTTTATTCTTACTTACTCACATACCCTACCCATACTAAAACACGTTGGGTTAATATTTAATAATACTAATTTGCACGTTTCGGGTATTTCGTAAATCGCCGACGCTTTAAGTCTAACACGTCGGGATTTTACGAGTTTGCACGGTTTACGTAAATCGGCGACACATAACTCTAACACCTCGGGATTTTACGAGTTTGCACGGTTATGTAAATCGCCGACGCATAAGTCTAATATGTCGGGATTTTACGAGATTGAACGTTGCATGTATTTTTTAAATCGCCGACGCATTAGTCTAATAGGTCGGGACTTTATGAATGTGCGATTTGCATCACCCGAGTTGTTCCGAGCGGCTAATGTGTCGGCAAATTCCGAAAATGCACCCCGCATATGTGTTCTAGGGAGCCTTATTAGCGCTCATTTGAAGATTTTTTTTAATTCAAAAGTCGGGATCTCCTCATTAGTGAATTTTTTTTAAGAAAATTTACTAAAAGTTTGGGACGCAGCAAGTTCGCTATGGAAGTGATTTTTTATTAAATGCTTCTTATTTGAATGACTCAATTTTTTATGGAGTTAGAAAGTTGGATTTTGGTATGTACTAGGGTCTTTTCCAACGAAATATATCTACAAAATTTCATCAAAATATATTTGTAATTTTAGGAGAAAAAATTTTTTACGGAAGAAAACCCTGTCCGATTTTCCTGATTAACGAACTCGTCTAAGCCATTCATAAAAGAAAGGCACTTGCCGAGTTTCATCGAAATCGGTTAATTATTTTTTGAGTTATCGGTTGGATATATATATATATATATATATATATATATATATATATATATATATATATATATATATATGTATATATATACAGGGTGATTCATAAGTGGTGACCAAAAATGAAACCCCATATTCTTTGAACAATTTTAGAGAGGGTATGTCCTATAACATTTTTTACTATAATGCTTCATTAAAAAGATGCAGGGTGTTGAAGTTGAATTTCAAAAAATTAAATTTCCCAATTTTTTAAAAAGGAGCACATATTTTGCTTCGCACGTGTAGGCTGCTATGTAAGGTGCGTATTCTACCATAACAATTGAATCGGTTACTCCAGCAGTGGCGCGCGTTCCCACATGTCATTGGTTATCCCTTAAGAAAAACGGGTACGCCAATGATATTTTTTCTTATTTTTTATTTTTTGAATCTTACTTTCATTCGTGAACAAAATGACTCTCTTGATAATTTTCTGTACGACGCTTATTTTACGAGTAAGCAATGAATCAGGTAAGTGTTTTAGAGCACAGTTCATGATTTTTAACCAGTCGTTGTTTGGTAGAAAATCGCAATGATATACTTTTATGCCTCCATTGGCCTGAATACACGCACGACATTTTTTTAGTATGGAAAATCTAATGTCTTGATATTTTTTCGTACGACGATTATCTTTGTTGTATTTTAGTAAGTAGTAGTCTGGTTTGCCAAAGTTGTCATTAAGTGTCACTTGACGTTTAGGTTAACAAGTTATTATTTTGAATAGGTGTAAGTGGTAAACTTTATAAAATTGAAAAATTTTCTACTCTTTTACTACTTATAATTGAGTACACCTCAGAAGAGTGTGCAGATATAATTTTTATTTACGGATATGCTGATGGAAATGCTCTAGCTGCTTGTCGGGAATATCAACGTAGGTTTTCCGCTCGCCGTCAACCTACACCAAGCGTTTTTTCTCGATCGTTTTCAAGACTTCGGCAGTGCGGTATTGGACAACGTCCTGACGCTAGATCTAATGGTAGAAGACAACATCAACTTGAAGACGAAGAGAGAGTGGTGGATGATGCAGTGATGGATCAACCTTATATACGTACTCGGAGGATTGCCACGCAGTTACAATATCCTCAAAGCTATGTTTGGAGAACTTTACATCGAGAAGCCTTACATGCATATCATCGACAGAATGTTCATTGCCTTCTACCTGGAGATAATGTGCATCGACGAGTCTTTTGTGAATGGATATTGGAAATGAACAATCAAAATATCTTATTCCCTAATCTAATCTTCTGGTCTGACGAATCAACATTTACAAGAAATGGTATTTATAATTCTCATAATGAACATGTCTGGTCATTGGAAAATCCACATGCAACAAGGACTCGCACATTTCAACATAGATTTTCTATTAATTTATGGTGTGGTATTTTTAACGGCTCATTGTTCATGGAAGTCCTGCCACAAGATTTAAATGGATCTTCGTACTTAGCGCTCCTAGAAAACCGTGTATAAAACATTCTAGATGACATCCCACTAGCAACAAGATGTATAATGTAGTACCAGCATGACGGTGCACCAGCGCGTCATAGTCGAAACGTTGTTACATGGCTACATGAACATTATAATGAAAGATGGATTGGCAGAACTGGACCAATACATTGGCCTGCAAGATCATCGGACTTAAACACCCTTGACTTCTATCTTTGGGGTGATTTTAAGTGACTGGTATACAGTGAACAAATAAATACACCAGAGCAGCTACAACAACTGATAAATAATGCTTTTCGTCATATTCAAGCAACAATGAATCCTCAAGACATTAAATTTTCCATATTAAAAAGATGTCGTGCGTGTATTCAGGCCAATGGAGGCATTTTTGAACATTAATTGTAATAAATAAATTACTATAAGCCTGATAAAAGTGTATCATTCCGATTTTCTACCAAACAACGACTGGTTAAAAATCATGAACTGTGCTCTAAAACACTTACCTGATTCATTGCTTACTCGTAAAATAAGCGTCGTACAGAAAATTATCAAGAGAGTCATTTTGTTCACGAATAAAAGTAGGATTCAAAAAATAAAAATAAAAAAATGTCATTGGCTTACCCGTTTTTTTCTTGAGTGATAACCAATGACATGTGGGTACGCGCGCCACTGCTGGATTAGCCGATTCAATTGTTATGGTAGAATACGCGCCTTACATAACAGCCTACACATGCGAAGTTTCAGCCAAATATATGTGCTACTTTTTAAAAAATTGGGAAATTTTATTTTTTGAAATTCAACTTCAACACCCTGTATCTTTTTAATGAAGCATTATAGGAAAAATTTTTAAACATATAAAAATTGAAACTCACCCCAGATATGGGTTGTCCTAGTTTGCGCTCATTTGATGATTTCTTTTAGAAGTCTCAAAGTCGCGATCTTGCAATAAAGGAATTTTTCTGGAAAAATTTGTTAAAAAGACAATAATCAACTGTGTACATTCATCTAAATAAAGCAGTTTGTGCTAAATAAGCAAAAACTCCAGGGTGAATGTATTTAAGGCTAGATGTATTCTCACTATAACTAGAACCACAGACCGGTTTAGGCCTAAGTAGAGCTCATCACTACGGTATACTAATTACAGTGAATACGCACCTATAAAATAATATGGCTATGGTAGCCAACCTCCTAGAACATTGTGACATGTACGACAGGGTCACCATTTCGGTGCGGGACCAGGTAATATGCTATCACGACAGCTCCAAATAACACAAAATTTTATAAAATAAAGACTGTACAACCAAATAACAATTTTGTAAATTGTCAACCGTAGCCTATCTCTTCCCTAATATAGGGGAAATCTATGGCTAGATGTATTCCCACCATAATTAGACCGCAGACCGGTTTCGCTCTAATCAGAGCTCATCAGAACTGTATACTAATTACAGCGAGAACACACATATAAAGTAATACGGCTATAGTAGCCCGTCTCCTAGAACCTTGTGACAGGGTCGCCATCTCGTTGCGGAACCAAGTAGTATGTGTTAGAAATTAAAATATTTCAAATAAAATTGGTTTATTCAGAATTAATATAATTATCAAAGATCACATGCCAACAACTCAACAACTCATAATAATCTAATTGAAAATGTTCATCTTGAATACAGCCGGGTATCCCCCTTCATCCTTGCCCTTCTTACATATCGTCACTCAGTCTGTTTACTTAAGCCATACGCCAACTACTTTTGAATATACACACAACCAGTGTCGGCGCGCTTCCAAGATTGCCAAACTGTTATTTTCAATAACTAGCAATCTTACATTCGGCCTATCCTGGCCTACAGTATGACCTCATACTGTGAAACGTAACAGACTGCGACATGCAATCCATAAACCCGGAGAAAATTAAAATTCAAGATACATAGTGCCTTACTTAAATTCTACTTAAATACAAATTAAACAAGTATTTTCAATTAAAAATAACATTTAACTCAGATAAAATCCTAACACTTAATTAAACTGTTTTAAGTTTTTTTTTTGACATGTCCGTTCTAATCACTGGACACTATCTGTTGGTAGCTACTCTGGGCAGTTATTCCTTTTTACGTTTCGATTAACTTCACTTTCCTTTCGAAAATGCTCTCTATTGTCAGTTTTAAGATCAACTCTAGTTATTTTAGGAACGGAACCCAATGCACACAAAAAGGCATATAGTTCATTTGTATCCGCACATTGTGACGTCATAGCCGCCCGTTTTACATCATTGTCTAAAATGCCCTCAATGATGGAATCCACTAAATAGCTTTCAGGTATTTTAACATTCATTGCCTTAATTTTTGCTAGCTTATTAAAACAATATTCACCTAAATTCTGACCTGGCATCGCGATATAATTAGCTGCTTCCTTAAATAGTTTACCAAAAGGTAAGGGTTTCCTAAATTGCCGCACTAATGCCTCTTTAAAGTCGTGCCAGTCTATTCGGATAAAATCCTTTGAATCGTACCACCTTCGCGCCATGCCCTGAAGTCTCCCTGCGACCACTCGGACAATTTCTAATGACCTCCACTGGTACGCGTTGGCTATTTCATCCACCCGCGCGACCCACGATTCAACAGAAGGTGTACAATCCGCCGGATTAAATATCGGTATCAACGCTTCATCCGCCGCCACTGGCATTCTTCCCTGCTGCGAGGTTCCGTAATTATTAGATGAGCTAGCAGTGGATCTCTCTAATGTGAGAATGCGTTCTTTTAACATGCGTAGTTCCCTACTCCTCGACTTAGACCTGGAGCCCGCCCGAGAACGCTTGTGGCGACGATTTATAGGTTCACGAGAGCGACGCGGGGTCCGTCCTTCAATAGACGGAGATCGTGAGCGTGAAGCCTCGCCCGTTTCACTTCGAGACCGGGACATTTCTTTGTCTTCCCGTGGCATTGTACAAACAATTAACAGTCAACAATTAAATAATCACTTAGGTCCAAACTGTACACGTAATAAATTGTCTCAACATGCAATAAATCAGTAATTTCAATTCAGTAATGCAGTAAAATAAAGCAAAAACTTACAGTAATGTCCACTGTTGCATGAATAATTACACAAAAAACACTGAGACACTCGTGTGTACGTTATCCCACACTTCTGACTTTGTTAGAAATTAAAATATTTCAAATAAAATTGGTTTATTCAGAATTAATATAATTATCAAAGATCACATGCCAACAACTCAACAACTCATAATAATCTAATTGAAAATGTTCATCTTGAATACAGCCGGGTATCCCCCTTCATCCTTGCCCTTCTTACATATCGTCACTCAGTCTGTTTACTTAAGCCATACGCCAACTACTTTTGAATATACACACAACCAGTGTCGGCGCGCTTCCAAGATTGCCAAACTGTTATTTTCAATAACTAGCAATCTTACATATGTTGTCACGCCAGCTCCAAATAACACAAAATGTAAAAGAATAGGGGCTGTGCAAAACCAACTAACAATTTTGTAAATTGTAACGTGTTTTTATCGCACGTAATGATATGATTAATTATGAGAGAAACTTTTCGTGATAAAACATTGGTGTGAAGGGAGTAATAATTTGAGAGTAATTGACGGCAGGTAACCTCGCTGGAATGCTAAATCAGTAAGGCAATTGAATAACGATAAATCATATAATCGCAATTATTAAATTGATGCCAGCAAGAATACGATATTATAGTGCTGCGTACAGGTTCGTAATAAATTTTCAAGGATTCTCGTTGTGAATAAGTTGACGTTTATTGTTATTATTGATATGATTTACGCCGACAAAGTTGGTATTTTAATTAATCATGTAATCCACATATCTCACTGGTTGTAAACCATATCTCAATTACACTTCCTAGAAATTACACGCTACGTGCGCCGTTCAGACACCTACAAAAATATTTATCACGATTTAATTAATTTTATACAAAATTTACACCTTAATATTAGTTATATATATATATATATATATATATATATATATATATATATATATATATATATATATATATATATATAGGGTGATTAAGGGTGACTGCCTATTAGGACTATCTATAAAAGTTTTTAATTGAATGGTTCATCAAAGGCAATAAGACATAATGAAGAAGATTGTTGTGCTCAAAGATTTTTTTTTATAAAATCCTTTATTTACAATAAAATAAGCTACATAAATCTAAAATAAGTCAGAAATTAACATCCTACATTTTAAACATATAAATAGAAATAGTTCCTATTAGTGAATTTTCTTTTAAAAAATCACTAATGAGGAGATCGCGACTTTTGAATTTTGAAAAAATTTCCTCAAATGAACAAAAACTAAGCCTTCTAGAACACATATTCGGGATCGGGTTCAATTTTAGCAAATTGTCTTAAAAAATCACTATATATATATATATATATATATATATATATATATATATATATATATATATATATATATATATATATTCACAAAGATTTCCGCGGTCTTTGATGTGAGACATACTTGGTTCTCGGGTTGACCGCGTCCAGAATTTATGAAAACTGGACGTTTCGGCTCCTGTTTTGGTGCCAATTACAACAGGTAAAGGAAATATGTACGGACACTCTAAGGCCTCAATCTGCCTACTCCTTAGAGCGGTGGACAAAGGTAGGTTGGGTTGTTGTAGCTCGGATACGGGGACTCAATCTGCCTACTACCCAAATCTCGCCGGATATCGTCTGTGAGGTCTCAGTGTGTTCAACCCTAGGCCTCAGAAGTATCTGGCAGTTCGTTGCAAGTCTTGTCTTATATATGTCGTTCCGTCTACCTGCTTCGTTGTCAGTCAGTGAAAGTAGTAGGGTCAAGGTCAATTAAGTGGAGGGCTTTGGTCACGGTACTTGGAGGATGAGGAGGATTAAGGGGGTCACCGGCATTTGTTGAGACAGATAATGGGGCAATAAAATTGTCTGTGGAATTTATTGTGTGTTTGTAATGAAGGTATAATAGGTTGCCTTTCTTAGATGTACGCATCACTAAACACCCAGTCAGAGGATTTTCTTACACTGTCTACGGAAACCAACCCACACTAATCGTTATCTTAACGCCCAATCTTACCGCCACCCATCGCAACTAAATTCCGTAGTTCGAACACTAGTAATACGATCCCTTAGACTAACGGACAACAACAACAAACAGACCGAATTAAACTTTCGAAGACAGACATTGCTAGAAAACGGATACGACAACAATCACATACTACGTAACATTAGAAACGCACAACAACAAACCACTACACCACAACAAGAACAAACAGAGTCCACACAACAACACACGGCGTTTTTACCATACATTAAAGGTGTCACCGACAAAATAAGCCGAATTTTCAGAACTCATAATATCAAAACTGTATTCACAACAGAGCAAGAACTGTCAAATCTGATAAAAACTCCCAAGGATCCGATTCCAAACGAATCCCACGGAGTTTACGAAATTCCTTGTTCCGACTGTTCCCGAACTTATGTAGGACAAACAAACAGACGCATCCACAATAGATTATATGAACTTCGATAATGCCAAAACAAGAGCACCGGTTTACAACTTCAAATCGAGAATTATCCGCGAAAAAATCAAGATTGAAAAACGTCCCGATTGTTTAAATAAGAGAGTTGAAGGTCGTCGCCTTCCAACCACTTGGAAACATATTATATCTTCATTACAAACACACAAACAGAAAATAAATTCCACAGACAATTTTCTTGCTCCATTATCTGTCTCAACAAATGCCGGTGAACCTTTTAATCCTCCTGATCCTCCAAGTACCGTGACCAAAGCCCCCCACTTATTTGACCTTGACCCTGCTACTTTCACTGACAACGAAGCAGGTAGACGGAACAACATATATAAGACAAGACTTGCAACGAACTGCCAGACCTCTCTGAGGCCTAGGGTTGTACACACTGAGACCTCACAGACGATATCCGGCGAGATTTGGGGAGTAGGCAGATTGAGGAACCGTAATCGAGCTACAACAACCCAACCCACCTTTGTACACCGCTCTAAGGAGTAGGCAGATTGAGGCCTTAGAGTTTCCTTACATATTTACTTTTACTTTACCTCTTGTAAATGGCTCCAAAACAAGAGCCGAAACGTCGAGTTTTCATAAATTCTGGACGCGGTTTAACCCGAGAACCAAGTATGTCTCATATATATATATATATATATATATATATATATATATATATATATATATATATATATATATATATATATATATATATATATTTATGAATCACGCCGATAACTCAAAACATAATGTGCCGACTTTGATAAAATTTGTTGAGTACCTTCCTTTTGCAAGTGGCATGAATAAGTTCGTTAGCCAGGAAAATAATACGAGGTTTTCCAGACAAAAATTAATTTTTCTTTCGGTAAAAATTTGTATCTCCGGAGACACAAAGTAAGGGCAATCAAATTTGGTATACGTGTGTGTATTATAAACAGCAACCCACGTATTTAGGTCTGTAAGTTAAAAGACAAAAATGTCATAGGCTTTTCAAGAAAAAAAAAATTGAGGGTTTTCCTCAAAACGTCAAAGTCGCGATTTGAAACGTCAAAATGCGCAACATTTTGGCAAATAACCTGAAACAAAGCCGGCTTATGTAAAGAAAACGTCGCAAGAATAGTGTTCTGCAACCCTTAAGTTTCAGATTCAACCGCCATTATCCTTCATTTTATTAGAATATTTACAGAAAATTCATTTCAAATAGACCCTTTCTCTGATGCTTTGGCTGTCGGTTTAGTTAAGTTGATGCTTTGCGTGTAGGCTTAGTTAGGTTTATGGTTTAACGATCTATAATTTTTAGCAAATTTTAGTAGAAAAAATTCGTTATTTAGGAGACCGCGACTTTTCAATTTTAAAAAGATTTCTTCAAAATGAGCGTAAACTATGCCCCCTTTCAGCACGCCAGCCCTGCAGAATATTTTGGCTCCACAAATTGAAGTCAACGCTTCTACCAAAGGTCCACTCAAGCTAATTTTTGCCTAGAATCCTGCACAAAGCAGAATTCCAGACGTCGTCCTAGACCTCTCTACCAACAAACCCATATAATGGCTAGCCATTTAAATTCTAAAAACCGTAACTGGCGTTCTTGAAATTACAAATGGAATAATCCTCCAATTCTATCTCGACAACTATGCAAACTACTAAGTTGACGCACCAATAAGACCCACATACTTCGGTAGTGTAAATTGACCCGACGTGCTCGATTTGACAATCATGTCGAATACCACCGTCCTCCATGAAATAACCATACCAGCCGACCTCTCGTCAGACCACAACCGAGTCATATTGCAGCTCAGTGATGTCGACTTCCCAAGAAAAAAACTGTGACCAGTTTTCACAGAACACTTTAAAAACACCCTCGGTAATATTCCGGTTATCCGCAACATTCCCGACCTCGAGGGTGCAGTGGATAAACTTCAGCCCAAAATTTAATTTTTCATTGAACAGGCATCAAGGACGTACCCAGTCCCAATGAATCTGCCTCTTTCTCCGACCGGTATCAAAGAAACGACACCAGAAAAGAACCGCATGCGTAGACTAGCGTAACGTACCGGAAAACTTACCGACAAACGAAACGCTAACAGACTCGTCAAGGAAGTACAATCCGCCCAACAAGAACTTCGCAACATCCGTTGGGAGGAACGTCGGCAAACTCTGTCTGCCCAAGACAATTCCATCTGACAAATGGCAAAAGCCCTTCACTGTCAAAAGCTTTCAGTCTCGAGACTTTATGGTCAAAACAGCTTCGTGTACACGAACACGGAGAAAGCAAGTTCATTCGCTGATCATTTAAAGTTGCAATTCGCCCGAATTATATCAACGTTGATCCGTCGCAGATCGCAAAAACTCACCGTTATGTCACGAGTGCACTTCGTGCCCCACCAGACACAAACATCGGCCCGCGACTTGCGAAGAAGTTTCCGAAATAATCAATCAAAAGCTACGGGATACGATGGAATCTTTAACGTAGCCTTGACAAATCTCCACCGCCAAGCAGCAGTATTCAATGTTACGACTATGAATGCCATGCTAAGATTTAAACATTTTTCATCGATGTGGAAACTTGCCGATATCATCAATATCCCAAAACCCAGCAGAGACACGCTGTTCCCCAAACCTTCAGGCCAATTAGTCTACTACCCGTCATCGAAAAAATCTCCCGAAGAGTTTAGCCGCTGATACACCTCGGAGAATCATATCCTTCAGGACGAGCAATTCGGATTCAGACACAAGTACTCTTCCACAGACCAAGTCCTTCGAGTGGTGGAAAATATCACCCAAGGACTCAACAAAAATAAGTCAGCTGGTGCAATGTTTCTCAACATAATATTTATACTTATACTTATTTATTTTTATATTTATTTATGGTTATCTTAATTATACAGCATTTATGCATCCGATGCGCTTCCTTTTGATCCTTCTACGGCTTCCTGACCTGCCGCATTTACCAGGTCTTCCACGTGATTTGGTTTTTGGTGCTTTACACGCCTGCCTGTAGAAATTATGTCTTTTCTTGTCGGTCTATTTGCACCAACATTAAGCTCCGTCTACAGCAATTTTTACAGCTGTCCAATCACAATGTCTGGCCCTGAATGCTCGCAAGAAACTGAAGAAGGGATTACTTGTAATTCTCCATGGACTGTGACACCTTTTACGTGAATTGCTTCCACATTTACTCCTACTTCTGGATCTGGATCGTGTACGCCGGCCACGTTTTGACTAACTTGACTTGGGTCTCTTTTCCTTCACAAACTTCTTACAGTATGACCCTTTTTTGACAGACCTGCAGCAACTTTTTCCTCGTGCCTTAATTAAACTTACATTTTAAAAGAAAAAACCAGAAACTACACTGGAGATATAATTCTTCTTCTGAATCTTCTTCATTCTGAATAATTTTTTTACATTGCTCAAGCTTTCGACAGGGTTTGGCATGCAGCCCTTCTCCACAAACTTTCTTATTTGATTATCCGCTCCCTCTGATACACCTCGTCAGGTCGCCTTTTTTTATTTCAACAACACACCACGAGGGCTTACAGCCTAAATACTATCGTACCGTGGGTGTCGACATGGAGGAAAGAGGCAACTTGTTAATTCTGGACTTGAAGGTTTGGTGGTTCGGTGGAGAAGGAAAAACATGTGCCGGCAAGGAATTCTACAACTTGGAGGTCCTCGGGACAAAAGATCGGGCATAACAAGATGTTCTATGTCTAATGACCTGGACAGTGGAAGTGTGCTTTCGCTCTGTTCCCCTGGTAGATCTGTTGGGGGCAGCAGGTGAATGAACTATGGAAGAAAGCTCCTCTGAGCGGTGCGCGTGCAGATATCTATCACAGAAAGAGATGCCACCAACGGCACGTCGGTGTGCAATGGATGGCAGCCTTTGGGTGAGGGTACGGTCACCGATAAGACGTATAGCTCTCTTCTTAATGGAGTCCAGGATAGCGAGTGTAGAAGCTGCAGCGGCACTTGACTGTGCTGACGGAATCCATACTGCCTGTCGTAAATTAGACTGTGTTTTTCAAGAAATTTTAGTAATTTAGTGGTTATGTACTTTTCCATCACTTATAGACGACTCAAAGGATAGAAATAGGCATGTAGTTGCTAGGAAGCGCTTTGGATCCTTTCTTGGGGACGGGTTGTACTCAAGCAGTTTTTCAGTTACCAGGGAATATGCCTCTATTGTAAGATGTCTGAAACAGACGAGTTAGGACAGGAGCAAGTTCTCGTCAAGGCCAGAGGCTTTCTTGGTATTAAGAGAAGACAGCATCTTTTGTACATTTTTAGTTTTGAAAATGACAGCCGTCATTTTATGCGCGACATTGGGGACTGTTGGTCGTTGAACATTTGGAGGTGGGTTGAGAGTAGAATTGCCGGAGAACAACGAGACAAAAACTTCAGTCTTGTCCAGGGTGGTAGAAGCAATTTCATCCCCTGAAACAAGAGTTAGGAACGTGCTCTTGCAGAAATTATTCCCAATCGGTTTAGCAAGAGTTCAGAAGGGTTTGCTGCCGTTGGAGCTTGAGAGGACTTTGTTTTTGATGTGGTTATTAAACGAGTTTTTTGCCCCAGAAAGAATTTAGAGACATAGCGGTTTCTTGCGTCGTTAAATGCTTTACGGTTTTCTTGACTGCGATTGTGTAGAAGCATTTTCTGTGCTTTGAATCTGCACTGTTGCCAGATGTCCCAGTTGGCTACACGTAGTCACCTTCTTATCTTAAATGGAATGCCCCAACAATAACGTCTCAAGAGTTGAAGAAAAAAGTTTTTAAATGCTGTGACATATGAAAATAGATTTTATATATATATATATATATATATATATATATATATATATATATATATATATATATATATATATATATATAGATATATGTATTGCATGACATAGGAAACAATTTTCATAGGGTTTATAGACGTCTTCATTTGTTATCTTTGGTGAACTCGTTGAAAAATATCGCGTTATAACTACAAAAGTTACAGGGGTGTTTCCATATTAGAAGGGTCACACAAATAAACCTCTCTAAAATAGTCAATAAATCTTAATTTTCGATGAAATTTGGTATATATCGATCTTGAGGCATGCTGAATTCACTGGCATACCTATTTTCCTCCTAAAATTGGCCCTAACACTTATTGATATTTTTGGACATATATACACCTTGGATATGGCTTCTGGGGGTCATAGCTAGTGCTCATTTTAAGAAAATTTTCAAAATTCAAAAGTCGAATTTTTTCTACGAAAATTCACTAAATCGGAGCAACTAAATTTATTTTTGTTACTGAAAAGTCTTCAGGTTATTCATATATGTTTACTTATGAGAAAGTGTGCTACCATCCATAAAATTTATCCATCCTCTGCTTGTTAACTTACTATCTCGTAATTAATTGGCTAATAATATAATTTGCGAGCATCTCGATTCCATCTCACAACAGTCTAATTGCATTATGGTAGGTATATAAGGTGCCATTGAATATGATGGTAATAAAGGTGTTTGCAAGTTTGTAGGTCTTTATTTATTATTGCGCAGATTCACACTATCATCAGTCAATAAATAATGCGGGTATTGCAAATAAGTTGCATGTTTACATTTTCTCTCCTGAATAATTTTGATATTAATTACGTTAACATAATAATATACGTATAACTATAGTTAATGTCCGATGTTATACAAGTCACGCAAGTAACTGTATACTTGTATATACCAATAGAGAAACGGGCAAAACTGACAAGTTAGTTGTAAAAGGCTGTGTCATAAATTTAAATGGGGAAATCATTGAAAACCATGCAATTTTTCTTATTAAAGGAATATACGTTTTAATTTATTTAATGGGATTCAACAAAGATATACTTTTTCGTAGCTTTTATTTTTTGGATACGCTCATTTTATATCTTTGCTGAATTTTCCTAGAAAAAATTTACCAATGAGGAGATCAGGGCTATTGAATTTTCAAAAAATTTGTTTTTCAAATATCTTCAAATTCAATTTATATCTACAGGTTGGTCCAATTTTAATATCTCCTTTATCATTCAATAATAAAATAAGGAAAACTTCTCGACGCAGCAAGTGCGTTATGGTAGTGAATTTTCATAAAAATGATTTTAATAGCTAACATGTTTTTTTTAAGAAAGCAGACATCAATCTATATAGTAGAAACAATATGCTATGTTTCATCAAAATAACTTTATTGTTTGAAAATGTACAAAAATTTCCGAAAGTAAACTTAAATTGTTCCCGAAAAAACTGGTTTCCTGGTTAGCCTTATAGGTTAATAGCAAATTGAGCTATTCAAATTTGAAGCATTTAATGAAAATACGCTACCACAAAGCATTTGCTGCGTCCCAAATTTCTTTGCTGACAAAGGTGTATTATATTTCGATGGAAAATGCAATAATGCAATAACATGTGTTCGATTAAAAAATTCGCTACCATAACGCACTTGCTGCGTCCCGAATTTCTTTTCTTACAAAGATGTATTATATTTTGATGGAAAATGCAATAACATAAGGCGTGTTCGATTAAAAAAAAATTGAATTACCAACTACTTATGGGCCAGCTTGTAATTGTGGAAATATTTTTTAAGATGTAGCTTAAGACACCCTACGATTAATGTATACCATTTTTTTTTCGTAACTTGCATAGTAACGGATATATTGAGCTTTAATGATTTTTTATGAAAATTTAACAAAAATGATATACCATTAAACGGTAAACTCTATAGCCAACACTACTGCCAAAGCATCAGAGAAAGGGTGTATTTTAAATTAATATTCTGGGAATATTTTAGTAAAATGAAGGACAATGACGATTGAAACTTTGTAAATCATTCTTCTTGAGACATTTTCTTTCCATGGCTGATATTAATGTCAGGTTCATTGCCTAAATATTAACAATTTTGACGTTTGAAATCGCGACTTTGACGTTTTAACGAAAACCCAAATTGATTTTTCTTTAAATGCCTGTAACTTTTTTTCCCTCTAACCTACAGAGCTATATTTTAGTAGGTAGCTTACCTATGACGATATGAACCCGTGTACCAAATTTGGTTGCGCTTACTTTGTTAATTACGGAGATATATTTTTTTTTCGAATGAAAACTCAAACTTTTCCGGGAAAACCTCATCCGATTTTCCTGACTAACGAACTTGTCCAAGCCATTTACAAAAGGAAGGTATGTGCCAAATTTTATCAAAATCGGCCAATCATTTTTTGAGTTATCGGTGTGATACATATATATATATATATATATATATATATATATATATATATATATATATATATATATATATATATATATACATGTGTATATATATATATATATATATATATATATATATATATATATATATATATATATATATATAAATATAAAAATTGAAACTGACCCCAGATATGGGTTCTAGGGGTCCTAGTTCGCGCTTATTTGCAAAATTTTTTCAAAATTCAAAAGTCGGGATCTCCCCATTATTCACTATGTGTTCTCCAAGTGTACTTATCTCCCCATTAGTTAATTTTTTCTACGAAAATTCACTTAAAAGTTCGAAATAGCTTAAAATTTGATACATATATGTAAATACTGCAATTTCATTAAAGTTACAAAATTTTCCAAAAAAAACCAACTATTTCCACGAGGTAAGTACCTGCCAAATTATCAATATGGCAGGTATTTTTCCTTATTGATTGCTTGGATGGTTTTGTTGTAGTTAACTCAATCGAACTAGTCTTTGCAAACAAAACAACCAAGAAGGTATTTTACACAGGTGTTACTACGACTCAAGATTGAAGATTATAGTTTAATGGGAAATTGAGTTATCGGATTTGCAATCTTTTTAGGAAAATTCTCTACCCCAACGCACTTGCTGCACTCTGACCCTCCTCATCGCTTATTTACTGTTGCTGTATCCATACTTGTTTAACTGATAAAACATTCGGGACGCAGCTAGTGCGTTATGGTAGTGAATTTTTATTAAATATTTCAAACTTGAATAACTCAATTTTAGAAAGTTTAGTTTTGGTATGTAGTAAGGTATTTTGTAAGGCAATATATCCACCAAACTTCATTAAAATAACTTTGTAATATTCGAAGAAAAAAAATTTTTTCGAAAGAAAATAAAAAATTTGAATAACTCAATTTTCTATAAACTTAGAAAGTTGAATTTTTGTACGTAGTAAGGTCTCTTTCAAGGCAACACATCTACGAAATTTAACTAAAACAGCTTTATAATTTTCGCAGAAAAATTTATTTTTTGGAAGAAAACTCAAAATTTGCCTGGAAAACCCTGTTAATTATTTTTTGAGTTATCGGTTGGATATATATACATACATATATATATATATATATATATATATATATATATATATATATATATATATATATATATATATATATATATATATAAATTGAAACTGACCCCGGATATCGGTTCTAGCGGTCCTAGTTCGTGCTCATTTGAAAAAAATTGCAAATTCTCACCATCGATACCTCTCTATAAGTGAATTTTTTTAAAATAAAAATTCACTAAAAGATATATCCCATATCTCTTTTAATGTTGACTTTTGGACTGAGGTAAATTTGGTTGAATTTCCACTGCTGCTCTGTGTACACTTACTTCTAGACCACACTGTATACAAACTAACAACATAATTTGTCTTGATATGTGCAGCAAAGAAGAAATAAAAAAAGAAAATGGAGTGTACACAAACTAAAAGGTACTATACTATTTATACTTAAACTGGCAACACTGGCTGCATGAGTCGTTACAACTGGACCTCTAAAAAGACTGTAACAGCGGCAGAAGCAGAAGTCAATGTAAGGCGTGTGTATTCGGGAAGAAACTATTGACTATTAATAACAACAATTGACTAAAAACGATGCGAGTTGTAAGGAAAAAAATAATTATACTACAGAGGTGATGATAAATTACAATAGGGTAATATATAATCGTAAATGCTGCCAATGATTAACAATCAGTGAATTCAGTATTATTGACATTTCTCTGAAACTTAAAAATGAATTTCATGACTCACTGACATTAATAGCAGCTGTCATTGACTAACCAACAGCAACCACATACTTCATCTATGATTTAAACGTAAATGTTTCAAATTTGAATAGCTCAATTTTCTGTAACCTTAGAAAGATGAATTTTGGCACATAGTTAGGTCTTTCCCAAAGCAATATGTAGACGAAATTTTATCGACATTTTCGGAAAAAAAATTTTTTTTGAAAGAAAACTTTTGAGTTATCAGACGGATACATATATATATATATATATATATATATATATATATATATATATATATATATATATATATATATATATATATAAATTCAAACTGACCCCGGATATGGGTTCTAGGGGTCCTAATTCGCGCTCATTTGAAAAAATTTTTGCAAAGTCTCACCATCGATACCTCTCTATTAGTGAATTTTTTTAAAATAAAAATTCACTAATATTGTAGCTCTCTTTGTGAGATTGACAAACAAGGCAACCTCAAATTCATTTTTGGAAAAATATTTTGAACAAATGAAATGAGGTAACAATTTAAACATAAATTGAAAATATTGGTTCGCGGTTTCGTCACGGGGGTTCTTCTCCCCTTTCTACACACCTACGACGACGCTCAATGCATAAACAAGAACAATATAAACACGAAAAATTTCCTCGGAGCAACCCCCAAAAAAGTTGCGAAAACTGCGGTGAATAAGGGATCTGGCTGCGAACAACATAAGAATTTTGATGTAGGTATCAGGGCACCAAGGCATAGGAGGATAGGAGGAAACAGATAGGCTTGTAAAGAGGGCAGCAACAACAAACTTTTATGGTCCAGAACCCTATTGTAGGCAGACGAAAAGCCACGTCAGAAACGAACTTGATAAGGCTAAATGTATTCTCACCATAATTAGAACCCAAGACCGGTTTCGCTCTAATTAGAGCTAGTCAGTACGGTATACTAATTGCAGCAGAGAGAACATACCTATAACGTAATATGGCTGTGGTAGCCAGCCTCCTAGAACATGGTAAGATGTACGACAGGGTCGCACTCTCGGTGCGAAACCAGGTAGTATGTTGTCACGACAGCTTCAAATAACACAAAGTGTTATAGAATAGAGACTGTGTACAACCAACTAACAATTTTGTAATTTGCCAGCTTTGGACCATTTCTCCCCTAATATGGGGACAATGTATGTAAGGCTAAATGTATTCTCACCATAATTGAACCGCAGACCGGTTTCGCTCTAATTAGAGCTCATCAGTACGGTATATTAATTAAAATTAAAATTAGCTAAAAATTATAGACCGTTAAACCATAAACTACCGCCAAAGCATCAGAGAAAGGATTTATGTGAAATTAATTTTCTGTAAATATTTTAGTAAAATGAAGGACAGTGACGGTTGAAGTTGAAACTCAAGGGTTTGCAGAACACTCTTCTTGCAAAATTTGTTTCAGGTTCTTTGCCTAAATGTTGCCATACTGCATACAGACTTGGAGACTACTTCTCTGGCTTCACTGTTGGTTTTCGTTTTTGTAGGTGAAGGACGCAGGCAGCGCGTAAGCTAACTGGATGTTCTTTAACGTTGAAGAACATCCTAGAACATCCAGAATTCGTAAGGGCTACTTGCTCCAGTTAGCTTACGCGCTGGCTACGTCCTTCACCTACAAAACCGAAAACCAACAGTGAAGCCAGAGAAGTAGCCTCCAAGTCTGTATGTAGTATGGACAAGTTTCACCAAGTAAGGGCAACAATCAATAAATGTTGCCAATTTTGACGTGTCAAATCGCGATTGGCGTTCTAAGGAAAATCCCAAATTTGGTTTCTTTTCCATAATATTCTGGTTTTTAAACTGACAGACCTAAATCTTGGTACCTGGTTCACTCTTTATAACGCAAACACGCATACCAAATTTGCCCTGACTTTGTTATTCCCGGAGATATATTTTTTTCCGAAAGAAAACACAAAGCCCTCCGGGAAAACCTGGGCCGATTTTCCTGGATAAATTATCCAAGTCACTTGCAGAAGGAAGGTACTCAGAAATATTTATCAACAACGCCCCATTATATTTTGAGTTATCGTTGTGATGAACTCTAAGGCCTCAATCTGCCCACTCCTTCGAGCGGTGGACAAAGGTGGGTTCGGTTGCTGTAGCTCTATTACGAGCCCTCAATCTTCCTACTCCCCAAATCTCGCCGAAGATCGTTTCTAAGGTCTCAGTGTGTTCAACCCTAGGCCTAAGAGAGACCTGGCAGCTTTTTGCAAGTTTGGTATTGTATGTACCGTTTCTTCTACCTGCTTTGTTATCGGTGTAAGTAGTCGGGTCACGGTCAATTAAGTCAGGGGCTTTCGTCGCGGTACTTAAAGGATTAAGAGGATTGCAGATTGTTGAGTCACGTAATGGGGAAACAAAATTGTCTACTGAATTTATTGTCTTTTTGTGTGTTTGTAATAAAGATATAATATGTTTCTAAGTAATCGGAAGACAAAAACCATAATCTATCTTATTTAAACAATCGGTACGGTTTTCGATCTCGATCGCTTCGCGGATAATTCTGATTTTGAAGTTGTAAGCCGGTGCTATTATTTTGGCATTATCAAAGTCTATTATGTGTCCTGTATGAATATGATGCATGGCCAGCGCCGATGAGGGGTCGGATTTTCTAACTGCGAGGGTGTGTTCATATATTCTATAACGAAATATGTTAATTTTGGTGTCGTTGAACCTCCCTAAATCGTTAGTGACCGACTACCTGCAGAAGAATATAAATAGAATTGTGGATATAATAAATTTATAATTATTCATCTTCTGATGACGCTAACTTGGTTAGTGAAACGATGGTAAGCTTTTTTTAATGTGTTGTGGTGATTTGGGTTTTCCAAGTGTGCTTATCAATTATACTCAATACATCTCAAAATTGAATTAGTGAATTTTCTTTAAAAAAATTCACTAATGGGGAGATTCCGACTTTTTAATTTTGAAAAAATACTTCAGATGAGCGCTAATTAGGCTCCCTAGAACCCATATCCGGGGTCAATTTCAATTTTTATATGTTATATATATATATATATATATATATATATATATATATATATATATATATATATATATATATATATATA
The DNA here is from genome assembly GCA_964006375.1 of Tillus elongatus. Classification (NCBI taxonomy): domain Eukaryota; kingdom Metazoa; phylum Arthropoda; class Insecta; order Coleoptera; family Cleridae; genus Tillus; species Tillus elongatus. The sequence goes on along the minus strand of OZ023262.1, from coordinate 22,309,484 downwards.
TATATATATATATATATATAACTCAAAAAATAATGTGCCGATTTTTATTAAATTTGGTGAATGCCTTCCTTTTGCAAGTGACTTGGATAGGTTAGCAGCCAGGAAAATTGGCCCAGGTTTTCCGGGAAAGTTTTGTATTTTCTTTCGAAAAAAATTCATATCCTCGCAAATAACAAAGTAAGGGCAACCAAATTTGATACACGGATTTATATAATTACAGGTAGATCATTCTCCAAAATTTAGCTCTATAGGTAAAAATAAAGCTCAATATATCCGTTATTATACAAGATAAGAAAAAAAATGTATACATTAATTATAGGGTGTCTTGAGCTATACAGCTCAAAAAATATTTCTACACTCACAGGATGGCCCATAAGTCGTTGGTGATACAAATTTTTTTTTAATCGAACACGCCTGATGTAATTGCATTTTCTATCGAAATATGATGCATGTTTGTAAGAAAAGAAATTCGGGACGCAGGAAGTGCGTTATGCTGCAAATTTTCATTAAATGCTTCAAATTTGAATAGCTCAATTTGCTATTAACCTATAAGGTTGACCAAGAAACCAGTTTTTTCGGGAGAAGAGCATTTTGGTGAGAAGCGGCTTTTGCGAATTGAGTTGTGGATAGTTGAGTTATGAACTCAAGTATTGAAGGCAATTTTAGATCAGAGTGAATCTGACTGTTTCGATGGCGCTCCGGTAACCATTCTCAGAATTTTGTTCTGGATGATTTGAAGGGTCTTGATGTGTGTTGTGGCCGCGGTGGCCCATGCAGGGGATGCATAGGTCAAGGCTGGCCGGATGATGACTTTGTACATGAGCAACTTGTTGTTCATGGACAATTTGTAATTTCTATTTAGAAGTGGGAACAGCTTCGAGATGAACATCCAGGCTTTTTTCGGGCGTGATCGACATGAAGGCGGCATGTTAAGTGTTTGTCGAGAAAAACCCCGAGGTATTTGGCGGAATCTTGCCAGGGAATTAGACGGTTGTCTAATGAAACGTGTTCGTGAGGTGTGTGTCTCCTCTTGGAAAATAGGACAGCTGAATATTTATCGAGGTTTATGGCTAGAAGGGATTTCCTATACCATGCTTGCAGCTCGACTCCGGCGATCTGAAGTCGTTCGGTTATTATCCTTGGCTGAGTGGAGCTGATGAGGATGGTAGTGTAGTCTGCGTACAGTGCGTATGTCACGTTTAGGGGGGCTGTCGGAATGTCTGCGACTAATATATTGTACAGCAGAGGGGAGATAGCCTAACCCTGCGGGAGACCAGCCGTGGCTGGGTACGTTCTAGATCTGGCTCCCAGATGTTTGACCTGGTATTTCCTCTGTTGCAGGTATGACCTGATTAGCAGAATCAGAGGGAGAGGATAATTAAATGATAGAAGTTTGTTTAGGAGGCCCGCATGCCAAACCCTATCGAAGGCTTGAGCTATGTCAAGAAATATTGCACCAGTTGACTTGTTTTTATTATATCCTTCGGTGATGTTTTCCACCACACGAAGGACTTGGTCTGTGGTGGAGTGTTGGTGTCTGAAACCGAATTGCTCATCCGGGAGGATATGATTTTGTGAGGTGAATGAAGCTAGCCTCTTCTGAATCAGCTTTTCAGCGATTTTGCCGATGACTGGTAGTAGGCTAATGGGCCTGTAGTTTTGAGTGAACAGCGGATCTTTGCTGGGTTTCGGGATGCTGATAATGCCGGCAAGTTTCCACATGGAAGGAAAATGTTGAAATCGCAGCATGGCATTCATAATCGTATCTAGGAGTACCACGGCTTTGTGGGGGAGGTTTTTCAGGGCTACGTTGGAGATTCCCTCATATCCCGGAGCTTTCCTATTTTTTAATGATTTGATTATTTGGGAAACTTCTACGAAAGTTGTGGGCGGGATAGTTGCGCCTGGGGTGACGCGAAGCGCACTCCTGCCCAGTAAACACATGTTCGTTAATTAAACGTTTAAAAGGAAACTGCTACCTTACGTTTGATTTTGGTAAAAATGTCGCCCGAATAAACATATAATTAAACCAATATAAAAACGTTTTTATACAAGTATGTTTTAACGTTTAAATATACGTTTTTCTTACATGTTTATTAACAAGGATTTTACAACGTCAATTCAACCATCATCTGTAATGGAGAATATACGTTTATAATTACCGTTTATCAACGGGAATTTGTAACGTTAAACTATTTGCCGTTAATAACGTAAAATATACATTTTTTATACATGTTTATTAACAAGGGTTTTGCAACGTTGATTTAACCATCATCTGTCATGAAGAATATATGTTTATAATTAATGTTTATCAACGGGATCTGTCACGTTAATCTGCTTGTATTAACGACGTATAATAAACGTTGTAATTACAACTAATACATACCTACCAAATAATAGTTTTTCAACCCAGCTGACAGCAGAAGATGAGTACGATAATTTTTTTGACGATGGCAACTTATAGGACAAACGATCATTAGGTGTAGAAGTGTCAAACTGGACCTCATTGCGGTGTAGATACTTACTTTAAGTGCTCATTGCTCATCAAAACTTCTAAACTCGCTACTCTGCCAAATTTTATAAACCTACCATTAACAAATTATTATTTATATTTATAATTTTAAATGGGCTTTATAAAAATGGATTAGATCACAACAAGTCAAATGTCAAATAAAAATAACTTTATTTAAAAAACAAAAATATATTTAAAAAACTTACATTTCATTATCAAAAAACTAAAATAATTGATACCACATTCTAAAAATATAACAAGCTTCTTCAATCATAGCGTCTTAATCATGAAATAAATATATTTCTTAAATTATTTGTCAACTTCTCAACCAAAAAAAAAGTATTGCTCCATTAGTTTTTTGCTCTGGACCTTTTCGAAGTAGCTAATTTCAACCAATCCTTAACAGCACAAAAGATTGCTCTGTCGCCTTTTTCACGTTGGGGAAAATTTAGCTTTGCAGCATCTAAAATTATAAACTACTAAATAGAAATAAATAGGTCATAAAATTGTGATTACCATATACTACTGCCATTATTCTCGTGTGTTCTAATGAAATAAATAAATTATATATATATATATATATATATATATATATATATATATATATATATATATATATATATATATATATATATATATATATATATATATATATATATATATATATATATATATATATATATATATAGGTGTACATGTATCGTACACATCAAATTAAACTGGGGAAAATAAACAAATACATCAGAATTTATAAATGCTAAACCCGTAGCTAACCATTAGTACTCTCATTCGAAAGTTTGATTCACGAACAATCAAAATAGAGGGAAAAAGGTGTATTCATAAACGTTAGATATACGTCTAATGCCTCAATAAAATTAAACTTGAAAATATGAGAAAGCAACTAACATGGCCGATTTTAAACACGCCGGCTAAACTCATAAGTCCCAATTATTTATTCTACCTAATAACGCTCTATAGCAATCAAAGTACAAGAAATATGATTAACTTCGACAACGTTTGAAGACAATTATTACATTTTGTGATACAGCTTACCTTAATATAAGACATAAAACTTGACACTTTGAGCTGTACTAACTGTACCTATTTCCAAAACAATCGCTACAGGATGATAATCATTCTTTGTAAATATGTATAAAACAATTATAAATTATATAACAGACCACTATTCACCATAACATACAAGTGTCACGTACTGAATATAATATTATATTAAATAAAATTTAATTCCAAGCACCACGTTACACACTGTACGCCATCACTTTACCTGTTCTGTTTCTATTTCTATTTCTTGTTCATTCTCGTTCAGCATGCGCACAAACACTTACTAATTTACAAGGTCAAATATGTTTTATGTATTACACAGTGGAATGCAAAAGAGAAAATAGCTCCTTTTAAAACATACACGCATTGTCGAATACCTCTCAGATTGATTATGTAACAAAAATTTTTAAAAAGCCAGGAAAAATGTAACCTATATAACTATAGGTACATAATATAATGTGTCACATAATATCTCACGCTAAAATAATATCTAGTAAGATACGTATATTTTATGTATAAATCCCTACTTCATGTATATTTTTATAGGCGAACCTTGTTGAAACTACGTCTAAATATTATGTTTAAAAACACTTAATTAATAACGTCTTTTACAACGATAAATTGTTAAGTAATTTGCTTTTTAACAAAAATTAGAAAAATAGTGGTTTTTAATTTATCGTTTATATCACATAAAATATCTTTCGCTTAAAAAATGTCTGGTAATATACGTATATTTTATGTATGATCCCTACTTCGTGCATGTGTTTCATAGGCGAACTGTGATGAAACAACCTTTAAATATTATGTTTAAAAACACTTAATTAATAAGGTCTTTTACAATGACAAATTGTTTCGTTACTTTTTTTTACAACCATTAGGTAAACAGTTGTTTTAAACATAACGTTTATATCACATAAATATCTCTCACTTATAAAATGTCTAAAAAAATACGTGTATTTTATGTATGAATCCTAACTTCATGTAGGTTTTTGGTAGGCAAACTGTGTTGAAACAACGTTTAAATATTATACCCTTCATCAATAAAGTCTTTACAACGAGAAAATGTTTACCTAATTTTTTCACAAAAATTAGGTAAATACCTGTTTTACATATAACGTTTATACCACACAAAATATCTTTCGTTTATAAAATGTTTAATAAAATACATATATTCAACGTATTAATCTCAACTAAACGTAGTTTTTTGATAGGCGAAATGTGTTTAAATAACGTTTAAATATCATGTCTAAAAACTCTTCATAATTAACGTCTTTACAACGAAGAAATGGTAACGTTGCTTTTTTAGCCTAGAATTGAACGTTAATTTTTATAACCGATAACGTTTTTTCAACTGTCTTTACGTAAAATAGACGTTAATTAAACGCACGTGTGTTTATTGGGTCGGGTTTCCGGTGCGTTGAGCTAGTGTACGCACGCGGTTTTTTTCGAGTATCATTTCTCTGATACTGGATGTAAATGGTGGCAGATTGCTCTGGGCGGCGTACGTCCTTGATGCATGTTCGATAGAACATTGAATTTTGGACTGTAGATTATCCACTGCACCCTCGAGTTCGGGGATGCTGCGGATAACCGGAGGGAACACTTTAAGTCTACTTTCAGAAATTTTTGTACATTTTCAAGCAATAAAGTTATTTTAATGAAACATGACACATTGTTTCTACTATATAGGTAACCAAATTTTGTGCCTGCTTTCTTAAAAAAAAACACATTGGTTATTAAAAACATTTTAATGAAAATTCACTACCATAACGCACTTGTTTTTTTATGAACAAGATCTGAAATACAACAGTAATCAACCCTTGTACAACATTGATTACAATATTTCTCTTTAAATTCAATCAAAAATAATATCGTTAACAAAAATCACAATTTGTGAAATTATTACCTGATTTGCGTTCTTTATTTATAAAGGTTAAAGTTGTTTGCGTGACTTAGTAAACACGAATGTGTTTAAATGTTTATGTGTGTTGTGTATAATCATTAGGAATATTATTGTAATAAAAGATATGGACATGCGAGCATATACTTTAGACATTAAACGGGTAATTTATTGACTAATGACAGTGCGAATTGCTTTATAACTCGACTTAAATACTCTCTGCTCTTCCATGTAGTTTATTAGTTTAGAGTACGTGAGTTACGTGAGATTTAATTACACACCTTAATTAAATTGCTGTGTAAGATCTAGCTGTTATGTTATCTTAGTAGTTACTATCTTCGATATATTATCCAAGAAATAAGGTGTGTAGCGCCAGAAGCAGGAACACTATTTACTACTCTGCTAATAAGGCACAGTGTTACAAAAATTAAAAATTAAGGTTAGCTTTAGCCTACTTTTTTTTTCAACAACACACCACGAGGGCTTACAGCCCAAATATTATCGTACCGTGGGTGTTGACAAGGAGGAAAGAGGCAGCTTGTTAATTCTGGACTTGAAGATTTGGAGGTTCGGAGGAGAAGGAAAAACATGTGCCGGCAAGGAATTCCACAACTTGGAACTCCTCAGGACAAAAGAGCGGGCATAACAAGATGTTCTATGTCTGGTGACCTGGACAGTAAAAGGGTGCATTCGCTCTGTTCCCCTGGTAGATCTGTTGGGGGCAGCAGGTGGGGGAACTATGGAGGAAAGCTCCTTTGACCAGTGCCCGTGCAGATATCTATAAAAGAGAGAGAGGTCACCAACGGGACGTCGGTGGGCAAGGGATTGCAGCCTTTGGGTGAGGGTAGGGTCACCGATGAGACGTATAGCTCTCTTTTGAATGGAGTCCAGGATAGCGAGTGTAGAAGCGGCAGCGGCACCCCAGATGTGGGAGCAGTATTCAAGGTTTGGCCTTATTTGTGAAGTATATAAGGTATAGAGATTAGCTGGTGAAAAGTATTTGCGAGCCCGGAAGAGGAAACCTAATTTCTTAGCAGCCGCTTCTGCAATTGATGTGACATGTTGGTGCCAATTAAGATTTCGATCCACAGAAATGCCAACAAGAGAAAAGGACTCATTACTTTGAATAACTTGGTTGTTCATTGTGATGGGTCTAGTGCTGGTGTATCTCTTGTGAGAAAGAAAGCAAGACTTAGTTTTGGTGGGGTTGAATTGTACAAGATTTCTACTTCCCCACTCTAATATTTTTTGGAGATACATGGAGACAGAGCCCTCCATGAGTCTGCGATCCTCATCTAATTGGGCTAAAGAGACAGGCTTAGAATATTGTATATTTGAATGAAGGGTGCTGTCGTCCGCGTAGCTGTAAACTAGGTTGGATGTGCTCGAGAGGAGGTCATTGATGTGGAGAAGAAACAAAGTAGGGGCTAAAGCTGAACCTTGAGGAACTCCTGCATTAATTGGATACAGTTTAGAGGAATGGCCATCCACAACAACAGATATGCTTCTGTTGGAGAGGAAATTTGCTGTCCACATACAGAGTTTTGGTGGTAGGCCATAGGCCGGTAGTTTATTAAGCAGCGCTGCGTGCCAGACCTGGTCGAATGCTTTGGATATGTCTAGAGCAACAATCTGGGATTCACCGTGTTGTTCCATAGACTTGTTCCAAGAATGGATGACAAAGGAAAGGAGGTCGGCAGTCGATCTGCGCTGACGGAATCCATACTGCCTGTCGTGGATTAGACTATGTTTTTTCAAGAAATTTTAGTAATTCGGTGTTTATATACTTTTCCATCACTTTAGAGGCGACTGAAAGGAGAAAAATAGGCATGTAGTTGCTGGGAAGCGTTTTGGATCCGTTCTTTGGGATGGGTTGTACTCGAGCAGTTTTCCAGTTACTAGGGAATATGCCTTTATTATAAGATATCTGAAACAGACGAGTCAGGACAGGAGCAAGCTTTGGTGCGCTTTTTTTGAGAACAATTGCTGGGATCTCGTCAAGGCCAGAGGCTTTCCTGGTATTTAGAGAAGAGAGCATCTTCCGTACCTTTTTAGTTTTGAAAATGATATCCGTCATTTTATGCGCGACATTGGGGACTGTTCGTGGTTGAACATTTGGAGGTGGGTTGAGAGTAGAATTGACGGCGAACAACGAAGCAAAAAGTTCAGCCTTGCCCAGGGCGGTAGAAACAATTTCATCCCCTGAGACAAGAGGTGGGAACGTGCTTTTGCAGAAATTATTTCCAATAGATTTAGCAAGAGTCCAGAAAGGTTTGCCGCCGTTGGAGCTTAAGAGGACTTTGTTTTTGATGTGGTTATTAAACGAGTTTTTTGACTCAGAAAGAATACGGACATAGCGGTTTCTTGCGTCGTTAAATGCTTGACGATTTTCTTGACTGGGATTGTGTAGAAGCGTTTTGTGAGCTTTGACCTTTTCAAGTCTGGCCTTGTCACAGGATTTAGAGAACCAGGGCTTTTGAGTGGCTGAAGAGGTTTTCTGTGTACGTGGGATAAATAATTCCATGCCAGCTTGGATAATTTCGGTGACGTTTTGTGAGATATCAGAGGGGTCAGGATGAGAGTAGCAGGGCCAGACGTACAAGCTGGCCACTGGAAAACTTATCGTGATTTTGTTTTATATCGCTTAGGGAGGAGAGTTTTAGGCTTATGTTTAACAACACAAACCCCTTAAGTGGTTGTGCGATCCACCTCTAAAATCTTAAATGACAAGGGAGGTTAAGTAGCACGTCATATTAGAACTGGTGTAAATCTCTTTCCATCTGTGGCTTGTTTTTAGCGAATTTTTGGTAGAACGAAAAACTCACTAATGGGGAGATCTGTATATATATATATATATATATATATATATATATATATATATATATATATATATATATATATATATATATATATATATATGTATGTATGTATGTATGTATGATATTAAGGGCAATTACGACCAAAAAACGAGGGCTATATCTTAAAGAAAGTCACTATGTACTAAACCTCGATATATTTCGCTAGGAGTTCCTAGCATCTTCAGGAGCAAGCACTGTAACTAATTATAAAAGCAAGGCCTAAACATTGAAAACAGGGTAATTCTGCCACAAGACATGCTAAAAAACAACAATGCAAAAAAACATCCTTACGATACATGTGAAACTCACGCGAACATTTCTACTTTCAAAACATTCAAAGCTAATCATGAAAAAGTATAAAAAGTTGTCATTAATGTTAAAAAACTAAAAAAGCTTTGAAAAATTCGCGTGTAACAAAATGGACACCTAACCCCATTTTTTCACGTTAGGAATGTCAACCAAAAATATAAATGACAGTTGAAGACCTCAATGATCATAGACTATTATGTTTCTCTATTGATGAATTAGGTGAACAAGTTTTCTTATTCTAAGTTATGGAACCGGCCAACACAGAGGCGTCATCAGACATATCAAAAAGTATTACATTGCTATAAATGCTACTTAGATTTTGAACATCTGTTTTTGAGTTCATAGTGTCATTTTCAAGAATATGACACATTTCAAGAAGGGAACGTTTTTTTAAATTTTTCTCCCTGTCTAATATTTTAACATTTTCAAAATCCATATTGTGGCCTAAAGTAGACACATGATGTGCCAATGCACAAATGTCAGGTCTCAGTCTGGAGTCACTCTTATGTTGGCTGATCCTCCTACCAACAGACTGTGAGGTCTGACCTATATAAGAAAGAGAACAATTTTTACAATCTAGCTTATAAACCACATCACGTAGTTTATGAACCGAAATTTTGACCTTATTGGTGAAAAAATTCTTGTTAGTCAGAACATTGTATTTTGCCACTTTAACGCCTGTAAAAACTTTGAAGAGGTTCAATAGTCTATGTGTTAGTCCACTGATGTAAGGTAAAACCGCATACTTGGTATCCAAAACTGGGTCGGAAACGTCCGTAACATCCTGTACAGGCGGGGAAGGCCTGGCAGCCGATCAATGAGGTGCAATTTCAGAGGGAGCGCTGAAGAGTAGCTTCATCATGTAGCTTCTTTCGTAGCCATTTCTTACCATCATATCTGCAAAACGACGTAGAGCACCATGTCTGAATGAGGGGTGGGTAATGTCCCGAATTCGCTTTTTCATGCCCATTATGACATTTAATTTCATTTTCTTATCATGATATGACACACTGTTTATGTATCTTCAGGAACTGGACGGTTTGCTGTACCAGTCCAACATGATGGTATTGTCGTTGCTTCTATAGACTCTGGTGTCCAAGAACGGAACACTTCTGTCTGTCTCTCTTTCGATTGTAAATTTAATGTGGTCATCAAAACTGTCAAAAATCCGCAACACTTCCTCTTCAGTGTTTGTCGGGATGGCAAGAATCAAATCATCCATGTATTTGTAGATGAAGGGTAATCTAAAGGGCAGACGTTGTATCGCATATTTCAGCAACGATGACATAACCATATTTGCAAGGACAGGGCTAAGGTAACTACCCATTGGACATCCAAAAGACTGTCGATAGTAAACCCCATTAAACAGGAAGTAATTGGAATTGAAGAGACATTCTATTATTTGAATAAAGTTTTCTTTGGGAATATTAGTGTTGGGTTCAATGAGCTCCCAGTTTTCGTCAATGATATGCAGTGCAAGCTGTAATAAAATGTTCTTAAATAAGGAGACAACATCCAGAGAGACCACCATGTGCACCTTCATCCAGTCTGAAACCGTTCATCTGCTCGGCGAAAATTTTTGAGTTCTTGACTGCAAACTCGTTGTAGTCAACAAATGACACACTCAGAATGGATGCTATGAAACCACTCAATTTGGAGGTGGGTGATGAAATTGTGGAAACTATTGGACGAAGTGGGATGCCTTCTTTGTGGACTTTAGGGAGTCCATACATCCTGGGTGCGATAGGATCATACATGGAAAGCTTCTTGGCCTGTTCAGGACTGATAAAACCAGCTAGTTTCAGTGCCCTAACTATTTCATTGTTTTTTCTTTCAAGTTTCGATGTCGGATCTCTGGTTAGTCTGCTGTATACTGACTCGTCGTTGACCAGCACGTCCATCTTCTCCATGTACATGTCCTTGTCAATCACCACCGACACATTGCCCTTGTCGGACCTCATCACCAACAGTTCACAATGTTCCCTAAGGAAATCCCTCGTCTCAACATACAAACGGTTTGAAATGTTGTTACTTTACACATTATCTCGATAAAAATTAGTAACAATATTGGTAGCTTGTGATCTAACTACATTCTGACTCTCAACAGAGATATCTTGAACTATATATTCAATTTCTGACAATAATTTTTTATATGAAATTTGGCTATTTCTAGGTGGTATACTAAATTTAGGTCCCAAGGACAACATCGGGTATGGAAACATTGGATAAATTGACTGTCCTACGGTTTTGAGATGTGACATTACAAACTTTGTCTGATACTATTGATTTAAGTTTTTTAATATTATTAGTTTTTATTTTGTTAAATTATCTATTAAAATTGTAATCTTGTCTATATTTATATTGACTATGAATATTATATGGCAACAAGTGACTTGCTTCCAACATCACCTATTCTAATTGAATTGTAAGTCTAGCTACATACTTTTCAGCTACCTTAATTTCTACAGATAAAAATTTGCACCCTAACCTCATATTGAAGCTTTCAATTTCTCTCTCAGCTGCCATGGTCGAGTCCACCATTCTGTACACGCATTTGAGGCCCTGGGTAAGGTGTCTAGGTGTCACTCCGCTCTTTCGGCAATTAAGTAAGAAAATCCTCCTTTTTAATGCCCTAGCCAGTTTACTGTTTAGCTTTGTCCATTTCTTCAGGGATGTTACTGCTGAAGTGCCATATTCTGTGGATATTCTCTGATAGAAGCCCATATCTGTAATTAGTCAGAAGGGAGGGGTAACAGTCGTTAAACGTTAGCGTGCTAAAATTTGTATAATATTAAGGGCAATTACGACCAAAAAACGAGGGCTATATCTTAAAGAAAGTCACTCTGTACTAAACCTCAATATATTTCGCCAGGAGTTCCTGGCATCTTCAGGAGCAAGCACTGTAACTAATTATAAAAGCAAGGCTTAAACATTGAAAACAGGGTAATTCTGCCACAAGACATGCTAAAAAACAACAATGCAAAAAATATCCTTACAATACATGTGAAACTCACGCGAACATTTCTACTTTCAAAACATTCAAAGATAGTCATGAAAAAGTATAAAAAGTTGTCATTAATGTTAAAAAACTAAAAAAGCTTTGAAAAATTCGCGTGTAACAAAATGGACACCTAATCCCATTTTTTCACGCTAGGAATGTCCTACAGTGCTTTCTCCTGAAGATGCTAGGAACTCCTAGCAAAATATATCTAGGTTTAGTACAGAGTGACTTTCTTTAAGATATAGCCCTCGTTTTTTGGTCGTAATTGCCCTTAATATCATACAAATTTTAGCACGCTAACGTGTAACGACTGTTACTCCTCCCTTCTGACTATATATATATATATATATATATATATATATATATATATATATATATATATATATATATATATATATATATATATATATATATATATATATATATATATATATATATATATATATATATATATATATATATATATATATATATATATATATATATACACATCACATCGATAACTCAAAAAATAATGGGCCGATTTTGATCAAACTTGGTGAGTTCCTTCCTTTTGCAAGTGGCCTGGATAAGCTTGTTAGCTAGGAAAATCGGGACTTGTTTTCCGGGAAAATTGTGTTTTTTTTTCGGAAAATTTGTGTATCTTCGAAAATAACAAAGCTATGGCAACTAAATTTGGTGCTTAAGTATACAATTTACCCTACATGCCAAAATTCAGATCTGTATGGTAAAAGAAAAAAAATTTATAAAAAATTTTGGGTGCCGCTGATGACCACAGAGAAGCACAAAATCAAAATATTTTGTTTAGATAACAAATTCTATTGTATATTGCAGACAAAGATAAAGTTTTTCTTCAGGCAAAAATATCAAGAAAGAACAGAAGAATTACTTTGAAAATTTTATCGTTTTTCTTCTTAAAAAGTGAAAGTCGCTATTTGAATTGTCAAAATTTGCAATTTTTGGACAAAGAACCTGAAACGAATACGGATTGTGTACAAGAAATGTTGTACTACGTGTGTTTTACAAAGCCTTGGGTTACAACTTAAACCATCATTTTCCTCCATTTTACTAAAATGTTTACAGAAAATATCAGTAGTTCTGGTTTAATAAACAATAATCTTTAGCGACTTCTTGTCGAAAAAAATTCATTATTAACAAGACCGCGATATTTGAATTTTGAAAATATTCCTTCAAATGAGCTAGACTAGACCCTCCATGGTCAATTTCAGTTTTTACATGCTTACATATATACAAAGTAGCGCATGTCTAGGATAAAGCTCAAAGAATCCGTTATTATACAAGATACGGAAAAATATTATCTAGTTATTTATAAGGTGTTTTAACGTGTACCTTATAAAAGTATGTTGACGTTCACAGGCTGGCCCATTTAATGCGAAATCCCTTTTATTATTGCACTATCGCATTTCCATAGAATTATGGATGCTTGAAGGAAATAAATTGGTATCGCCCATCGTTTTAGAATTATTTCAATTGTTTTGCCACTTTTCACATTTTTGGCACACGTCACCACGACTTAAGAATTTTAAAAATATTTCCCCAAATGAGCGCGAACTAAGCCCCCTAGAAGAAATATCCGCGGCGAATTGAAATTTTTATCTGTCGAAATATATACAGGTTGCGTATTTTTACTGTAAAGCTCAATATATCAACATACAGGATACGGGAAAATTATATAAAACTTATTTATAGGGTGTTTTGAGCTGTATCTTATAAAACTATGTTGACAATCACAGGATGGGTCATAAGTCCTTGGTGATACAAGCTTTATTTTTCTTAATAGAACACCACTTTCATCGCATAATCTCGAAATCGACTCCGCTGATGCTAATGGATAATACCTTATTGGGATCTTATATAACAACTAGGTACCTATATTATAAGGTTAATACAAATAGTAGGTAAATAATAACCCAACTTTTATTTTTAATTTTACTTTTAAAATGACTGTAGTAGTATATTAGAATTGTAACATCCAATGAAACAAATATGAAAGTGATAGGTAAACTGCATGTAGATTGTAGATATTATAGGTATTCTCTAGTGAACTCTATACAGAATTCACTGGCAGGTACACCAAAGTGAAACAAAATTATTTTAAGAAGAAATATACCTACCTCAAACTAATACACTAAGTATTTATAATATCTAGGTAGGTTCTACAAAGTACATACATCCCTAGTTAAAATTATATAAACAGATGTTTAGGTTAAATTATTAGAATTTTAATTTCAAAATATTGTACTGATTATATTTATTGCATTTTCAAAAAGTATGGATACAGCAATAGTAAATAAGTGTTGAAAAAAGTTTAAGTGCGGTAGGCTAGCGAAATTTCATAAAAATATTTCAAATGGTGATAACCCAATTTCCCATTAAAACTAGAGTCTTCAGTTTTGATACATATTTAAACGTATATAAAAGAAGCGTGGATACTAAATTAAAAAAATAACACAATGAGCTTTACAGATAATTACCAATTTGTTTTAGAAAACCTTTTTTGCTATTTTGTTTGCAGAAACTAGTTGGATAAAATTGATTAAAACCGATCATTCAAGCGACTAATATGGAAAAATACTTAGCTGCCACCTATAATTTCATAGATGCATTCCGTTTGTAAATAAAAATTAAATGTTTGGTAAATTTGCACATTAGCACATGGGGGGTGTTTAGAAAAATCTTTTCAGAAATATTCTTAGAACTTCTTCTGGATGCCCAAACCACAAGAAGAAATTTTTGCAAACAGTCCACAAGAAAGTTACGGGACCAAGAGTGAATAGGAGTGCTGGGCGGAGAAGAATATAAATAAATAAAACTCTGGACGCAGCAAGTGCGTTATGGTAGTGAATTTTCATAAAAATGTTTTTAATAACAAATATGTGTGTTTTTTTAAGAAAGCAGGCATCAAATTTGGTTACCAGTATAATCTATATATTAGAAACAATGTGCCATGTTTCATCAAAATAACTTTATTGTGTGAAAATGTACAAAATTTTCCAAAAGTAAACTTAAAGTGTTCTCGAAAAAACACGTTTCTTGGTCAAGCTTATAGGTTAATAGGAAATTGAGCTGTTCAAATATGAAACATTTGATCAAAATTCGCTACCATAACGCACTTTCTGCGTCTAGAATTTCTTTTCTTACAAACATGCATTATATCTCGATGGAAAATGCAAAAATGCAATAAGGCGTGTTTGATTTAAAAAGAAAGGAAATTTGTATCACCAATTACTTATGGGCCACCCTGTGATTGTAGAAATATTATTTTAAGATGTAGCTCAAGACACCCTATAATTAATATATACAAATTTTTTTCATATCTTATATAATAACGGATATATTGAGCTTTATTGATTTTTTACGAAAATTCGACAAAAATTATATACCATTAAACGATAAACTCTATAGCTAAGGCTACTGCCAAGCATCAGAGAAAGGGTCTATTTGAAATGAATTTTCTGCAAATATTTTAGTAAAATGAAGGACAATGACGGTTGAAATTAAGACTTTAGGGTTTGTAAAACATTCTTCTTGAGACATTTTATTTCTATAGCCCGTATTAGATTCAAGTTATTTGCCTAAATGTTGCCAATTTTGACATTTTAAATCGCCACTTTGACGTTTTGAGGAAAACCCCAATTTATTTTTCTTAAAATGCCTATAACTTTTTTGTCTTTTGACTTACATAGCTAAATTTTGGTAGGTAGCTTACTTATAAGGATATAAATCAGCGTACCAAATTGCCCTTACTTTGTTAATTCCGGAGATATAAATTTTTTTCGAAAGAAAACACAAAATTTTCCGGGAAAACCTAAGCAGATTTTCCTGCTTAACGAACTCATCCAAGCCATTTGCAAAAGGAATTTTTTCACCAAATTTAATCAAAATCGGCCCATTATTTTTTGAGTTATCGGTGTGATACATATATATATATATATATATATATATATATATATATATATATATATATATATATATATATATATATATATATATATATATATAAACATATAAAAATTGAAACTGACCCCGGATATGTTTTCTGGGGGCCTAATTAGCGCTCATTTGAAGAAATTTTTTCAAAATTCAAAAGTCGGGATCTCCTCATTAGTGAATTTTTTTTAAGAAAATTCACTAAAAGGAAATGAAATAAATTTTTTTAAATAATCGATAACTGGGACTCTAAATTCGATCTCCAAGGTCCATTTAATTTTAAAGAATTATTTTTAATAATATATCTTACTAATAGTGTACAATTCTAATGAAAATTCACTACTATAACACACTTGCTGCTTCCCGAAATTATTTCCTTTTCACATAGAGATCTAAATTGGCATATAATGTACGTTTTACAAATTAAACCTGTATACCAAATTTTGTTGGCACAGCTTTATCTTTTTTGGAGATACAAAAAAAACTAAAATTTTCCTGGAAAAGCTGGTCGGCGTTTCCTGGCTAACTAATTTATACAGGGCACTTGCAAAAGAAAGGTATTCACCAAATTTGAACAAACTGGCCCATTATTTTTTCAGATATCGGTGTGATACATGCCTAAATAAAAATAATTTGGCTCATTGGAAGAAACTTTTTCAAAATTCAAAATTCGCGACCTCCTTATTAGTGGGCCGCAGCAAGTGCGTTATGGTAGTGAAATTTTATTAAGCACTTCAAATTTGAATACCTCAATTTTCTATAAACTTAGAAAGTTTAATTTTGGCACTTAGTAAGTTTTTTCCTAAGGCAAGATATCCACCAAATTTCATTAAAATAACTTTGTAATTTTCGGAGAAAAAATTTTTTTCCAAAGAAAATATAAAATTTGAATAACTCAATTTTCTATAAACTCAGAAAGTTTAATTTTGGTACGTAGTAAGGTCTCTCTCAAGGCAATATATATATATATATATATATATATATATATATATATATATATATATATATATATATATATATATATATGAAATTTTATGAAAACAGCTTAGTAATTTTCGGAGAAAAAAATTTTTTTTTGAAAGAAAACTCAAAAGGTTCTCGGAAAACCCCGTCCGATTTTCCTGGCTAACAAACTCATCCAAGCCATTAATAAAAGAAAGGCACCTGCCGAGGTTCATCGAAATGGGTAATTATTTTTTGAGTTATCGGATGGATACATATATATATATATATATATATATATATATATATATATATATATATATATATATATATATATATATATATATATATATATATATATATATATATATATATATATACAGGGTGTTCAAATAAGGACACGGACCGGCTGTATCTCGAAAACCATCACAGCTGCAGCTTTCGGAAAAAAATTAGTATAAGTAAAGTGGCCATGAGAAAATGTTGGAAATTATTTTCAGCTTTATAAATCTGCCGCTAGGTGGCGAAAATGCCATGGCTTACCTAAAATCTTTAATTTCTCGAGAATCTTGACGCATAACATAAGCTGGTTTTAAGTAATTTGTAATCAACGTTCACTTATCTACAAATTCTGTTTAAAAAAAATTTCCTTATGGACCAGTGGCGGAGGTAGGGGGCGAGAAATTTTTTTTACAAACAAATGCCTATAACTTGATAACCAGTAGACATAATTTTAAGAATTTTGGCTTGTTAGAAAGAGCTTTCATAAGAAATTCCAGGTATTAGTATTTTAAATCTACAGTCACACATGCACAAAATAGAGGGCGCTAGAGTAGAGGAGTCTAGTTTTATTAAATTTTACGAAAATTTTCAAATGGCAGCATAGTATTATAATATAACTATCAAAAAGTAAATAAAGTTAGAAAGAACTCAGTGAAAACCCAAAACGAATATGTTTTTCCGTTTCAGAGAAAACTCGAATTTTATGTATTTTGGTGCTTATTATGCCATTTCTCAAAATTGGATATGAATATAGCAAAATCTTTATAGAATATTTGTTTTCAGGCATCGTTATACAAATTAACATAGTTACCAATAACAATTAATCACTTTAATGTAAAATAAATTTATTACCTTATCATAAAACTAAGATACAAGAGCCAAGAATCGATTTTAAGGTTTTATTCGTAAATTAAGTGATTATATTATGAAACCGAAACTATATGAATGTAATAACCTGATTTTTAACCAACATTTTATTATTTACAAATGTTCAAACTGCTGTCCGTTTTTATGTATACATTTAACTAATCTCTGACGAGTAGAGGCTACCCCTGTTTGAACTTCAGCCGTAGATATGCTACTAACAGCAACTTATATCCGTTAAGTGGTCCGTCAAAGAAATATGTCCAACAATTTTTCCTTTAGCTATACTACACCATACGTTTAAAGTCCATCGATTTTGCCGATCTAATTCTCTCATTCAATGGGGATTACTGTCCGACCAATAGTGCATATTATGGAGATTTACTTTCCCACAATTTGAAAATGTTGCTTCATCTGTCCATACCATTTGTGATAGAAATCGTGGTGTTTCTTCTAGCATACTCAGCATACAATGGCAGTAATTTAGTCTGTGGTCACAATCAGTTTCATTTAGCGCCTAATGCAATACTATGTGATATGGGTGCATATTATGGTCTTTTAAACATTGTATACAGACCTACGGTCACACCTTAGTTTCTAGAAATTTGTCGTACACTAATATGTGGATTAGCAGTAACAAGATCAATCACATTCGTAATGTTTTCTTCATTTTTAATCCTACGAGCTCTGACTTGTCTTCTGGTGCGTCTTACAGATCCAGTTTCCTGCATATATCTTGCAATGCGAATAAACACCTCTCTTGAGTAATGTCTTCTTTGCGGGCACCTTCTCGTGATGCGATAACAGGATTCCAAAAAAATATAAAATAAATTTCAAGCATATCAAATGCTTCCTCGTTAGAATAAGACATCCTGAAAACGTAAAACACACACTATTGATAAAAAACACACAGAAACACTACAAATAATTAATAGGATCAGTAATAAATTGAACATAGGATTTTGACGTGTATAAAACAAATTGTTTCAATTTCCTTATCTTCGTTGACAACACATGGACTACATTGATTGAAGTACAAAACTGCATATGAATGTCACATACGTATTAACAAGTGTTTAAATGATTTTAGACATTGGTTGTATTTATTACTATATTATGATAAAGATATTATGTATGGAATGAATTTTCAAAATAAATACTGAGAATTTTCTCTAAACGCCTAATAAAAAGTGTTTTATTTTCATAATGTAAATTAATTTTTTCATATTAAAGTGATTAATTGTTATTGGTAACTATGTTAATTTGTATAACGATGCCTGAAAACAAATATTCTATAGAGATTTTGCTATATTCATATCTAATTTTGAGAAATGGCATAATAAGCACCAAAATACATAAAATTCGAGTTTTCTCTGAAACGGAAAAACATATTCGTTTTGGGTTTTCACTGAGTTCTTTCTAACTTTATTTACTTTTTGATAGTTATATTATAATACTATGCTGCCATTTGAAAATTTTCGTAAAATTTAATAAAACTAGACTCCTCTACTCTAGCGCCCTCTGTATTTTGTGCATGTGTGACTGTAGATTTAAAATACTAATACCTGGAATTTCTTATGAAAGCTCTTTCTAACAAGCCAAAATTCTTAAAATTATGTCTACTGGTTATCAAGTTATAGGCATTTGTTTGTAAAAAAAAATTCTCGCCCCCTACCTCCGCCACTGGTCCATAAGGAAATTTTTTTTAAACAGAGGTTGGAGATAAGTGAACGTTGATTACAAATTACCTAAAACCAGCTTATGTTATGCGTCAAGATTCTCGAGAAATTAAAGATTTTAGGTAAGCCATGGCATTTTCGCCACCTAGCGGCAGATTTAGAAAGCTGAAAATAATTTCCAACATTTTCTCATGGCCGCTTTACTTATGCTAATTTTTTTCCGAAAGCTGCAGCTGTGATGGTTTTCGAGATACAGCCGGTCCGTGTCCTTATTTGAACACCCTGTATATATATATATATATATATATATATATATATATATATATATATATATATATATATATATATATATATATATATATAAACATATAAAAATTGAAACTGACCCCGGATATGGGTTCTCGCGTTCCTAGTTCGCGCTCATTTGAAAAAATTTTTGCAAAGTCTCACCATTGATACCTGAATTTTTTAAATAAAAATTTACTAAAACATATGACTTTCTAATTGAGAAAAATGTTGGTTGTTACGGAGGTGACAATCTAATACATTCTGGATGCGGTTGCACCCGCCAACCAATATTTCTCACACTAATAATAATAACCGCGACAATCATCACATCACCAAATATCAAATTTAAATGTCACACCGTTTCTGCATAATCTTATTTGGTGCAATACTATTTACGCACGCTCTATAAATTTTTGATAAGGCGATTCAAACCATATATTCCAATAAAATCCCATTTTGTAACGCCATTCTCTAGTACTGGATGTCAATTGTTTACAAAACATTGCAACCTTAGGTGTTTAAACAACCACATACCTACCATAAAGCAATTAGCCTGTTGTTAAGTACAAGCAGGCGATTTGTAGTGTCATTATTCAATTAATTAGGGGAATTCTCGAGTCAGGTAATAACACAACATTACATTACGACCTGGAGATTGTACACAGTTCCAAGGCGGCTGTGGTTGTAAATACAGTGTGGCGCCATGAGTTGTTCAATGCAAACAAATTCTTTGGTCGTATCGTGCATCACACACCCACCACATCTTACCTACATTTTGATGATCGTTGCCCGAACTTTTAATTAATATTATTTACAAACCTTGTAAGTACATCGGGTAATTACCTTGCTGATTTATTTCGTGCGGTATTTTACGACTCTGTAGTGTGTTTTACATTCAAGATGTCTCACTAATACACGTGATCCTAGATATAAGGTGTTTATCAATGTTTATTGCAACATTTATTGCTTGTATTGGATAACAATAGAGATTCGCCTCGTTCATAATAATAATAATTATTATTATTATTATTTTTCCTTAACCATATTACCTTACTCCTTTCTTCATCCCTACCTCAGCCACCGCCCAACTAGCAATTTGATGTTTTATTGTAGTCATAAGAACGTTTATAAAACAGTTTTTTTAAAACATGACTGTTCCTATAAACGTTTTGGTAACGTTTATACAACGCTTATAAACGCAAAATGGGCGCAGGTTTATACAACACTTTAGTTCTTTAGTTTATTTTATAAGGGATGTGTAAGGTGTTATAGAATAGTTTTAGAAATGTTTACGGAGCTGTAAAAGAATATGATATACGATACTTATAAAACAGTTTTATAAGGAACAATAATAAAACTAAAAATCATTCATCATGGTGCCAGTTATAGAGCCTTAATAGAGTTAGTATAAAACATGTTTTATTAGAATTTCTTTATAGTTTATAACTTTTTGTTGCATGATATGTCTTTTAAATGTTTTTGTTAGAAATATTTATCCTAAAATTGTTCTCTAATAGTATGAAAGTAATATAAGAACTAAAATATGATGGCGTAAGAAATAATCTTAGTCCGGTGTGAAAATTAAACTCAAAAATTCTCCTTTTGACTACCAGCAAGATGAATTTCACCTGCGAAGAAAAATTTTCTGTGTAAAATATGATACATATACGATAAATTTTGAAGGGCCCTCGATATAATGAATATTTCTTTAATTTGTAAAAATTAACTCGAAATTATTTTTTTCGTTTTTTTTTCATTTTATTGACCTAAACCCATTCTGTTACACATTTCGCATGTTTTATATTCATAATATATTGTGAAAATTGTCAGGTCACAAATATTTCTATATTTATTAATTGATTTTTTTTCGTTCAAGATGGCTACCAAACAAGTACAGGAATTGCATAAAAAACATGGCGCCTACTTTATAAATCACGTTTATCACGCCTGCAACCATTACAGAACTATTTTATCTCTTAAGACACTACTACAAAACAGACGCTATATTAAAACCTGTAATATGAATAGAAACGTATGTAAACAAAAATAAAGTAGGCTTGGCATTGACTTTTATTGTCAATTTTAAAGTTTGGCTTTTACAGTAAAAGTAGACTAGCGCCACCGATATTTGCCAAGTCTCTATGTATGCTTTACATTATTACTACATTTTTTCTCCCCATTCCTACAAGGGATCAAAAAGTTTTGGATTTTGATATTTTCATTTGACTATAATCCCCTGCAGTTAATAATAACAAAGCTAATTTCTTTACTTAAATTAATTTTAAGTCAGAAAATAATTTCGGATCTTAATGCGTGCACGTGCGTGTGTGAGGATGTGTATGTGTATGTAATATGTAATGTAATGTGTATGTAATATACCTACTTGTTGTATCATGATCATGGGTAACTAACCATTAACAACTATTTATGGCTAAGTACGGTCCTGTGCCCTAATATTTGGGCAAACTGATGATCATATTGACAGTGTAGCTTCAGATGGCGCAGTAAGTGGATTGTTACACAAACAGCGCTTATAGAGCTTTAAAATAATATGTTTCCCATTGCTGGACTGAGAAAGACCTACGCGTAGCTCTATAACACATATGGTGTATTTAGTTGTTCTATAAAAGCATTTTCGGCCACACTTACACATCAATGTAGTGCTAAACTCGCGTTAGCTGCGATATTTATGCATAAATATAGTAGCAATGTGGCTTAACCTTTGTTGTGCTGCTTACTATGTAAAACACTACTAACATGTTTATTAACAAATTTGCTACTTATTAAAATATTTTTATATTTATTGACTTTCCTTCGAAAAGCACCGCTTCTTTTTACCTGTTTCCATTTATTTATTTATTGCAAATTGGACATGTTTAGAAATTACACGCTACAGAATACTCAACTTGCCATGAAATAAAAAGTATATAACGGTGCTTCTTAGAAAAGCTATAATATGTTTTATAAAGATCCCAGCGAACACACTTTTATGCAAAGGAATAATTTTGTATTATAATTGTTTTCTAAGTGTTCTATTACAGTCGCGTTCCATCCAACAATAAAATAGTTTTTTAACACCTGCGTTCAAGTAGACTATGCTATTTGCAGCTATATTGTATCGTAGAAAATGTTAACAAAACTGTTTTATAATTGCTTACATAATCACTTAAAGAAAAGCTTTATAAATGTTTGCAAGTTAACAGATATGTTTGGAAGATCGTTGTTATAAAGCAATTACAGAACAATTTTGTTCTGTAAGTTAATGTATTCTATAACGATTGTTGTATAGACGTTTACAAAATAACGAAATCTCTAAAATGTTTTAGAAATCTGCTCTAAGAACATTCTAACAGTAAATTTAAAGAAGGATTTTGCTGCGAGAAGCTAAATACTCACCTTGGCAGTCTTAATAGAACAAAACTGCTTTGGAAGACCAGTAATATAACAGTAACATAACAAATTTTCACTACTATATAAAAATTATAGAACATTTTTGTTAGTTGGGCGGTGGCACACCCAAGAAAATGGAGCAAAACCAAAGCTTTGGAAAAATGCTGCTGCCTGGGGTTCGTCAGGGCATGTCTGGAGCCGGCACTAAACATGACAGCATGCGGGACGTCGGTGGCGGGGTGTTGATGAGGCGGGCCCCTGTCATGCAAGAAATGACAGTCCAAAATCAAGAGCAGTCCAAAATCAAGAGCTCCACCCACTGAGAATGCTGCGAAGGAAAATCAGCCAGCGCTCACCCAGGTGGGATTACCAAGACGGCGCATGAAATGGAAAAGGATATGAATGAAACACTTATGCGCATTTACTACAGAGTAACACAACTTGGACAACAGACGACCGGATATAGGCAACAAGTTCACACTGAATTTCTCAGAATGTAACCACATATACAGGTGGCTCAACAGAGAGTAGCGGATCAGTATCGTGTCATACTTAGGAATAACCTTATTCCACAAACGAGACTGAATACCATCAGACAGGAAGTAAAGATGAAATTACTAACATAGCGGGTACGGAAAATAACGTGATCCTGTTTGATGGCAGTAATCTACAACCTGTACATACTGACCAAGAAGAACACATCGAGGGTACGCAAGAAATTGCGGAACTCATCTACAAATTGTCCACAGAATTGAGCCGTGCAGTCACGGAGTAGGAAGGAACAAATCCTCTAACTAGAGCACCATTACCTAGGATAATATCATCTAGAAAGCTTGCAATTATATTGGAACTTTTGAACAGAATAGTTTTGCCATCGTACCTTCTAGAGATAAACACACTAGAGCACATGCATACACTTGCATCTTAACAGCAAGAACCTAACTAAATCTCTGAATACATATGCATGTTCCGTACTTAGCTACTCATTTGGGATTGTGAACTGGAGTAAAACGAACATAGAAAATCTACAACGAAAGGTGCGAACACTCCTAACAAAATACAAAAAGCATCACCCCCGTAGTGCGATCGAGCGAGTAACCCTACCTATACACCAGGCTGGAAGAGGAGTGTTGGATATTTGTAAACAGTTGGACCAGCAGATAGTGAACCTGCGTACATATTTCCATCAGCAGGCGCTTACTTCTGAACTACTCCGTGCCATGTGCGAGGCAGATGATTCAACACCACTACAATTAAAAGAAAGTGAAATACAAATCCACCATCGGACTGATCAGGACAAGCTGCAATCTTGGATGCAGAAGCATCTCCATTGGCGACATCTGAATGAGACCTTTTACGCATATGTCGACAAATTGGCGTTGAACTACTGGTTGGTGTCCGGACAGATGTTTCTAGAGACAGAGGGGTTTTTGCTATCCAGACAAGATCAGGTCATCCCAACAATAAACTAACTGAAGTATATAGTTGAAGATAATTCGGTCCAAGATGACAAATGTAGATTTGGGTGTCAGTCATCAGAGACTATCCAGCACGTCACTGGAGCATGTCAAGCGTTTGCTGTAACAGAGTATAAAGAGAGGCACGACGCAGTTGCTAAAAGACTTTATCAAGAACTGGCTCTGAAACTGGGACTTTTAAATTTGAGTAAGGTGCCCTACTATAGATCACTCTTGAGCCTGTTCCGGAAAACTCGGGATAGAGGCTGTACAGGAATCGGACCGTACTCACAAATCAACGAGTTGCCCACAATAAGCCAGATATAATAAAAGTTCGGGACGCAGCAAGTGCGTTATGGTAGATAATCGTTTTAAAAATATTTTTAGTGGCAAATGTCTTTCTTTGATGAAAGCAGGCATCAAACTTGGTTGCCTATATAGTAGAAACAATGTACCATATTTCATCGAAATAACTTTATTGTTTGAAAATATAAACATATTTCAAAAGTCTGGATGCAGCAAGTGTCTTAAGGAAGTGAATTTCCATTAAAATGTTTTTAATAGCAAATGCGAGCAGGCATCAATCTGATTACCGGTATAGCCTATGTAATAGAAACAAAGGACTATATTTGATCAAAATTACTTATAGCTTGAAAATATACAAAAAATTTCCGAAAATAAACTTAAATGTTGGTTTCCTATCCAACAAAGCTTACGTTAATAGCAAATTGAGTTATTTAAATTTGAAGGATTTAATGAAAATTCGGTAAATTTGCAGATTATTTTCCGAACGCTTAAAAAAAATTGTTTTCAGAAACATTACTAGGACCCCACCTGGATGCATAAACCACAAGAAAAATTTCTTGTTCACACCCCTCAAGGAAGTTACGGGACTGGGAGTGAATATGGGTGCTGGGCGGGGTAGGTAGTAAAAAGGAAATACGAGCAGAAAATGAGAAGTAAACTGCTTGAAAGCTGTCTATTTGAAGCGATATCCCCATTAAACCCTGTCTACCCCGCACAGCACCCCTATTTGCCACAAGTCACGTAACTTCCTTGGCGGGGGGGGGTGTTATAAACAAGAAGTTTTTCTTGTGGTTTATGCAACGAGGGGGGAAGGAAAATGCCTACGACGAAGCAGACACCCCCCACCCCAGTTCGACTTGTGGCAGGGGTGAGGTGGTGGGTGGTGGACTGTCTGCTTCGTCGTGGGGATTTTCCTTCTTCCTCGCGTGCAGAAAACGACCCTCGCTGCATAAACCACAAGAAAAATGTCTTGTTCCTACCCACCGAGAAAGTTACGGCGCCTTGGTTGATAGGGGTGCTGTGCAGGGTAGGCAGGTTTTAAGGGGATATGGCTTCAAGATGTGAAAAAGATAGCTTTCAAGCCCGTTTTATTCGAATTTTCTGCTCATATTTCCTTTCTACTACCTACCCCGCCCAGCACCCCTACTCACTCCTGGTCCAGTATCTTCCCTGGGGGGTGTGAACAAGAAATTTTTCTTGCGGTTTGTGGATCCCGAGTGGGGCGTAGGCAGGTTTCTGAAAACAATTTTTTTTAAAGCGTTTGGGAGCTAAACTGCAAATTTTACCGAAAATTCACTACCAAAACGCACTTATTCCAGATTTTTTTCTTACAAACGCATATCGCCCTCATCATATTTCGATAAAAAATGCAAAAACGCATTAACGAATTTGTTCTACGAAAATTAGTTAAATAATATATATATAGACCGTTAAACCATAAACTTCACTAAACCTACAGCGAAAGCATCAACTTAAGTAAACCGACAGGCAAAGTATCAGAGAAAGGGTCTATTTGAAATCAATTTTCTGTAAATATATGAGTAAAATAGAGGGCAATGATGGTTGAATCTGAAACTTAAGTGTTTGCAGAACACTCTTCTTGCAACCTTTTATTTTAAAAATTCGTATTTGTTTCACGTTCTTTGCCTAAACATTGCCAATTTTTACGTTTAAATTTGCGAGTTTGACGTTTTGAGGAAAACTCCAAAATTTATTTCTTTAACTGCCCATAACTTCTTTGTCTTTAAAGCTAGAGACATAAGTTTTGGTATAGAGTTTACTCTGTATAATAAAAACAGGTGTACCAAATTTAGCTGCCCTTACTTTGTTATTTCCGGAGATTTGAATTTTTTTAGAAAGAAAATACAACATGTTTCGGGATAACCTGATATGATTTTCCTGACTAACAAACTTATCCAAGCCACTTGCAAAAGGAAGGTACTCACCAAATTTGATTAGGATTGGTCCATTATTTTTTGAGTTATCGGCCGGATATATATAGATATACACAGATATCCTCATTAGCGAATTAAAAAAAAAACTCGCTAATAGTGGATAAGTCCTGCAACCAAGTGACGCAGTCACTAATACTAATAATCTAGAGATAAAGTACAATGAAAAGATCATCAAGTACAGAGACCTCGAGATACAAGTAAAGAGAGAGTGGAGGGCAGATAGTGTCCGGGTGACTCCAATAGTCATGTCATCAACTAGTGTGGTTCCTAAGAAACTTCGGGAGAACATTGAGAGGCTGGGTCTTAAAGAACATTTTTACAAGGTTATTAAGAAGGACGTAACACTTGAAACTGCCCACGCCGTGCGGAGAATCCTGGGAAATGAAGATGCCGCGTTGGCGTTCAGGGCCCGATAATTTGGAAAGGGCTCCATCTGAGCTCAGTCCCTTTGGTATCTGAGATACCTGGGATGAGTGAATGTTCCTCTTTGAGGGAGTGTGAAAGCCATTCAGGCTAAAGTCATAATAATAATAATAATAATAATAATAATGGACTTGTGCATTGGTCGAAATTCGACCGTAGCTCAATAAATTTTTAAGTTTGAACGTTATTGATGTTTTTTTGTCATAGAGTGTACCTCTATAATCTCAGTGCGACTGTTTTACCACGACCTTTTATGTGTTTGACAATCAGTATGAACGGATCTTTATAAATGTGCTTGACCATAGAGTAATATGTGTTTGTCATTGAAAGATTAGATATTAACGGTCAGATCAGAAGTAGCACTATCTAATTAAACCACCGAAGCATTGATTAATCTTATTGTACATACATTTTATCTTCCTGCACTCCTGCTCCATATTGTGAGCTTTAAATATGCCAAATTTCACACTCGTTCCGCCGTCAATTTGCTTAAAAAGGGTTACAACGTTTTTTCTTTACGTATTAATATATAAATATTGAGCTGTGCCGTAGAAATGCTTCACCCTGTATATGTGGATTCTAGGGTGGTCAAATTCGTGCTCATTTGAAGAAATCTTCTCACAATTCAAAAGTGGCGGCCTACTCAATAACGATTTATTTCTATGAATATTCGCTAAAAATTATAGCCCATTACACGATAAACTCTATAGCTAAAACCACCGCCAGACTATCAGCGAAAGAGTCTATTTGAAATGATTTTCTGCAAGTATTTTCATAACATGAAGGACAATGACGGTTGAAGCTGAAACTTAAGGCTACGTTTCTTGAGACGTTTTCTCTACGTACCCGTACTTTTTTCAGGTTCTTTGTCTAAATGTTGCACAATTTTGACGTTTTAAATCGCGATTTTGACGTTTTAGAACAAAATCTACAACATTTTCAAATTAATTTTTTCTGTATTTCTAAACCATTTTGCGCCAAAAAAGTTATATATACAATAGATTTTGTTACCCACAAAAAATATTTTGGTTTTATGCGTTTCTATGGTCATCAGGGGCACCCAACAGGTTTTTTTAAATACCTATAGCTTTTTTCTTTAAACTCAGAGATCTATATTTTGGTATATAGTATACTTTTTATAATATAAACCTGTGTACCGAGTTGGTTGCGATAGCTTTGTTATTTTCGGCAATACAAATTTTCCAAAAGAAAACCTAAAATTTTCCAGGAAAAACTAGTCAAATTGTCCTGGCTAACGAACTTATCCAAGCCACTTACAAAAGAAACGCTCTCACCAAATTTAATCAAAATCGGCCCATTACTTTTTAAGTTATCGGTGTGATACGTATATATATATATATATATATATATATATATATATATATATATATATATATATATATATATATATATATACAGGGTGGCGCATTGAAAACGAAACAGACCGATTTGCCTCCAGAGAATTCTTTTTTAAAGAAACGCTGAAACACGTCAATTTTAATATTGAGGGAGACATGTTTTGACATAAAACTCAACTTTCTCACATCAACCCCTTAAGGGTGATGATAACAACCCTTATATTATAAATAGGGAACATGGGTCAAGTGTTACATCATTTGAAAGCTCTTTACTTTCTGAATTCAACACACAGTTGGAAGTTTTATTAACTCGATTAAAAATTATTCACAGTTGGAGTTGCAAGAACGTATTTCATTCATTGTGATAAGAAATGCACTAATTAGTCAATTTTTCGTTAAAAAAAAAACTAAAAAACAAAACCAAACGTTCAAAAATGTTTATTCAGTTAAGTAAGTGTTCAAATTGTTGACCACCAGCTTCCATACAAAAGTACAAATTTTGTTCAAAACGAGCTCTGACATTCTGGATCATTTGTGTAGTTATCAGACGGAATTCTTCAACAATGCGTCGTCGTAATTATTTCAGAGACTCCAGTTCTGTTGCGAAAATTCTACTCTTTAAATGTCCCCATAGAAAGTCTAAAGAAGTTAAATCGGGTGATCCCGGCGGCCACCAAATAGCACCTCTATGCCCAATCCATTGCTCTGGAAACTCTCTGTTAAAAAAATCCCTAACACGTTGTGAAAAATGCGGAGAAGAATCATCTTGTTGAAACACTAATTGATTTTCTTGATAACGATCAGCATTTTCAACAATGTCAATTAGTAGAGGGTAAACGATATCTTCTAGTAACTCCAAATACGTTTCGCGACTCAAATTGCCATCAAGAAAAATTGGTCCGATTAAACGGTCTCCAAAAATGCCAGTCCAGACATTCATTTTCTGTGTAGTTTGACTGTGTACTTCGTGAAAATTTCTTGGATTATTATCTGCCCAATAACGACAATTATTGCGATTGACTGTAGAGTTTAATAAAAACGTCTGAAAGACAGATATTGAACAGAAAGTTCCCGTTATCAGCTATTCTTGCAGTCATAATTTCACAAAACTCCAGCCGCCGAATAAAATCATCTTCATTCAGTTGTTGTACAAGATGAATTTTATACGGGTGAAATTTATGATGCTTCAGAATTCGCTGAATAGATCTTCTTTTGATGTTTGAAAGAGTGGTCAATTTTCTCGTGCTCAAATTTGGGTCTGCAGCAATTTGTCCTAAAACTTCAATCTAAGTAGTTTTATTTCTAACCGGAAATTCGCGTTTAGGATCCCGTTTTTTGTTGGCTAGTGAACCACTTTGTCGAAACTTTGCAACTAACTCCAAAATGTATTTTCTGTTAACATGTATGGATATCGTTCATTAAACAAATTTGCGGTACGGTTGGCACAGTCATCGTTTTTGAAAAAAGAGGAATTATTTCGACTCTTTCTTCTATAGAATACACCATTGTGAAATTAATTATCGGTAGTACTATCAAGTATCAAACCGACCGATAAACTGAAATAATAAATCGCATTTCTCTCACTCCGATAAGAAATGTTCTGATAGTCTCAATTGTTTGTTTACAAACCAACAAAACATTGACTATCAGCACATTTCTTATAAGAATGAGTGAAATGCGTTTTTGCATCTTCAACTGTGAATAATTTTTAAACGAGTTAATAAAACTTCAAAAAAAAATTTGTGTGCTGAATACATAAAAGAAAGAGCTTTCAAATGATGTAACACTCGACACATGCCCCTTATTTAAAACTTAAGGGTTGTTATCACCACCCTTAAGGGGTTGATGTGATAAAGTTGAGTTTTATGTCAAAAGATATCCCCCTCAATATTAAAATTGACGTGTTTCAGCGTTTCTTAAAAAAATTTATCTCGACGCAAATCGGTCTGTTTCGGTTTCAATGCGCCACCCTATATATATATATATATATATATATATATATATATATATATATATATATATATATATATATATATATATATATATATATATATATATATATATTGTAACTGATCCTGTCCTGGATACGGGTTATAGTTCGCGCTCATTTGAGGAATTTTTTTTCAAAATTCAAAAGTCGATATCTCTTCAATAGTGAATCTTTTTTAAAAGAAAATTCGCTGAAAGAGCTGATGTCTCTTACGTAAGTTGACCAATTTGACAGGTGGTGAACGAAGCGTGTATATCTAGTTTTTTATCTTATTTTATATTACCTGCTATAAAAAGTAAGAATAATTTCAGGAATCTTCATTTTGAGTCTTTTGTAAAGAAATAACCATTCTGAGGTTGTTTTGAAGCTCCCAGTGAGATGAATAAAAAAGCTATTTTACTTGCTCTATCCTTTTCAGAAACACTGTCCATAGCCTACTATAAGAATACAAAAAAGAAGTGTACCTGCCCAAATTTCGCTAAAATCCGCTCTATATTTTTTGAGTTATCGATGTGATACATTTGAAGATATTTTACAAAATTGAAAAGTCGCGATCTCTTCATTAGTAAGCTTTTTAAAAGAAAACTCACTAATTAACAATAAAATATAATATAAATATTATTTTTACGCTTTTCTATCATCTATAAACTGACGTCATGCAGTGCAATGTACTAAAGCTATTTTTATATTTATCTTTTTTTTACATTGATATAATGATAACTTGATAAGAAGTAGATAAGTAATCCCTTTCTCTAAAATTATATTACACTAATAGTAGGCTTTCGAGCGTGCTGCTTATAGAACAATTCTTATAAACAATGTACTACGTCGTAAATATTATTACCTGATAAGAGAAGGCCTTATCACAATTTGTACGGTTATTAAAAAATAGGTGTGTCATTGTTTCCTCGTGTTATAATATAAATGCACTTGTTAGTAGTAACGTTTATGTTACATCCTATCACAAGAAAAGCCCAGATATTGCAGCGAAATTGAAAATAATTATTCAGATTTGAATAACTAATGCCGGCCATGCACGTACCGGCCGTCCTGTCAGTTGCGCCTGAACAGTCCATAGGTAACCGGCGGCTGGAACGTGAGTGTGGTCCGGCTGTCCTATCAGTTCCGACTGTTCCGGCAGTGATGTTAACCCCGACGGTCGTTTTTCGGTAGAAAGTACCAATTTTTTCGGTAGATGGCGCGCAAAATCGGTAGATTTTTACATAGATGCAAAGCTTTGTAGATTCCTTAAAATTTTAATTTTTAAATTTCAACAACACACCACGAGGGCTTACAGCCTAAATACTATCGTACCGTGGGTGTTGACAAGGAGGAAAGAGGCAGCTTGTTAATTCTGGAGTTGAAGGTTTGGAGGTTCGGAGGAGAAGGAAAAACACGTGCCGGCAAGGAATTCCATATCTTGGAAGTCCTCGGGACAAAAGAGCGGGCATAACAAGAAGTTCTATGTCTGGTGACCTGGACAGTAAAAGGGTGCATTCGCTCTGTTCCCCTGGTAGATCTGTTGGGGGCAGCAGGTGGGGGAACTATGGAGGAAAGCTCCTCTGAGCAGTGCCCGTGCAGATATCTATAAAATAGAGAGAGGTCACCAACGGCGCGTCGGTGGGCAAGAGATGGCAGCCTTTGGGTGAGGGTAGGGTCACCGATGAGACGTATAGCTCTCTTTTGAATGGAGTCCAGGATAGCGAGTGTAGAAGCGGCAGCTGCACCCCAGATGTGGGAGCAGTATTCGAGGTTTGGCCTTATTTGTGAAGTATATAAGGTATAGAGATTAGCTGGTGAAAAGTATTTGCGAGCCCGGAAGAGGAAACCTAATTTCTTAGCAGCCGCTTCTGCAATTGATGTAACATGTTGGTGCCAATTAAGATTTCGATCCACAGAAATGCCAACAAGAGAAAAGGACTCATTACTTTGAATAACTTGGTTGTTCATTGTAATGGGTCTAGGGCTGGTGTATATCTTATGAGAAAGAAAGCAAGACTGAGATTTGGTGGGGTTGAATTGTACAAGATTTCTACTTCCCCAGTCTAATATTTTTTGGAGATCCACGGAGACAGAACCCTCCATGAGTCTGCGATCCTCATCTAAAAGGAGACAGGCTTAGAATATTGTATATTTGAGTGGAAGGTGCTGTCGTCCGCGTAACTGTGAAGTGGGTTGGATGTGCTAGAGAGGAGGTCATTGATCTGAAGAAGAAACAAAGTAGGGGCTAAAGCTGAACCTTGAGGAACTCCTGTATTGATTGGATACAGTTTAGAGGAATGGCCATCCACAACAACAGAAATGCTCCTGTTGGAGAGAAAATTTGCTGTCCAGGTACAAAGTTTTGGTGGTAGGCCTTAGGCCGCAGGTTTATTAAGCAGCGCTGCGTGCCAGACCTGGTCGAATGCTTTGGATATGTCTAGAGCGACAATTTGGGATTCACCATGTAGTTCCATAGACTTGTTCCAAGAATGGGTGACAAAGGAAAGGAGGTCGGCAGTCGATCTGCGCTGACGGAATCCATACTGCCTGTCGTGGATTAGACTGTGTTTTTCCAGAAATTTTAGTAATTCGGTGTTTATATACTTTTCCATCACTTTAGAGACGACTGAAAGGAGAGAAATAGGCCTGTAGTTTCTAGGAAGCGCTTTGGATCCTTTCTTGGGGATGGGTTGTACTCGAGCAGTTTTCCAGTTACTAGGGAATATGCCTTTATTGTAAGATATCTGAAATATACGAGTCAGGACAGGACCAAGTTCTGGTGCGCATTTTTTGAGAACAATTGCTGGGATCTCGTCAAGGCCAGAGGCTTTCCTGGTATTAAGAGAAATTATTGGTAATTTCTAAATTAGGTAGATAGGTACTCGCTTTCGTGAAAGATGCATATTTGAACATGCATCTTCTTTGCAAGCTATATTTAAGCAGGTGTAC
Source organism: Tillus elongatus (assembly GCA_964006375.1). Lineage (NCBI taxonomy): Eukaryota > Metazoa > Arthropoda > Insecta > Coleoptera > Cleridae > Tillus > Tillus elongatus. The sequence continues at coordinate 22,276,026 of OZ023262.1, read as the reverse complement.
ATACCCTATTCAATGAATAATTCAATGAAACACAAATCTGGACAAAATTTATTTAATTAATGAACAATGTGAAATAAATAACTTCTTCAACAAGGCAAATTGCTATTGACTATTGACTAATATATAGACATGTAATGAAAAATAATGACAGTAGGCACATTTTGAATTTTCTTATTCGGCTTAATTTGAATGAAATATATTTAAACGTTGGCATTGAAGTTACGGTAATCTAACTACAATAAAATAGTATAAGTGACCGCTTTCTATTACACACCTACTTAGATAGGTAATATATATTATATATTTCTGAAGTTTAGGATCAACAGTTTTACCCAATTTTGTTATTATGGCCTTCGGCCGATAGAGAGCAATCTGATAATTTAAAAACAATATTATGCAGCCAATATCAATCAATTTTGTTATTATATCCTCCGGCCGATCAAGGGCAACCTGATAATAAAATGTTGTAATTGAGAAAGCAGGACCCTGTTAAGTATAAGTCAAATCCATCTATAAATGGTTGAAAAGGTAGGTCACTGCAAACTGTAACGAGTTTCATTAGACAGCTAACCACCGCTTGTTTTTCGGTAGAATTTGTGTCGAATCGTTAGATCTGTAGAGTTTATTGGAAATCGGTAGATCTACCGAAAAATCGGTAGGGTGTTCCGGCGGCCTGTGATGGAACGAAAATACAATCGTCCAGCCGGTTGGCCTAAAGAGAGTTCAGGAAAACCGGTACCTGTGTGGGGTGAGGCGTCAGGCCGGTCATCACCTGACCGCCAAACCGCGTGATAAAAGCATTGGGTGAGTTCATCAGGCACCAGCAGCTGCATTGTCATGTCAAAAATGTCTGTACGCAGCAAGCGCGTTATGGTAGTGAATGTTTTTGATGGCAAATATGTCTTGTTTAATGAAAGCAGGCATCAAATCCGGTTACCAGTATAACCTATATAGTAGAAACAATGCATCGACTCGAAAACAAACGCATTACTCGATGGAAAATGCAATAACATAAGGGTTGTTCGATTTAAAAATGAAAATTTGCATCGCCAACGACTTATGGGCCACCAGTGATTCTAAAAATAATTTTTTTCAGATATAACTTAAGACCCACTATAATTAACGTATACAATTGTATCTCCTATCTTGTATGGTAACAGTAATATTGAGCAACCACTTTCTGCACCACACTACACGTTTTCTTCTCCGTTTTTTATTTGCCTCGAAAACAGCCAATAAATCGAAAATCGCACGAGCATCTTCATCACTGGAGAACATTATTTAAAATTCTGGACGCAGCAAGTGCGTTATGGTAGTGAATTTTCATAAAAATGTTTTTAATAACAAATATGTGTGTTTTTTTAAGAAAGCAGGCATCAAATTTGGTTACCAGTATAACGTATATAGTAAAAACAATGTGCCATGTTTCATCAAAATAACTTTATTGTGTGAAAATGTACATAAATTTTCGAAAGTAAACTTAAAGTGTTCCCGAAAAAAACACGTTTCTTGGTCAACCTTATAGGTTAATATCAAATTGAGCTGTTCAAATATGAAACATTTGATCAAAATTCGCTACCATAACGCACTTGCTGCGTCCAGAATTTCTTTTCTTACAAACATGCATTATATTTCGATGGAAAATGCAAAAATGCAATAACATAAGGCGTGTTTGATTTAAAAAAAAGGAAACTTGTATCACCAACGACTTATGGGCCAGCCTGTGATTGTAGAAATATTATTTTAAGATGTATCTCAAGACACCCTATAATTAATATATACAATTTTTTTTCATATCTTATATAATAACGGATATATTGAGCTTTATTGATGTTTACGAAAATTCGACAAAAATTATATACCATTAAACGATAAACTCTATAGGTAAGGCTACTGCCAAACATCAGAGAAAGGGTCTATTTTAAATGAATTTTCTGCAAATATTTTAGTAAAATGAAGGACAATGACGGTTGAAACTAAGACTTTAGGGTTTGTAAAACATCCTTCTTGAGACATTTTATTTCTATAGCTCGTATTAGATTCAAGTTATTTGCCTAAATGTTGCCCAATTTTAAAATTTTAAATCGCCACCTTGACGTTTTGAGGAAAACCCCAATTTATTTTTCTTTAAATGCCTATAACTTTTTTGTCTTTTGACCTAAATAGCTAAATTTTGGTAGGTAACTTACCTATAGGGATATAAACCTGATTACCAAATTTGGTTGCCCTTACTTTGTTAATTCCGGAGATATAATTTTTTTTATAAAGAAAACACAAAATTTTCCGGGAAAGCCTAGGCAGATTTTCCTGGCTAACGAACTGATCCAAGCCATTTGCAGAAGGAATTTTTTCAACAAATTTAATCAAAATCGGCCTATTATTTTTTGAGTTATCGGTGTGATATATATATATATATATATATATATATATATATATATATATATATATATATATATATATATATATATATATATGTATATATATATATATATATATATATATATATATATATATATATATATATATATATATGTATATATATATATATATATATATATATATATATATATATATATATATGTATGTATATATATATATATATATATATATATATATATATATATATATATATATATATATATATATACATACATATATATATATATATTTTTTTTAAAAAAATTCACTAAAAGTACAAATTAAAATAAGTAAATTTCGACTTTTAAAAGATGCTTGCCACGCCCTAGATTCAACCGATGGTGTCTTACGGCTTGCCGGTACGTGTATGGAGATTTCAGTTCAACAGGCCGCCGGTATCCGGTGAACAGTTCAGGTGTAACTGACAGGCCCGTACGTACGTGTATGACCGGCTTTAGTTATTTCCCTGTAACCTAGCAATTACCATTTTAGTATATACAGTGTGAAACAGCCAAATGGAATGAATTCAGTATATTAATAAGCGTGCATATTTATTTAAAAAAATCTCGAAACACGTTAATTTTAGATTACAAAAATGTAATTCAGCAACGTGAAAACGACACCCTTACATTCAACCCTCTTTGAGTGCAACCCCCAAATTTTTCAATGCGAAATTGGGGCTTGTGATACCTAATTTTCTATTTTAAAGCGGAGTGGTTTTAAAGTTTATTGCGAATATTAACAGTACAAAAAAAATAGAAATTTACCTCATTGAGGAACTTCGATACACCACACTAAACTAATCGCGTTTCATTCTTGATAATGATGAACATAAAAACTTCGGGACGCAGCAAGTGCGTTACAGTAGTTAATGTTCATAAGAATTGTACACTATTAGTAAGATATATTATTAAAACTAATTCGTTAAATTTAAATAGAACTTGGAGATCGGTTTTAGAGTCCCAAATAGCGATTATTAAAAAAGTTAGGGACGCAGCAGGTGCGTTATGGTAGTGAATTTTTATTAAATACTTCAAATTTGAATAACTCAACTTTCTATAAACATACAAAGTTGCATTTTGGTATTTAGTAAGGACTTTTCCAAAGAAATATACTCACCAAATTTCATTAAAATAACTTTATAATTTTCGGAGAAAATTTTTTTTCCAGAAAAAAATTCAAAATTTGAATAACTCAAGTTTGTATAAACATAGAAAGTTGAATTTTGGTACGTAATAAGGCCTTATCCAATACAATATATCCACAAAATTTCATTAAAACAGATTTGTAATTTTTGGAGAAAAAAATGTGTTTCGAAAACAAAAAAACCCAAAATTTTCCGGGAAAACCTTGTCCGATTTTCCTGGCTAACGACCTTATCCAAGCCAATAATAAAAGAAAGCCACTTGCTTAGTTTTATCGAAATCGGAAAATTATTTTTTTAGTTATCGGTTGGATACGGGTTCTAGGGGTCAAAGTTCGCGCTCATTTGAAAAAATTTTGCAAAGTCTCACCATCGATACCTCTCTATTAGTGATTTAAAAAAATAAAAAGTCACTAATATATATATATATATATATATATATATATATATATATATATATATATATATATATATATATATATATATATATATATATATATATATATATATATATTATATGGAGCTACTACAAGTGTCTTTCAAAAAATTTTGTTACAAATTTCATTAAAGCTACAAAAGTTTTTCAGAAAAAAATTAATTTTTTACAAAGGGAATGTACCTGTCAAATTATAAATATGGCAGGTATTTTTCCTTATTAATTGCTTAGATGGTTTTGTTTTAGTCAACCCATCCAGTTTTTGCAAATAATAAACAACAAAAAATGTTTTTTAAAACAAATTTGTAGTTATCCGCGAAGCTCATTATGTTATTTTCTTTAATTTAGTACCCAAAGTGCGTTTACATACGTGTCACTATGGTTCAAGATCTATCTTAATGGGAAATTTTAACATACTTACTCCACCCAGACCCTTTCCAACATTTATTTACGATTGCTGTATCCATACTTTTTGAAAACGATAACATATTTCAGCTTACTATGTAAGACTGACAAACAAGGAAACCTCAAAATAATTTTTGGAAAAATAAAATAAGATAACAATTTAAACATCATTCGAAACTCTTGGTTCGCTGCTTCGTCGCGGAGGTTCTCATTCCCCTTCTGCATGCCTACAATCACCCTCAATGTATAAACAAGAACAATGTAAACAAGAAAAATGCCTTCGGAGCAACCCCTAAGAATGTTACAGGACCTGCGGTGAATATAGGATTCTGCACGCGGTAAAGAGGATTTTAAGGAGGTGTAGCTGCAAAATGAGATAAAGGCAGCTCAAAGTGATCCAACTTAGCTGTTTCTTTTCCACTTTCCGCTCACATTTCATTTTTATATTCTTCTCCGCCTAGCACCCCTACTCACATCCAACCCAGTTCACAGTTACGCGGATGACAGCACCCTTTAGTCAAATATACAATATTCTAAACCAGTCTCTTTAGCCCAATTAGATGAGGATCGCAGGCTCATGGAGGGTTCCGTCTCTGTGGATCTCCAAAAAATATTAAACTGGGAAAGTATAAATCTTGTACAATTCAACTCCACCAAATCTCACTCTTGCTTTCTATCTCATAAGAGATATCTCAATTGACACCAACATGTCACATCAATTGCAGAAACGGCTGCTAAGAAATTAGATTTCCCCTTCCGGGCTCGCAAATACTTGTCACCAGCTGATCTTTATATATTATATACTTCATAAATAAGACTAAACCTCGAATACTCCTCCCACAGCTGGGATGCCTCTACCGCTTCTACACTCGCTATCCTGGACTCCATTCAGAAGAGAGCTATACGTCTCGTCGGTGACCCTACCCTCACAAAAAGGCTCCGATCCCTTGCCCACCGACGTGCCGTTGGTGACCTCTCTCTATTTTATAGATATCTGCACGGGCACTGCTCAGAGAAGCTTTCTTCCATAGTTCCCCCACCTGCTGCCCCAACAGATCTATCAGGAGAACATCCTTTTACTGTCCAGGTCACCAGACATAAAACGTCTTGTTATGCCCGCTCTTTTATCCCGAGGACTTCCAAGTTGTAAGTTGTGGAATTCCTTGCCGGCACATGTTTTTCCTTCTCCTCCGAACCTCCAAACCTTCAAGTCCAGAATTAACAAGTTGCCTCTTTCCTCCTTGTCGACACCCACGGTACGATAGTATTCAGTCCTCGTGGTGTGTTGTTGAAATAAAAAAAATAAAAAAAATTAACTAATAGGTACATTAGTCTAAAGACGCAGGTTATTTTTTAAAGCATTTTTCCTGTAATTAAATGTATTTTTTTATTATAAAACCCAAACTAATACACTTGTACTAATAATAATGTTTATGTAAATAATTAATTTAAATGTAAAACATAATGATAAAGCTAAGATAGGGCTGGAGCATTGCATCAACTATTTTACTCTTTACATTATTGTTCTATTATTTAACGTTTCTTGTGACACAAATGAAGTTTTGTTGAGTTGAGTTGAGTTGCCCATAAGATTCATTGCCTGACACGCAGGCGACCCGGGTTCAATTCGCGCGCGATCCAGGTATATATTTTGTTTTGTTTCGCTCTAATATTTGGTAGAGTCCATAGTTTTCAGATTTCACACGTTTGGACCCAGTTGTCATTTTTCTTTAAAATGCCTGGTTTGAGTCTAAAATTATAATTTTCAGCAGGCATTACTTAAACGTTGATGTGATTGTTTTATTAAGATCATTCACTAATGGAGAATCTGTTTAAAAAAAAAACTTTTTTGTTGTTGGAAAAACCGGTTCGATTAGGTTAACTAAAACGAAATCCTCGAAGTGATTAATAAGGAAAAATACCTGCCACATTTAGACTTTGGTAGATACATTTATTTTCTAAATATGAATTAAGTTTTGTTCTGGACAGCTTTTGTCTAATTAAATTTGATATACGAGTTTTTTAAAGAGGCTTAGAGTACCTAAGTATACCAAACTTTTATTTTGATTTTCAAGGTCTCCTTAAAATTCAAGTATTCGTTTTATTAATTTGCTATACTAATAGTGTACAATTCTTATACAAATTCACTTCTATAACGCTGCGTTCCGATATTTTTGTTTACTTTGTTCAATAAACATATTATTATTATTATTATTATTATTATTATTATTATTATTATTATTATTATTATTATTATTATTATTATTATTATTATTATTATTATTATTATTATTGCAGATGTAACCAAGGATTTCATCCAGAATATTAAGAAACTCCTCACATGGGCAAAAATTTAAGTTCTTAAGTTAGAAGAAAATTAAGTAAATGACATTTGAACAAAATATAAAAGCATCGACCCACCAAGTGCGTTATAGAAGTGAATTTTTATAAAAATGTCTCTAATACTAAATATATCTCTAATGCAAGCAGGCATCAATCCGATTACATGTATATTCTATATAGTAAAAACAATGTACCATATTTTGTGAAAATAACTTATTGTTTGAAAATCCACAAATATTCTCCGAAAACAAATTTAAAATGTTTCCGAGAAAACTGGTTTCCAAGCCGACAAACCTTAAGTTAATAGCTAATTGAGTTATTGAAATTTGAAGTATTTCATGGAAATTAGCTACCAAAACGCACTAACTGCGTCTCGATTTTTTTTTTCTTAGAAACGCATCATATTTCGTTAAAAAATGCAAGAATGCCATAATATAAGGGTGTTCGAAAAAAATTTTAGGTGTCTACAACAAGTTATGTGCCACCCCGTGATTGTCAAAATAATTTTATAAGATGCAGCTCAAGACATCCTATAATTAACGTATGCAACTTTTTCTCGTATCTTGATAATAACAATTATATTGAGCTCTACCGTGGAAATACGTCACCTGTATACATGTAAACAGGTAGAAACTGAAACTAAACCCGGATATGGATTCTAGGCTCCTAGTTTGTGCTCATTTGAAGAAATCTCTTTTAAAATTCAAGAGTTGCGGTCTCCTCCTTAACGAATTTTTTCTAAGAAAATTAGCTAAAAATTATAGACCGCTAAACCATAAACTTAACTAAACTACGGCCAGAGCATCAACTTAACTATACAGCCAAAGCATCAACTTAAGTAAACCTACAGCCAAAGCATCAGAGAAAGGGTCTCTTTAAAATGAATTTTCCCTAAACACTTTAGTAAAATGAAGGACAACGACGGTTGTAGCTGAAACTTAAAGGTTTGCAGAACACTCTTCTTGTAACATTTTCTTTACATAATCCGTATTTGTTCCAGGGTCTGTGCCTGAATGTTGCGAATTTAGACGTTTCAAATCGCGACTTTGATGTTATGAGGAAGACTCCATTTTTTAACTGTCCATAACTTTCTCACTTTTAAACTTACAGGTCTCAATTTTGGTACATCGTTCACTCTTTATAATACAAACATGCGTACCAAACTTGGTTGCCCTTAATTTGTTATTTCCGGAGATATAATTTTTTTCCGAAAGGAAACAACAATTTTTCCGAGAAAGCCTACGCCGATTTTTCTCGTGAACGAACATATCCAAGCCATTTTCAGAAGGAAGGTACTCAGAAAAGTTAATCAAAATCGGCCGATTATTTTTTGAGTTATCGGTATGATATATATATATATATATATATATATATATATATATATATATATATATATATATATATATATATATATATATATATATATATATATATATATATATATATATATATATATATCGAATGGGGTTTTTCTGCTTTTTGTTTCAGTTTCTAGCCACAGTGTCAAGAACCTCGGTGGTTCAGGGGTAAGAACGTGTGCCTCTGAACCGAAGGGTACTGGGTTCGATCCCAAGGTACTCCTTTCACTTTTTCAGTACAAACTGTAAAACTAACATCAACCGAGGTTCTGGCATTGTATTTGAGTAAGTTGAATGTCTGCACGTTCCGCCCTTCGGAGGGGGCATAAGCCGCGGGTCCCTTGTCCATGCGATGTTAGGCACGTTAAAGATCCCTACCCTCCTTACAGAAAGGCAGGGGTTCGGCAAAATTTCCAGGATAGTGAGGTGAAACTGCTCCCTGGCGTCGGTTATTGGCCATAGTCGTGGAAATAGGCCGACATAGAAGAAACAAAAACACACACACAGCCACAGTGTCCAACCGCAGTCTTTTATGTGAGAGAATTGTCGTTTTTTTGAATAATTGTATTTATAGGTTACTCTGTTAGTGATTAAAAAGATCACTAATGAGGAGATCCAGACTTTTGAATTTTGAAAAAATGTCTTCAAATGAGCGCAAACTAGGCCCCCTAGAACTCATATCCAGGGCCAGTTTCAATTTATATATATATATATATATATATATATATACATATAAAGATTGAAACTGACCCTGGATATGGGTTCTGGGTTCTAGGGGGCCTAGTTCGCGCTCATTTGAAGATCTTTTTCATCTCCTCATTAGCGAATTTTTGTTTAGGAAAATTAACTAATAATTCGGGATATCTACAAAAGAACTAGTTATGGAGTCCGGTGAAGCTTCGTTGATTTCAATGGTTTAATCAGCTTCTGTTGGCGGTAGAGATCGCTGATCTCAAATATCGAATATGAAAGCTCAGATTTTGCCAGATTAATGATATTTAAAGTAGCAGTTTAATTTGAGTTAGCAATTATTTGCTTTTTTTCAGGGTAAATTACTTCAGCTTTCTTCTTTTTCTCCGACATCAACATTCATTTACCAATTTCCTTGTTGATGTTTAAATGATCACACTCTCTTGATCGATAAAATATGTAATATGGAACAACTAACAAGACAAAATCGACAGGGATAAAAAAGGAAAAGCAAAGCAACTAGGGGATATTGGACGTTGCTGCCATATAAAAAGGTAGATTCATCAATCTTCATAATGGGGGTAATTACAATATCAATTACGGCACTTAAATGCATCAACGATGCGATTCATGCCGCTATATAATAATTTGAAATTTCATCATAATATCTCGTGTAATAACATGAAATTAACAGTATTAACTGAAAATACATAACATAAACTCATTTAAACATCAAAACTTCTCATTTGGTTATTGGAAAAAGTTATCCAATCAATACAGAAATAAATTAGTTGCTAATACATTGTATCTACTATTTGGATGGCTTTATTTTTGTGAATTTTTGTAAACATCAATCACTAATGAGAATTTCACGACTTTTGAATTTTGAAAAAAATTTCTCAAATGAGAGCTCTAGAACGCATATCCGGGGTCAGTTTCAAGTTTAATATAAATATATAAAAATTGAAACTGATATATATATATATATATATATATATATATATATATATATATATATATATATATATATATATATATATATATATATATATATATATATATATATATTATATATGGGGTTTTATAGTATAAATATATTTAAAAAAAAATTTTATTTATTATATTCTGAAAAGCCTATATTTTATCAGAAATGTGCATGCATTTATGTAAATTGGTATATATTGTGTTTTAATGAAGTAAATGAAATAAAGAAACGTATGAGAAAAATAGTTTTTTTTATATTGTTTTGTAACCTTGGAGTAGGAAGAAACACAATGCTTACTGTTCTGTTATAGAGACATTTTCTTAAAAAAAAACACAGCTTATATCTAGCAAATGTACATATATATGTATTAGAAAACTTTCTCTTACCTTGATTATCTTATCTTTGATGACACGGCTCTTTTAACCTCAGGGTACCTAATGAGTTAAAAATCCTAAACCTCTTTTCCTTTTTTGTTTTGTTTTGAGACTGAAGCTCCTAAAGCTTTGATTCCTTTTATTGAATATAGCCACAAATATACTGATAAATAAGTAATCAAACAAAGATTTAAATGAAATGACAAATCTGACTTTATTATAATTGTATATATAACAAAAATCATAAATTATGATCTTACTATTCAAAATTGATCTTATAATTTCAAATTTATCTAGTTAATGCTAGTTTTGGCCACTACTTGTTTCAAATTTTTTTGTTATTGAGTGGTTTCTTATTTTTAAATTTGGGAGTATGAATAAATAGCTTTACAAATTATTAAATGTTTATTAAATTGTTTTTAATATTCTAATTTCAAGATGCTTAACCTATAAGCAATTGGCAATTTCACCTCCTGTCTGATGCTATACAGGTTGTACCTGCGCTCCACGAAGAGTTACGAAAATGGCTTCCACGTTTATTTGATATCGAACAATTCTCTCCGATTCTTTAAGTATAATTTTATGTTGTTTGAGCAATATGGACACTACTTTATTTACTTTCTATACAGGTGATAATATTTTACTTCGCTTTAATTTAATATGAATGAGTTCTTTAGAAGAGACGCGTTCCATGCAGCTCCCCAATGCTACTGGAGCGTCTCTACTCAAAATGTAAGTGGTTATTTTGATAGATAAAAAAAACTCACTTTGTGTAGGTCTGTCGAGCCCCTTTGTATGTCTTTCACTAGGATTTTATGCTCGTGCTGCCTTTAAAACCTCCAGTATTAACTAATTCTCTCTTAAATCCGCCGTTCGCTGCTACTCGTTTCTTAAAATTCTCCAAAAAGTCCTGGTTGTTATTCTTTTGCTACTCAAAAATATCTCTCCTATTGCCCACTTAATTCTATTAATTTACACAATTCAGCCTTATTTATGTTTGTATTGATCATTGCTAAGCTACCTTTATAGAATTTTGTGACAGTAATATAACCTATTTACTCAAAAAACATGATTCTCTGTCATTACTGACAACTGCCTAACCTAGATTCACCTTTCACTTTTAGATCTTATTGCTAATACGTAGGTATCTTCTTTTACAATATATTTGCTTTTATTTATTAATTTATCCATCAGTACATTTGTGAGCTTTACTTGATCATGTGTTTTCCAATTTATGATCTACATTTTGAAAACTTTATTTAGCTTTTAAAAGAAAACTATCTCCTGAATTTATATTAATTTCCTTTCTATACCTATATCACCTGAGTGCATTACATATATACACATATACGTGCATGTACACGATTTCTCCATTTAATGGATGAACTATCAATTGCATCATTCCATCTTTGCTTTAGCAGCATTGTATCTCCCGATAAATAGGTTTATATTTTGTTATCACCTCGTTTATTTTTGTATAATGGTGTATTTTGTTTTATTGCGAGTAAAAGAAAATGTGTGAAACTACCCTATTCCCTTGTATACTATCTCTCTCTCTCTCTCTCTCTCTCTCTCTCTCTATATATATATATATATATATATATATATATATATATATATATATATATATATATATATCTGATATATACTAGGTTCTCGGGCCAAACCGCGTCCAGGATTTATTAAAACTCGTTTGAGTTTGGAAGTGGTTTCATGGCATCCATTTTGAGTGTATTCTTTATGGACTGCAATGAATTTTCAGTCAAGAACTCCAAAATTTTCGCTCAGCAGATAAACGAATTTAAACTGGAGGAGGGATATAGGGTGGTCTCCCTAGATGTTGTCTCCTTGTTCACAAATATTTCATTGCAGCTCACACTTCATATTATTGATGAGAATTGGGAACTTATTGAACCAAACAATGATATTCCCAAGGAGAATTTCATTCAGATACTTGAATTTATTTTTGAATCAAATTATTTCCTGTTCAACGGAACATATTACAGACAGTCTTTTGGATGTCCGATGGGTAGTCATCTCAGCCCTGTGTTGGCAAATATAGTTATGTCGTCTTTGTTGAAGTTTGCAATACCACGTCTGTCGTTTAGATTGCCTTTGATCTACCAATACATGGATGATTTTATCCTTGCTATTCCTATTAATACGGAGGAGGAAGTGTTAAATATTTTTAATGGTTTTGATGAACACAAATTTACCGTTGAGAGAGAGAGAGAGAGACGAATAGAAGTGTTCCCTTTCTTGATACTAGAGTATACAGAAGTATTGATAACACAATCAAGTTAGATTGGTATAGCAAGCCTTCCAGTTCCGGAAGATACATTAACTGTGCGTCATACCATGATGAGAAGATGAAATTGAATGTTATATTGGGCATGAAAAGGCGGATCCTGGATATTGCTCACCCGTCCTTTCAGCGTGGGGGTCTGGGTCGTTTTGCTGATCTGATGGTGAAAAATGGCTATAAGAGGGGCTACATGATGAAACTACTTTTCAGCGTCCCATCCGAACCTGCACCTCCACCCGCACATGGTGGGGGTGGGGTGGGGGGTGTGGCACCTCTGAACCGAGGTTAAATGTCAAATATACAGTGTTACCTTACATCAGTGGACTGAGACATAGACTTGTGAAGGTTTTCAAGGATTGTACGGACATAAAAGTGGCAAAATACAATGTTCTGACAAACAAAAACTTTTTCACTAACAACGACAAAGTTCCGGTGTATAAACAACGTGATGGGGTCTATAAGTTGGACTGTAAAAACTGTTCCCTTTCATATGTAGGTCAGACTTCTCAATCTGTTGGTAGGAGGATTTGTCAACATAGGAGTGATTCCAGACTCAGACATGATAGATGTGCTTTGGCGCATGATGTGTCAACTTTAGGTCATAACATATATTTTGATAATGTTAGAATTTTGGATAGAGAAACAAATTTAAAAAAACGTTCCCTTCTGGAAATGTGTCACATTCTTGAAAATGACACTATGAACTCAAAACGGATATTCAAAAATTAAGTAACATATACAGTTATGTATTACTATTTGATAAGTCTGATGGCGCCCCTATGTTGGCCGGTTCTATGATTTAGAGTGAAAAACTTATAAGAAATGTATTATCAATAGAATAGCAAAAGTCTATGATCAATGACTGTCTCTTGTTGCAGCTGTCACTGATCTCTATGGTCGGTGTCTAACTTGATAAAAATGGGGTTAGATGTCCAAATTTTTACACGTGAATTTTTCAAAGCCTTTTTGATATTTTAAACTTGTTAACTCTTTTTATGCTTTTACATGACTGGCAAGTTTTTAACGTAAATATGCATAAAGTTGCGTGTGTTTTTAAAGGATGTTTGCACTTCCTGCTTTTTGCATGTGTTTATGGCGGAAGTTCTCTGTTTTAATGTTTCTGGTTTCATTTTTTAATTAGTTACAGTGCTGTAAGTGTTCTTTGTTGCATAATTTAGATGTTATGTTAACAGACCTTTCTTATAGAAGGTTCTCGAATTGACCTGAAAGGTTTCCAACGGTTAATGTATACTTAAAATTTTCTCTAAATTGGCATTTGGGTTTTCTCAAATAGCAAGGACAAAAAAGAATGATGATTCAATGCAGAAGGTATTACTAAATGGTTTTTGAGCATTGAAAGTAAATGCACAGAATGGGGTTGTTGACGATAAAGAGATTTATTAAGGAAACAAAATGAACTATTTGGTATGTCAAAATTTTAGTAGTTAATGTCATCTTTATAAGTTTTGATTACTCTATTTGGAAAACCCTATCAAAATTGTGACTTGGACCAGCACTTGTCTTATTAAATTAATTTCCCGTTTTCTTTGTCGTTTATTTTCTTATGCCATCAGTATATAATTGATTATTTGATAAAAATCGAGGGGCATTTCGAAGTAGAGTACTATTTATTGTATAAAATATTATATAAATAATTTAAAAAAAATTCAACGGGTATTTCCTGTTTTTTCAGGTAAGAAGGCAAATTATTTATTAGTGCAACATTTAACGGGTTATAAAGTTGAAATTATTAATCGGAGATAAAAAAAATTAAGTAAAAGTTGTAGGAAATTTGTCGATTGAAAAGTGCAACATTTAACGCGTTATAACATTGAAAATATTGATTTGACAAAAAAACGTTTTAAGTAAAAGTTGTAGGAAATCGATTTAAAAGTTAAGTTATAATCATTTTCTTGTTTAAATAATTATTAACAAAGATATAGGTAAAAAAGTCAATAAATGATTCCTAATAGTCATATAAGTTGTAAACGGTGAGTGATAAAAAAAAATTAACAAAAAAGATGAGGAATGAAATTATCTACAATAAAGGTCATAACAAATTTTGGCCTAAAGTGCACGGTTACGGAGATATAGGCCGAAACGATTTTCTCAAAATGGTGGCACTTCCGCCCTCCTAATTTGTAAGGATTTTGTGTTTTTACATTCAGTACGTCATTCTAAACCTATGTATCAAAACAAAAAACTCCCTTAGTTTAGTGCATTATGGACAAGAGTAACGGGCTCCTTAATTGCCTGTACTATCGACACTTTGCATAGAAAAGTGAAATTAACAAAAAATAGTCATTTTGGGTAGAGGGTATGCAATTTTCTTACTTATTATTGTTACTATTATTACTACACACTTAACAAGAAACTGTTAAAGTAGTCCTTGGCATTAATAAATAATTTCAAGTATATTATTTACACGAGTCGGTAGCCGCTGGGGTTCTACCATTCATATTGTCTCAATGTAACTACTAGACGCTGGGTTAAAGGTAAAAATTACCGCCAAATAGCCGCGAGATACAATTCTTAAAAATTCCAGAGTGTCGGTTTGTTGACAAACAGTCTGAAGTACTAAAGAAAGATGAAGGTAAGGCAATTTTATAACTAAATATTGATCCGAAAAAAGTTATTTATTAATTTCGTTGTTTTTCGAACACAATCAAAATTTAGTTTTTTTTTAGAACAGGGTCTATCACAGAACATGTTTGTTTAAAATATACAGCGTGTTAAAAGAGACATGTACCATCGCTCGGGGTTAGATTCTCCACGTTAAAATAAGACTTTTTTCGTCCGATTTTGCTTCGTTTCGTAGTTACAGAATGTTAAAGATTGGTTTTTTTATTTGATTCCAAATTTCTGCAAAACAACTGTAGAAATCCAAGTTAAATTTGTATGCCCCCTTGATTTCTGAAACCTATAAACAGTTGTTCCCTATGAACCACATAATTCCACGCCTATATGGCCTCCCCAAAATACATAAAGAGGGCTGTCCCATCCGCCCGGTGGTATCTTTCGTTGGTTGCATTTCTTATAGGTTGTCGAGGTATCTGTCCTCCATCTTGAAGTCTGGGTTAGATTTACAATCACCTTACTCCGTCAAGAATTCTTCGGAACTGATAGGTAGACTCAGCAACATATAACTGAGAGATAATTCTTTGTTGGTGTCTTTCGATGTCTCTAACCTTTGTACCAGTGTCCCGATGAATCAGACTTTCCTACTCTTGAAGAGTTTGCTTGCCTCGTCCTCATTCAGTATTGAATCCCAGAGGGCTCTCTATGCCTTGGTCAAGGTGCGCTTGGCTCAGAATTTGTTCTCGTTTGATCACGAAATTTTCGTCCAAAAAAAATGGGCTACCCATGGGTAACCCTGTGTCACCTTTCTGCGCGGAGGCATTCAGGAGTTTCTTTGAGAGAGAACTAGTTTTCAGAGATTATAATCTCTATTTACAATACGTTTCTTCCTGGTCACGTTATGTTGATGACATTCTGGTGGTTTGGTCGGGTACCATAGAGCAGCTCCACCTGTTCCAGGGTTGGCTGAATGCCCTGCATATCAACATCGATTTCACGATGGAGTTAGAAACTGAGTCGTCCATAAGCTTCCTCTACCTGAAGTTGAAGAGGAGTAACCACAATATATCATTTGACATTTACAGAAAACGCACTTAGACCGACCACCTCATTCTATTCAAGTATTACCATCATATGTCTCACAAGATGGCCTCACTCAGATTTTTAGTTGACAGATTGTTCAGAGTCCCACTGTCGGGGACCGACTTCATCAGAGAACTAAACCTCATTAAACAACTCGCAGTTATTAACGAGTACCCACTCAATATAGTTGATAAGATGGTCAACAAAAAGAGCCGTCAGCTCTTGATTGAAGCGAGCACCAGTTTGCCCCTCGCTCAACCTGGGAGGATATCATATTTCCTGTCACCTATTGTGGTCCTGTGTCCAACGCCATTGTCAAGGCTCTTAAATGTGACAACGTCAAGTTTTCATTCAAGTCTTTATACACCGTTAACAATTTGTTCATTCACAAAAAATATAACATCCCAGACCTAAAGAAGTCAGGTGTCTATCGATTAAGATGTGGTACCCCCGGTTGTAAAGCTGTCTATATTGGAAGAACCGAAAGATCATTGAGCACCAGAATCACGGAACACCTCAGAAGTAGAAAACAACCCAATAATGACACGTCAGTCTTTGGTTGCCATTTGAGGTGTTTCGTGATTCTGGTGCCAATAATCTAATCGATGTTGATATACAGGTCATTCAGCCAACCCTGGAACAGGTGCAGCTGCTCTATGGTACCCGACCAAACCAACAGAATGTCATCAACATGACGTGACCAGGAAGAAACGTATTGTAAATAGGGATTATAATATCTGAAAACTAGTTCCCTCTCAAAGAAACTCATTAATACCTCCGCACAAAAAGGTGACACGGGGTTTGTATATATATATATATATATATATATATATATATATATATATATATATATATATATATATATATATATATATATATATATATATATATATATATATATATATATATATATATATATCAGACCAATAACTCGAAAAATAATGGCCTGCTGCCTTGAAGAGGAATGCTCCTGTTCCTGCGAGTTCGTGCGTTTTGACAATTTGCAAGTGGATCCGAGCTATTAAGGATCCTGCAGCTCATCTCGAGGACTTCTTTTCCGTGTAACCACTCCATGTTTATTATTATTATTATTATTATTATTATTAAAGAAAACTTAGTGGGACCGCATTTTTTTTAAATCGACTTAACGGTGATGTCTATTACAATTTCCTTGGAAATAAATTGCCAGAATTGATGTCAGCAGTACCATCAGAAATTATATTTTTAATATGGTTAATGCATGACGTCGCCCCCGCTCACTTTGCAGTAGGTGTCAGAATTTATTTGGATAAAAAATATCTCAATCATTGGATAAGTAGAGGTGGACGTCATCTATGGGCAACTCCATTCTCCGAACCTTAATCCTTTAAACTTTTTTTCAGGGGCCGCCTTAAAAAAAAATTCTTACTCTCCTATTAGAACTGCTTCAACTGCGTATTATTAACGGTTTTAATACGAAACGTGCCAGTCCCAAAATTTTCCAACGAGATAATTTAGCACGCCGAGTAGAGGGACGTTTACTGAAAAATGGAGGACATTTTCTTTTATTTGGCCTTGTTCATGTAAGTTCGTTATTCAGTTTTTTAATAATTCATCAAAATATTTATAATTGCTGTACCAATTGGATATTTAATAAAATCTTTTATACCACATTTGCGTCTTACAATTAGGTGAGAATACACCTTCTTTATTTTGTCAGAAAAGTTACGCAACGGCCCGCATAAGCCTGTGTTTTCGTGAACTATATTATTAGAAAAATTGTTTCGTTTTTAGTTTTTGCAACAAAACCGTGTCAGAATGTTTTTAGGAAGTACGGGGTGGCTCAAATTCGAGCCTCATCATTGGGATCTCGGAAACTGTAAGAGATACAACGTCGGTTGTAACAAATTAAAAACCTAAAGTAAATGCTCGAATAAGCCCCCTTGAACTTCTATGCATTTTCGCATACGTCCTCGCAGATTGTTCGTAACAGCACGGTGGATTATTCTTCCTCTTGCTCGTAGAGTTGTGAATCCAAACACTAACTTTTGGCGCAAAATGTTTATATCATTCGCAAAAGTATCCTTGAATAAGAGCCTCGGTGGTTCAGGGGTAAGAACGTGTGCCTCTAAACCGAAGGATACTGGGTTCAATTCTCTTTTTCACTTTGTTGGTACATACTGTAACATTCACATCAACCGAGGTTCTGGCATTGTATTTGAGCAAGTTGAATGTCTGCACGTTCCGCCCTCCGGAGGGGGCTTAAAGCCGTCGGTCCCATGTCCATGCAATGTTGCGCACGTTAAAGATCCCTACCCTCCTTACAGAAAGGCAGGGGTTCGGCAAAAATTTCCAGTATAGTGAGGTGAAACTGCTCCCTGGCGTCGGTGATTGGCCATAGTCGCGGAAATAGGCCGACGTTAAAGAAAGAAAACACACAAACATCCTTGAATAAGCGATTTTCAAGAATCCCCATAAAAAATAATCCAGCGGGGTCAAATCAGGACTTCTGTCAGGCCAGCGCACCACCGGGAAATGTTTCATTAAAAAACTCAGTTACTGCCCTTCCATTATGGGTTGGTGCACTATTCTGTTGCCACCACCAGAAACCATCATCAACTCCATTTTTTCAAATATGGCCCTGAATTTTTTATTTCATATTTTGTTACCTTTGGACTACCTCAAAACAATGCCTCATCACAACTTTTGAATTTCAAACGTTTTGATAACAAAAAATGACATTTTCCGTCTTTCTTGAAAATATTTAATACGACTCTGTTTTTGAAACAAAATATTTCTCTAATAATATAATTTGATTAGGTAGGTAAAGATGAACCCGAATTTACGATTATGAGTCAAATATTTTAAGTTCAATCCAATGCAATGCAATGACATGTCTGTTCGTTCATCTCGTCGGCTTTGATATTCAGAAATATCAAGCTTGCTTGTCATAATATGACAATAGAACTTTTGACAATTTAACTTTCAAAATAAACATTAAGAGAGCAAAAATTGTGTTTTCCAATTTCGAGAAACGTGATATGCTTCGGATTTATTATAGTATTTATTATAAATTTGCACATTTCATGTGAACGGTATTAACAGCAATACCCCGAGCGTCCACAACCCCATTATTCATATTTTAATAATTTGGACAGAAATATAGGTCTCTTTGGTAGTTTTGGTAAACCTAGAAATTCGTACGGCCAACGAATGGAAGCTGAAGATGAAGAATCTGTTTTAAATGCTGTAAGTATCGTTATAAAATGATGCTATGCAATCTTTTTTTACTATAATATTTTGCGATAACATGTCGAAGATATTTCACCAAAACGTTTTGTTAAAGGTTACGGAAAATTCTCATAGTTCAACACGGCAATTTGCTTTAGAACTGAATATGACTAGAAGCGGAATTCAGAGGGTTTTCAAAAAACATAAGTATCATCCCTATAAACGTCATGTTTGCCAAGAACTAAGACCAGGAGACAGGGACAGAAGACTTGAATTCTGCAATTGGCTTGATGGAAAAATGCAACAAGATGATTATTTCTTAATTATTTCTAAATAAAATCATCTGGACAGATGAATGTAATTTTCCACAAGCGACATTTTTTACAGAAACAATGAGCATTATTAAGCAGTACAAAATCCGTACCAAAGTTCGAAGACATGGACGAAAATCGTTCAATGTTTGGGTTGGAATGTATCGAACCAAAATCTTAGAGGCAATTATTTATGATGGAAACCTAAATACGGAACGGTATCTTAATTTAATCCATAATTACATATTCGATGCGCTTGAAGATGAACCGTTGAATATGCTGCTGCAGCTGTGATGGCAACAGAATGGTACACCACCCCATAATGGAAGGGCAGTAATCGAGTTTCTTTATAAAACATTTCCCAATCAATGGATTGGAAACCAAGGAGTGGTGCGCTGGCCTGCCAGAAGTCCTGATTTGTCCCCGCTGGATTATTTTTTATGAAGATTCTTGAAAAATCGCTTATTCAAGGATGCTTTTCCGAATGATATAAACATTTTGCGCCAAAAGTTAGTGTTAGAATTCACAACTCTACGAGCAAGAGGAAGAATAATCCACCGGGTTGTTACAAACAATCTGCGAAGACGTATGCGAAAATGCAAAGAAGTCCAAGGGGACTTATTCGAGCATTTACTTCAGGTTTTTTAATTTATCCATTTTAAAAGTTAAGTAAGTATGAAATATTTTCAAGAAATACTGAAAATGTCATTTTTTGTTATCAAAACGATTGAAATTCAAAAGTTGTGATGAGGCATTGTTTTAAGGTAGTCCAAAGGTAATAAAATATGAAATAAAAAATACATGGCCGTATTTAAAAAAATGGAGTTGATGGTGGTTTCTGAAAGACCGAAACATCGGATTTCAAATTTGAAATCTCGTAGGAGAGTAAAAGTGACCTTGATGAAGTGTGATTCATTTTGTTATATCTTTTCAAATAACGCCAGAAAAAAATAAAACATATTTTATGAGTTTTCGTTTTTTTCCGATTATCACCAGAGGTATTCGCAATTTTCTAATTTTATAAACTGCATTTTGCTGAGAATCAAATTGCGCAACTTTGCCATAATGTAAATGACGTTGTATCTCTTACAGTTTCCGAGATCCCAATGATGAGGCTCGAATTTGAGCCACCCTGTACACTTCTTTTCCCCCTCATTCATGCTGCATTACGTCTTTCTCCGCAATTTTAAAATCACCCTGCCTAAATATTTTCATTTCCTTTCTTAAAAACACTGCCCCTTGACTACGCCACTGTTACTCGGGTAGTTTTAAGCGGTTCCCACGTTTGGGTCGGCGCCACTCCACCTTGTGTCAACATGCTCTAACACCAAGTACACACATCTACATTCCGATCTCATTCTAAGATAACTTCACTCAAACAATTAAAACAACTCTATTCTTTTACTTTGACAATTATCAGCCACAAAATATTGGGATAGGTTAATGTCCGATCACCTATACTGAGCAGTTCAACGTAAAAAAAGTCTGGACGCAACAAGTGCGTTATGGAAGTGAATTTTCATAAAAATGTTTTTAATAGCAAATATGTCTCTTCAACGCGTAGGCATCAATTTGTTCACCGGTATAACCTATATAGTAGGATCAATGTACCATATTTTATCAAAATAACCTGTTTGAAAATGTACAAACATTTTCCGAAAATAAACTTCAAACGTTTCCGAGAAAACTCGTTTCCTAGCTGACGAACCTTAGGTTAATAGCAAATTGCATTATTCAATTTTGAAGCGTTTAATGAAAATTCGCTAACAAAACACACTTACTGCGTCTCGATTTTTTTTTTACAAACATGCATCATATTTCGATGAAAAATGCAAAAATGCAATAAGTAATGCTAACAAAAAATGTAGGTATCACCAAATACTTATGGGCGATCCTGTGATTGTCAAAATAATTTTATAAGATGCAGCTCAAGACACCCTATAGGTATTGTATACAATTTTTTTTCGTATCTTGCATAATAACAATTATATTGAGATTTACCGTAGAAATGCGTCACCGTGTATATATGGAAATAGAAAGTAAACTCGGATATGGATTCTAGAGGGCCTAGCTTATACCCATTTGAAGAAATCTTTTTATAATTCAAAAGTCGCGGTCTGCTCATGAACGAATTTTTTCTACGAAAATTAGTTAAAAATTATAGACCGTTAAACCATAAACTTAAAAAACTACTGCCTAAGCATCAGGGAAATTTTCTGCAAATGTTTTAGTAAAATGAAGGGCAATGATGGTCGAAGCTGAAACTTAAGGGTTTGCAAAACACTCTTTACATAATCCGTATTTCTTTCAGGATCTTTACTTAAATGTTGCCAATACGTTTCAAATCGCGTATTTGACGTTTTGAGGAAAACGCCAATTTTTTTTCTTTAAATGCCTATAACTTTTTTGTCTAAATTTTGGTACATATATATCAGTTGCTATATATATATATATATATATATATATATATATATATATATATATATAAATATATACATATATATATATATACACACACATATATATATATATATATATATATATATATATATATATATATATATATATATATATATACATATATATATATACACATATATATATATATATATATATATATATATATATATATATATATATATATATATATATATATAGGGTGGCGCATTGAAAACGAAACAGACCGATTTGCGTCCAGAGAATTTTTTTTAAGAAACGCTGAAACACGTCAATTTTAAAATTGAGGGGGACATGTTTTGACATAAAACTCAACTTTGTCACAACAACTCCTTAAGGGTGGTGATAACAACCCTTATATATTTTGAATAGGGAACATGGGTCGAGTGTTAAATCGTTTGAAAGCTCTTTCTTTTCTGAATTCAGCACACTAATTTTTTTTTGAAGTTTTATTGACTCGTTTAAAAATTATTCACAGTTGAAGATGCAAAAACGCATTTCACTCATTCCGATAAAAAATGTGCTTATAGTGAATGTGTTGTTGGTTTGTAAACAAAAAATTGACTATCAGAACATTTCTTATCGGAACAAGAGAAATGCGGTTTATTATTTCAGTTTATCGGTCCGTTTGATACGTGATAGTACTACCGAAAATTAATTTCACAATGGTGTATTCTGTAGAAGAAAGAGTTGAAATACTTACTCTTTTTTTCAAAAACGATGACGGTGCCTACCGTACCACAAATTTGTTTAATGAACGACATCCGAACAGACATGTTAACAGAAAATACATTTTAAAGTTAGCTGCAAAGTTTCGACAAAGTGGTTCAGTAGCCAACAAAAAACTAGATCCTGAACGTGAATTTCCGGTTAGAAATGAGACTACTGAGATTGAAGTTTTAGGACAAATAGCTATAGACCTAACTTTGAGCACGAGAAAATTGGCCACTGTTTCAAACATCAAAAGGAGAACTATTCAGCGAATATTGAAGCATCATAAATTTGACGCGTATAAAATTCATCTTGTACAACAACTGAATAAAGATGATTTTGATCAGCGGCTGGAGTTTTGTGAAGTTATGACTGCACGAATAGCTGATAACGGGAAATTTCTGTTCAATATCTGTTTTTCAGACGAGTGTACGTTTTTATTAAACTTTACAGTCAATCGTCATAATTGTCGTTATTGGGCAGATAATAATTCAAGAAACTTTCACGAAATCCACACTCAAACTCCACAGAAATTGAATGTCTGCACTGGCGTTTTTGGAGACCAATTTTTCTTGAGGGCAATTTGAGTGGCGAAACGTATTTACTAATTGACATTTTTGAAAATAATGATCGCTAACAAGAAAATCAATTAGTGTTTCAACAAGATGGAGCTCCTCCGCATTTTTCACAACGTGTTAGGAAGTTTTTGAACAGAGAGTTTCCAGGACAATGGATTGGGCGTAGAGGTGCTATTAAGTGGCCCGCTAGATGACCGGATTTAACTCCTTTAGACTTATTTCTATGGGGCCATTTAAAGAGTAGAATTTACGCAACAGAACCGGAGTCCCTGGAAGAATTACGACGACGCATTGTTGAAGAATGCCGTCTAATAACTTCACTAATGCTCTAGAATTGCAGAGCTCGTTTTGAACTAAATTTGTACTTTTGTATGGAAGCTGGTGGTCAACAATTTGAACACTTACTTAACTGAATAAACATTTTTGAACGTTTGGTTTTGTTTTTTAGTTTTTTTTTAACGAAAACTTGGCAAGAAAAATCGGACCAATTTTTTTATATTTATCTAATTTATTTTTATTAGCGAATTTTCTTGTACAAAATGTTCTTTAAATACCGAATATACCTATAAATGAATTCAATGAATTTTCTATGAAGAAACATTTGAAAATTTTTGTACGAAAAATTATTGAATTGATGGAATATTTTTAAAATGAAATTCGTCGAAAATAAGGATTTAATGGATTTTCGTGGAAACAAATTATTTTATTTTCAATTTTAATCACAGATTAGGTATATAACTTGAATTTTATGTATGCTTTTAGCAGAATTGCTTGTAAAAAGTATTTAGCCAAATTTGATGCCTGCTTTCATTAAAAAAAACATATCTGCCATTAAAAATATTTTTAAGAAAATTCACTACCATAACGCACCTGCTGCATCCAGACTTTTTTTAAATTTTGTGTATCGTTAATATAATGTAGAGTTTGTTTATTGTTTGTAATTTTGACGAACCTCAAGTGTATCTTAGTACATAAAGTGGGCAAATCAATATAAAAACTTAAAGACGCAGCAAGTGCGTTATGGCAGTGAATTTTCGAAAAAATGTTTTCAATAGCAAATATATGTGTTTTTTTTAGAAAGCAGGCATAAAATTATAATTACCAGTATAACATATATAGTAAAAACAATGTGCCATGTTTCATCAAAATAACTTTATTGTTTGAAAACGTACAAAAATTTCCGAAAGTAAACTTAAAGTGTTACCGAAAAAATACGTTTCTTTGTCAACCTTATAGGTTAATAGCAAATTGAGCTTTTCAAATATGAAGCATTTAATCAAAATTCGCTACCATAACGCACTTGCTGCGTCCAGAATTTCTTTACTTACAAACATGCATTACGTTTCGATGGAAAATGCAAAAACACAACGCGTTTTCGACTAAATAAAGTTTTTTGTATAAACAACGACTTATAGGCCAGCCTGTGATTGTAGAAATATTTTTTTAAGATTTAGCTCAAGACACCCTATAATTAATGTATACAATTTTTTTCATATCTTGTAGAATAACGGATATAGTGAGCTTTATTAAGTTTGTACGAAAATTCGACAAAAGTTATATACCATTAAACGATAAACTCTATAGCCAAGACTATTGCCAAGCATCAGAGAAAGGGTCTATTTGAAATGAATTTTTTGGAAACATTTTAGTAAAATGAAGGACAATGACGGTTGAAACTAAGACTTCAGGGTTTGTAAAACATTCTTCTTGAGACATTTTCTTTCCATAGCCCGTATTAGATTCAAGTTATTTGCCTAAACGTTGCGAATTTTGAGGTTTTAAATTGTCACCTTGATGTTTTGAGGCAAAGCCCAATTTATGTTTCTTTAAATGCTCATAACTTTTTTGTGTTTTGACCTACAGCGCCAAATTGGTAGGTAGTTTACCTATAGCGATATAAAACGACGTACCAAATTTGGTTGCCCTTACTTTGTTATTTCCGGAGATATTAATTTTTTTCAAAAGAAATAATTTTCCCGGAAAACCTCGGCAGATTTTCGTGGCTAACGAACTTATTCAAGCCACTTACAAAAGCAAGATATTCACCAAATTTTGTCAAAGTCGACCCATTATTTTTGAGTTTTCCGTGTGATACATATATATATATATATATATATATATATATATATATATATATATATATATATATATATATATATATATATATATATATATATATATATATATATATAAACATATAAATATCGAAGCTGACCCCGGATATGTGTTCTAGGGGGCCTAATTAGCGCTGATTTGAAGAAAATTTTCAAAATTCAAAAGTCGGGATCTCCTCATTAGTGAATTTTTTTAAAGAAAATTCACTAATAGAACCTCGGTGGTTCAGGGGTAAGAACGTGTGCCTCTGAAACGTAGGGTACTGGGTTCGATCCCAGGGTACTCCTTTCACTTTTTCAGTACAAACTGTAAAATTAACATCAACCGAGGTTCTGGCATTGTATTTGAGCAAGTTGAATGTCTGCACGTTCCGCCCTTCGGAGGGGGCGTAAAGCCGTCGGTCACGTGTCCATGCGATGTTGGGGACGTTAAAGATCCCTACTCTCCTTACAGAAAGGGAGGGGTTAGGCAAAATTTCCAGGATAGTTAGGTGAAACTGCTCCCTGGCGTCGGTGATTGGCCATAGTCGCGGAAATAGGCCGACGTTAAAGAAACAAAACACACACAAATCAATATAATCTGATCTATAACGAAAAACTTACTTTTAATATCTTTAAAAAATTAAGCTGCCACCGGAAAATCGTACTACCCTACATTTGTAACAGGCTCAACAGAAAATTATATTGAATGACGCGGAAAATTTATTTTATAAGCCAAAATATATAAACAGCCAGCAAATAAAACGTCAATAACTTAAGCGAAGCAACTTCGGAAAAGGAAATAAAATTGAACGGAGCGCTTCCGACATGTTGAGCAGAAAATTGCATTTTAAATTTGTATGTTACAGCGACTGTACTATGGAATATCGCCAAAAGCTAAATCAGATACATTATTTCAGTCTTTTCAACTTCTACTAAAATGTTATACGTAAAATATATGTCTACTATGCGGAGATATGCAACAATTGGATTATCTTTTTCACTTGAATAGGACTCGTAAGCTTGCATCTTGCATCCAAGAACCATATTTTTTTATAACTACATTATATAGCTTTCTTACTTATTTCACCAGTGCACATAGAAAAGTATGAAATATTTTCAAGCGTTACCATTAATCTCAGATAATTTTGTTTAACTCGAGCTGCAAATATCCTTTAACAGTTATAGATAGTGACCATAATCCGGTACATGCAAAGTGTAAAAGCCCGGCAACGACAATAGCAAGTAGAACGTATATAATTGATAATAACTCGATTAAGAACATATCTAGGGGAGAGGTCCGCAGTACCGGCAGGCATCCAGTACCGACCGGTTGCAAGTTATTGCATCCTATAATAGGTGGCGCTAAGATTTTTTATTGGTCTCATACACTCTCCCAAGTATATTCAGGAGTCCCTCAAGGTTCAGGTTTAGTCCCTACTTTGTTTCTTCTCCACATCAATGGCCTCCTCTGTATCACATCCAACCCAGTTCTCAGTTACGCGGACGACAGCACCCCCCACTCAAATATACAATATTCTAATCCTGTCTCTTTGGCCCAATTAGATGAGGATCGCAGACTCATGGAGGGTTATATCTCTGTGAATCTCCAAAAAATATTATACTGAGGAAGTAGAAATCTTGTACAATTCAACTCCACCAAATATGTTTTGCTTTCTATCTCATAAGATATACAGCAGCCCTAGACCCATCACAATGAACAACCAAGTTACTCAAAGTAATGAGTCCTTCTCACTTGTTGGCATTTCTGTGGCTCGAAATCTCAATTGGCACCATTATCTCACATCAATTGCAGAAGCGACTGCTAAAAAATCAGGTTTCCTCTTTCGGGCTCGCAAATACTTTTCACTAGCTAATCTCTATACCTTATATAGTTCACAAATAAGGTCAAACCTCGAATACTGCTCACACATCTGGGGTGCCGCTGCCGCTTCTACACTCGCCATCCAGGAATCCATTCAGAAGAGAGCTATACGTCTCATCGGTGACCCTACCATCACCGATTGGCCACCGACGTGCCGTTGGTGACCTCTCTCTCTTTTATAGATATCTGCACGGGCACTACTCAGAGGAGCTTTCTTCCATAGTTCCTCCACCTGCTGCCCCCAACAGATCTACCAGGGAACAGAGCGAATGCACCCTTTTACTGTCCAGGTCACCAGATAGAACATCTTGTTATGCCCGCTCTTATGTCCCGTTGACTTCGAAGATGTGGAATTCCTTGCTGGCACATGTTTTTCCTTCTCCTCCGAACCTCCAAACCTTCAAGCCCAGAATTAGCAAGTTGCCTTTTTCCTCCTTGTCGACACCCACGGTACGATAGTATTTAGGCTGTAAGCCCTCGTGGTGTGTTGTTGAAATATAAACAAAATATGCCCTGCACGGTGGCGGCCTCCCGCGGTCAGGTTACTGTCAGTGCAAAGATTTGCGTTACATGTGGTGGACGTATGCTACACAATTAAAGTTATGTGATTGATTTTTGGAGTTAAGAGGGCAAATTCAAAACAGGTCAAACTTGATATGTATAGATTTTTGATATCGCTTGTGACGAGGCCTTGGATTGCAGACCGTTTTTTCGGCAACCCAGATTGACGGTTACCATAGACGGATCTCAGGCGCCAGATTTTAAAGGGTTTAGTCCCTGTTGAGGGTGTTTGCGACCTCTGCACAAAACTCTGACCTATGTAACTCGGTGGAGAAGGGTTCGGCAGCCTATAGGTGGTACAGGCTAAATTTGTTGACCCTCGAGTGAGCAGGCTTTAATCGCAGACTCGGCATGTTCCGACCACTTGTGTTTTATCAAAAGGTGTAACAGATTTCGTAAGTATAGGTTAAGGGGTTAGATACGAATTAATTGAGATCTTTTATTTACCCAACCCTATATTTGAGACTAGAAACTATTTACAAGATATATATCCCAAACAATATTTACAAACTATGTACAAATAAAATATGCGGGTAATAACATTAATCGGAACGTAGCTCTCGCTAAAGCAGTCAGGGTTAGTGTATGATGAAACGTATGCATTCAGCCAGGTATATAAGATACAAGCGGTGTTTTACACAAGCAAGATTAAAATAATAACCACAACCTCTCAGTCAAAGCAGGGGACACCGAAGACGAAAAAGTGGGGGATGAATAGACGTGATGACAGTTCCCGAGGGGCCTATACGGACTGTGAATCCTCAGCATCTCCGATAGGGCCAAACCAGGACACAAAAATTTTGATTACTTTAGCGAGCAGTGAATCCTCAGCGTCTTCACTAAAATAACACCAGAGCTTATACTGTATGGGGCAGAAAGCTTGGAGCTATGCGAAGTGTACAGGGTGAATTGGAATGGAACGTGTCACTTGGAGTGACCTAGATTAGCGATGAATCCTCAGTGTTCCTATCGGGATCAATCCAAGATGAATATATCTCGGTTATTTAAGTGAGCTGTGAATCCTCAACCTCCTCACAAAAATAATGCAAGACGAGAACATACGGGAATTGTCCAAAGGGAGGGCGGCAGGTCAGGAAAAGCACAAATAACTCGCTTGCGGAGATTTGTACTGAGACGCATGATAATTTAAAAATATGAAAATTCGCTACAAAATATGAATTAATTAAAACGAATAATTCTCACCTATGGCAATATTTTTGTATTCCGAAATCAGCCAACCCAGGTGCGCTCGGACGGAAAGCGGAATCGGAATCGGTACGGTTTCTTACGGGCTGGTGATGGCTCACGTCGTCGGCTTACTGGTGGAATTACCAATACTGTCTCTACCTCGTGTGCCGTTCGCTTTTATATGATTTTCACAGACGGCAAAAATGATTGGAATTTTATCACCATATCACGGCTGGATAAGAAAGTTCATAGGAAATACACATTTAATTAAATATAAATCGCTCTATAAAATATTTTATAGTGAAAATATTTTGCCAAATATTTATAGAGTTTGTAATTTGTTATTCTCTATTTAAAAAAATATTAAATAGCAATTACGCGTTTTGTTCAACAGACCAATAGAATATAATACTTCATCACACGCTATTACAAAATATATTTTAAATCGACCTTTGCACATACGTTATTGTCTGCCACCCAACATAAAACCTCATTGTATTTCCTACAGTACCGGCCACAACATTGTCCTCCAGTACCGGTCATTGTTTAAGTTTATTTTTCAGAAGTTTATTTGCTTACAGACACACAAAGATGTCAGGTAATGAGAATGGTGGTCAGACAAACCAAAAGAAGGGAACCTGGGATCCTGCAAACATGCATAAACCCGTCAAAAAGCTACTGATATATGCACGCCAAGCCCCAGGTCGCTATATTGAATGAAAGAGTTGGTGCTATTAAAAATAATAAAGAAATAACCATTGAGTCAGTTATGAGTCGGTTTCACAATAACTTTTCACCTGAACACCAAGAAGTATTAGCTGAACATGTTAAAGACTGGGCAAATAGACTAATGCCGTTAAACGGAAAATAATTTCTGTGTCTCGCTTTTCAACTCGCCGAAAAGTTAAAATTCCCTCACCAGTTCAATAAAGAGAAAAAATCGGCAGGAATAAACTACTATTAATCTTTTATAAAAAGACATAGTGAGGATTTAACAGACCTCAGGTTGATTCTTTGAAGGCCTTGAGTTTTTGATGCAAAGGTTTAATTTCACTCCTTATAAAGTATGGAACTGCAATGAGACTGGCATTAGCATTGTGCAGAAACATGCTAACATTTTAGCTACTAAAAACCAAAGACAAGTTGGGAAACTTACTTCTGCAGAACGTGGAAAGACTTTCCTTTTTGCAATGAGCGCTGGAGGTCAGTTCGTACCACTATATTTCGTATTACCACGGTCACATATGAATGAGAAACTTATGATTAATGCTCCAAATGAAAGTGTAGGTAAAGCTCATTTAACCTCAACGCTCAACTTCTGCACAGACAATTTTACCAAATCTTAACGCTGGACAGCCAGAAATGACATCCTCAGCTTCTCTACAACTTGGACCTCTAACTGTACCCTCTGGTCCCATACACCAAGCCACAATTTCTGAGCAATTAGAGTACCAAACTGCCGCTGCTGACGCCGAATCTCAAACACCATCTTCTCAGTCATCCGTATCTCAAACAAAATCTGTCAGTGACCAATTCACTGAAAATTTTAAAGCTGTAATTACATTGGAACTATGGGACTCTCGCCGGTTCCTGATGTTTTGAAAATAAGAGCTAGTGGACGACGTCGTAAAGCTGAAAGAAGTGAAATCATAACAGGTTCTCCATACA
Organism: Tillus elongatus; assembly: GCA_964006375.1. Classification (NCBI taxonomy): domain Eukaryota; kingdom Metazoa; phylum Arthropoda; class Insecta; order Coleoptera; family Cleridae; genus Tillus; species Tillus elongatus. Next base: position 22,245,246 of record OZ023262.1, on the reverse strand, counting down.
AAAAGATGCTGAAAGAGAAAAGAGCAGATAAAGGAAGTGTTGAATCAGCTAAGCGAGAAATGAGTTTGCTTTCAGCAAAATATGTCTACAAGAAAGGTAAGAGTTTGGTTTCGGGAAGAGATGTCATCAAGAAGGCCAAGAAAAATAAAAACGAAAAACTGACTCCTCCCCGCAGACCGATTTAGAAAGAGACAATTTGTCCTTTCTGCCTTGAATCTCATGAAGAGGATTTGATACAATGTGGACACAGCAAGTCGTGTGTTCACGAGGCTTGTGCGAATATATCAAAGCTATCGAATCAGTATATTTGCGATTATTGCATAGTATAAATGGTCTTATATTTGTTGGCCGGTACTCGAGGACAACATTTTACAGGCTGATTTTTCCTACTCTTTAAATTGTAAGATAAAGTTGATTAATTCTAAACATACCGGTAGTTTATTACTTTTATTTATAGCACAAGAGTTTCTCTATACATATCAGGAGGTGTTAAACTTGTAACCTAAAATACCTGGATTTTTTCGTTGATAAATCTTAAGATGATGGTACTGGGGGACTTTTCCCTACATATTTATTGACCACAATTACACAGCCTGTCAGAGATTACATAGAACAAATTCTTTCTCTTAAAGTCCCGTGCAGATTCCTGCGTATGCGTTTATCGTTTTCCTACCAGATGGTTCTACTAATCGCTGCATTCTGTAACGCTTGGAAGTCTTTTATCCCCGTCCATTGACGGATCTTTTTTATCCACGACTTTTTTCTGCCTATTCCTCTTCTTCCTCTCTCAATTTTACCCTGAAGAATGAGTTGAAAGTGATAGTGGTAGTGTGATAAACGTAGAGCGGAGCCAATCTTTAGGAAAACGTCCAGTGTCAAGATGTTATTGAAGATTTTTACGATCGTTTCAAGACTTGGATCGTTAATTAAGTGAAATGTGTCCGAGTTCATATCATCAGGACCCGCAGCATTGTTATTATTAATACATTGATGGCGTGTACGATTTCACTCTTTAATATGCTTGGTCCAGATAGAGTGTAAATTTCCGATGAAGGGTTTTCCGGTCTGTCGTCGTTGCAAAGACGAATTGTATATTTTCTCCAGATTTGCAGCCATTCTTCGATCTCTGTTACTATTTATTTCATTGTGCTCGTCTTTAATTTAACTTCGTGGTCTTATTATGTGCAACCCAGCTATTTCTTTAACTTTTTTTATGGAGATGGCAACTGTCTCCGAGTCTGCTTATATTCTCAGCATCCAGACATTATTCGTATATCCAATTCTCTTTTGCCACTCTGATCTCATTTCGTATTCTTCTTTGAAAAACCCTATACCCGTTGTGATCGTTCTGAATTTTACACTGCGTTCGCTTTCCAATCAATTCTACAATATCTTTAGCCATCCACTCGTTCTTAGCTGTTGTTGTTTTTCCTCATGAGAAAATTTTCGTTCGTGGTTTTGAAAGCTTGTTTAAGATTGTCGTGTTAGGGTGGGTTAGACTTAAAAGCTTTTCAAATGTATTGGCTCTTCCATTTATTCAATTAAAAGCAGGTTTTAATCTTGTACTAGAAAAGTAAACAACCATTCTGAAAAATCAATAATCAACTGACTCATGACATATATACGGCTACACTGTTGCAACATAAACAAAACAAAAGCTAAATAACGTGTTTGACAGTTGTGATACTAGAGACAAATTATAATCAAGACAACTCCATTCCAGCGGTTTCAACATCAGAGAATGGCGAGTCCCTTTGGAAAAATGACCGGTAGTGAAAATGTTCATGAAACTTGAACAAAAATTCCCCGCTGGAAAACGTCAATTGCCTTCTTCATTATTTGGCTAAATGGCAATTACAGCTGACAGAATGTGTCAACTGATGTAATTGAAACGCTCAGGGTGGGAGGTGTTGGGTCGGGAAATTAGTATTTCGTTAAAAAACTCGAAAAATGAAAACATGTATGCCAAATACAGTGTTATTGATTTTAAGTTGAAGGTAGAGTGCAAGGAAGAGGTAGAAATAGATGCAAATTTCAAAATAAAAATAGCAAAATGTGATTCGACTGCAACTGCAGTTTTTAATGAAAAAAAAAAGGAATATTGTGGTGATGGTGCTAGTTTTGGAATTTATGATTCCAAAACGAGTTTAACTACTGATATTTGTGAACCATTGGACAGTAAGCGTGATTTAAGAGAGCAGTGTAATTTACAGGAGACAGGACTTCTCATTTATTCAGAATCGGCTTATTATTTTTTGAGTTATCGGTGTGATATATATATATATATATATATATATATATATATATATATATATATATATATATATATATATATATATATATATATATATATATACAGGATGGCGCATTGAAAACGAAACAGACCGATTTGCGTTCAGAGACATTTTTTTAAGAAACGCTGAAACAAGTCAATTTTCATATTGAGGGGGACATGTTTTGACATAAAACTCAACTTTGTCACATCACCTCCTTAGGGGTGGTGAACAACCCATATATTTTGAATAGGGTCGGGTGTTACATCACTTAAAGCTCTTTCTTTTCTGAAATCAGCACACTAATTTTTTTGGAAGTTTTATCAACTCGTTTAAAAATTATTCACAGTTGGAGTTGCAAAAAAGTATTTCATTCATTGTGATAAGGAATGCACTAATTAGTCAATTTTTCGTTAGAAAAACTAAAAAACAAAACCAAACGTTCAAAAATGTTTAATCAGTTAAGTCAGTGTTCAAATTGTTGACCACCAGCTTCCATACAAAAGTACAAATTTTGTTCAAACGAATTCTGACATTCTGGAGCACTTGTGGAGTTATTGCGCGGCATTCCTTAACAATGCGTCGTCGTAATTCTTCCAGAGGCTCCGGTTCTGTTACGTAAATTCTACTCTTTATATGGCCCCATAGAAAGAAGTCTAAAGGAGATAAATCCGGTGATCTAGGGGGACGCTCAATAGCACCTCTACGCCTAATCCATTGTCCTGAAAACTCTGTGTTCAAAAACTCCCTAACACGTTGTAAAAAATACGGAGGAGCTCCATCTTGTTGAAACACTAATTGATTTTCTTGATAGCGATCATCATTTTCAACAATGTCAATTAGTAGGTGGTAAACGATATCTTCTAGTAACTTCAAATACGTTTCGCCACTCAAATTGCCATCAAGAAAAATTGGTCCGATTAAACGGTCTCCAAAAATGCCAGTCCAGGCATTAAATTTCTGTGGAGTTTGAGTGTGGACTTCGTGAAAATTTCTTATCTGCCCAATAACGACAATTATGACGATTGATTGTAGAGTTTAATAAAAACGTACACTCGTCTGAAAAACAGATATTGAACAGAAAGTTCCCGTTATCATCTATTCGTGCAGTCATAACTTCACAAAACTCCAGCCGCCGATCAGAATCATCTTTATTCAGTTGTTGTACAAGATGAATTTTATACGGGTGCTCAAAGTTGGGTCTGCAGCAATTTGTCCTAAAACTTCAATCTCAGTAGTCTCATTTCTAACCGGAAATTCACGTTTAGGATGGCGTTTTTTGTTAGCTACTGAACCACTTTTATCGAAACTTTGCAACTAACTCCAAAATGTATCTTCTGTTATTGCATTTGCAGTACGTTTGGCACAGTCATCGTTTTTGAAAACAGGAGTAATTATTTCAACTGCTTCTTCTACAGAATACATTGAAGTCATATCCGGGGCCAGTTTCAATGTTTATATGCTTATGTATATATATATATATATATATATATATATATATATATATATATATATATATATATATATATATATATATATATATATATATGTATATATGTATCACACCGATAACTTCAAAAAAGTAATGGGCCGATTTTGATCAAATATGGCGAGTACCTTCCTTTTTCAAGTGGCTTGGATAATCGTTAACCAGGAAAACCGGCCCAGGTTTTCCTGGAAAGTTTTGTGTTTTCTGTCGGAAAAAAAATTATATCTCCGGAGATAACAAAGTAAGGGTAACCAAATTTGGGACGCGTGTTTGTATAATAAATATGACCTACGTACCAAAATTTAGGTCTGTTACTTAAAAGACAAAAAAGTATAGGCATTTAAAGAAACAAAATGGGGTTTTCCTCAATACGTTAGTTAGTTAGTTAAAATGGATTAGATTGCCTCGGAAGCTCAAGTCCATTAGCCACAGATTTTTCTAATTCAGTTTCGAAAATACTATCCCATCGTTCTTTGTTGTCTGTTATAATGAAAAATAGAAAATCAGAGAGAAGTGTGACTTTTGCAGTGACAACTGATATTCGATATACATGTTTCCCTACATGTTTATGTTTTCTTATATATACACACATACATACATACATATATATATATATATATATATATATATATATATATATATATATATATATATATATATATATATATATATATATATATATATATATATATATATATATATATATATATATTTATTTAATTATTTTTTTTGCTTTTTTTTTATTAATTATTATTATCATTATTAATACTTTTTTTTAAATTATGATCTAAGGAAATAGACTGGGATACTTGCGCCTAGGGACCCGTCAAGGGGCCACGGATAAAAAGGTTTCAACATTAGGACAGACAGAAAGATATCTAAGACTAGTTACATGAAACTACTGCATAAAAAAGTCTGCACTTATCTCTTCAAAACGTCAAAGTCGTGATTTGAAACATTAAAATTTGCAACATTTAGGCAAAGAACCTGAAACAAATACGGACACGTAAAGAGAATGTCGCAAGAAGAGTGTTCTGCAAACACTTAGCTTTCCGCTTAAACCGTCACTGTCCTTCATTTTACTAAAATATTGACAAAAAATTCATTTCAAATATATGATTTCTCTGATGCTTTGGCTGTAGGTTTAGTTAAGTTCATGCTTTGGCTGTAGGTTTTGTTAAGTTTAAGCATTTTTTTCGAAATATGATGCATGTTTGTAAGCAGAAAAATCGAGATACTGTAATTGCGTTCTGATAGCGAATTTTCAATTTTCAATAACTCAATTTGCTACTAACCTAAGGTTTGTTGGCTGGGAAACCAGTTTTCCCGGAAACATTTTAAGTTTATTTTCGAAAATTTTTTGTATATTTTCAAACAGTAAGTAATTTTGATAAAATGTGGTATATTGTTTAGGTTAGGCTATACGGGTAACCAGATTGATGCCTGCTTGCATTAGAAAGCCATAATATTTGCTATTAAAAACATTTTGATAAAAATTAATTGCCATAACGCACTTGCTGCGTCCAGACTTTAAATATTTAAGGTGTAAAAGTCAAAATTGAAGTCGCCAGAAGTTTTACATTTGACACATTTTCGCTTCACTATCTGCACACTCCACATAAGATGACGAGGATCGGGTGACTTCTGTGTGACACCTGAGGCCCTGTTATGCAGAGTCCAGCCACCGTTACTGCCAATTACTTGTCCATTTACGGCGTATTTCGCCTTGGGAAGTGTTAAATTACTAAAAAAATGCGTCTATCGATCGATTCCTTGCATCCGAAGCTCCATCAATCAACTTTCTAAATGGTGCCGAAACATCCATACCACTAAATGTAAATGTCCAATTTGCGTGCCATCAATATTCATAATATATTAAGTTATCTGGGATTCATCTTCATCGTTATGTGCATCTTCTAGCTTTTTATAAACTGCCGTTTGCCAACAAATGGACAAGCTGTTGAAGAATAATTGAAGAGACTTTGAATTAATCAACAACTTGTCGATATGTTCATTAAAATGGTGTCCGGTTTGAGAGAAGTCATTTTTTAAGGTGATCATTAGATGATGTTAATTTTGAGAATGTCTGTATACAAGGACACCTATTTTAAAAGAAAATATTATGTACACAGTGTGTCCCAAACTGAATGGAAATGTATTGCTATCTCCGTTATTATTGGAGATAGGGAGACGGTTGAATTAGAAATGTTTTGTAGAATTTCATGCTCATTCCAAATATGTATTGCATTTTGCCCTGACTCTTTTCGTTTTTGAGTTATTTTGAAAAAAACAAAAATTTGTCGATTTTTTTCTTAAATATCTAAGTAGGCGTTGATCTGACATGTCTAAGACTTGCACAGTCTAATCCACGACAGGCAGTATGGATTCCGTCAGTGCAGATCAACTGCCGACCTCCTTTCCTTTGTCACCCATTCTTGGAACAAGTCTATGGAACTACACGGTGAATCGCAGATTGTCGCTCTAGACATATCCAAAGCATTCGACCAGGTCTGGCACGCAGCGCTACTTAATAAACTACCGGCCTATGGCCTACCACCAAAACTCTGTACGTGGACAGCAAATTTCCTCTCCAACCGAAGCATTTCTGTTGTCGTGGATGGTTATTCCTTTAAACTGTATCCAATTAATGCAGGAGTTCCTCAAGGTTCAGCTTTAGCCCCAACTTTGTTTCTTCTCCACATTAATGACCTCCTCTCTAGCACATCCAACCCAGTTCACAGTTACGCGGACGACAGCACCCTTCACTCCAATATACAATACACTAAGCCTGTCTCTTTAGCCCAACTAGATGAGGATCGCAGACTCATGGAGGGTTCTATCTCCGCGGATCACCAAAAAATATTAGACTAGGGAAGTAGAAATCTTGTACAATTCAACCACACCAAATCACAGTCTCGTTTTCTTTCTCATAAGAGATACACCAGCCCTAGACCCATCACAATAAACAACCAAGTTTCTCAAAGTAATGAGTCCTTTTCACTTGTTGGCATCTCTGTGGATCGAAATCTCAATTGGCACCAACATGTCACATCAATTGCAGAAGCGGCTGCTAAGAAATTAGGTTTCCTCTTCCGGGCTCGCAAATATTTTTCACCAGCTAATCTCTATACTTTATATACTTCACAAATAAGACCAAACCTCGAATACTGCTCCCACATCTGGGGTGCTGCTGCCGCTTCTACACTCTCTATCCTGAACTCCAATCAAAAGAGATCTATACGTCTCATCGGTGACCCTACCCTTACCCAAAGGCTGCCATCCCTTGCCCACCGACGTGCCGTTGGTGACCTCTCTCTCTTTTATAGATATCTGCATGGGCACTGCTCAGAGGAGCTTTCTTCCATAGTTCCTCCACCTGCTGCCCCCAACAGATCTACCAGGGGAACAGAGCGAATGCACCCTTTTACTGTCCAGGTCACCAGACATAGAACATCTTGTTATGCCCGCTCTTTTGTCCCGAGGACTTCCAAGTTGTGGAACTCCTTGCCGGCACATGTTTTCCTTCTCCCCCGAACCTACAAACCTTCAAGTTCAGAATTAACAAGTTGCCTCTTTCCTCCTTGTCGACACCCACGGTACGATAGTATTTAGGCTGTAAGCCCTCGTGGTGTGTTGTTGAAATTTAAAAAAAAAGCATCAGAATACTTTTTACAGAGTAATATTAGTGAATTTTCTTAAAAAAATTCACTAATGAGGAGATCTCGAATTTTGAATTTTGAAAAAAATTCTTCAAATGAGCGCTAATTAGGCCCCCCAGAACACATATCCGTGGTCAGTTAAAATTTTTATATGTTTATATATATATATATATATATATATATATATATATATATATATATATATATATATATATATATATATATATATATGTATCACACCGATAACTCAAAAAATAATGGGCCGATTTTGATTTAATTTAGTGAATACCTTCCTTTTGCAAAGGGCTTGGATAAGTTTTCTAGCCAGGAAAATCGGTCCAGGTTTTCCCGGAAAATTTTGTGTTTTCTTTCGAAAAAAATTTATATCTCCGGAATTAACAAAGTAAGGGCAACCAAATTTGGGTTTACGTCCTTATAGGTAAGCCACACGCTAAAATTTAGGTCTGTAGGTCAAAAGACAAAAAAGTTATAGGCATTTAAAGAAAAATAAATTGGGGTTTTCCAGAAAACGTCAAAGTTGCGATTTAAACGTCAAAATTTGCAACATTTAGGCAAATAACTTGAATCTAATACGGGCTATGGAAATAAGATGTCTCAAGAAGAATGTTTTACAAACCCTGAAGTCTTAGTTTCAACCGTCATTGTCCTTCATTTTAATAAAATATTTCCAGAAAATTCAATTCAAATAGACCCTTTCTCTGATGCTTGGAAGTATTCTTAGCTATAGAGTTTATCGTTTAATGGTATATAATTTTTGTAGAATTTTCGTAAAAAAATCAATAAAGCTCAATATATCTGTTATTATACAAGATATGAAAAAAAATTGTATATATTAATTATAGGGTGCCTTGAGCTACATCTTAAAAAATTATTTCTACAATCACAGGGTGGCCCATAAGTCGTTGGTGATACAAATTTTCTTTTTTTTTAATCAAACACGCCTTAAGTTATTGCATTTTCCATCGAAATATAATGCATGTTTGTAAGAAAAAAAATTCTGGACGCAGTAAGTGCGTTATGGTAGCGAATTTTGATCAAATGCTTAATATTTGAATAGCTCAATTTGCTAACCTATAAGGTTGACCAAGAAACGAGTTTTTTCGGGAACACTTTAAGTTAACTTTCGGAAATTTTTGTACATTTTCAAACAATAAAGTTATTTTGATGAAACATGGCACATTGTTTTTACTATATAGATTATACTGGTAACCAAATTTGATGCCTGCTTTCTTAAAAAAACACATTATTGCTATTAAAAAATAGTTTTATGAAAATTCACTACCATAACGCACTTGCTGCGTCCAGAGTTTTTTTTTGTACTATTCTCAACTTTGGATGGTCATTTGTTTTTGAGTTACAGGTATCAACATTTGTTCATATTATGGAAGCCAGATTGGATTTTTTGCTCATGTGAAAAGAGATTTCCAACGATGTACAACATGCTAGAGAAATCTTGTAATTGCAGTGACAATTTTGAAAAAAAAAACGTTTTGAGGATACGAGGCTCAGAAAACAAATGACAAAAAAAGTGTTCAAAAAGTAGTAGGTTATGGAGTTTAACAATAGACTTCTACTTTTAACATAATTTGCAGCAATGATTCACGATAAAAAAAAGAGGAACTTTGAGCACACCAATGAATCGGCCCATTATTACAAATGATATTATACATTAGAATATTATCCTAAAAAATGATATAAATTTATTAAATAGGTTAACCTAGTAAATAACTAAATTTACTAACAGAACTCAATGAAAAGCAGAATAATGATTTACGAAGACGCCTCTAAAGATTGTTTGATTTTAAAACGTAAGTCAACTGAAAAACAGCAGAATAAAGGTTGCTATGGATATACCACTATTGCTACAATTAAGAATACTGTCATTCTTAATTATCTGAACAATTTGAGGTGTATTTCAGACGTTGCTTAAAATTTTATACTAAATAGTTTGTTTGCTGTTTATTTTAAATATTATTCAACAATATATTCAGTAATGAAGAATATTTTGACATGTTGGAATGTTATATTCGTTCTAACCAAAATACTGAGGCAGCTGCAAATTCATATCAAAACAACTACCCAGAAATACGACAACCAAACACCAAAATATGTCGCAGGATAGTGACCAAACTATTCAACGACGATAGCTTCCACGCCAAGAAACTACCAATGCCTAGAAATTAAGAAAGAAGTAATGCCTTCTTATAGGTTTCAAACGAAGACCCTCCGCAATCTGTTCGGTTTTATGGTGAACAAATTGACGTTCCAAAAACTACGGCACACCGTGTATTAAAACAAAGTCATTACCATCCGTACAAACCTACAATCGTGCAAGGCTTAAATGTTGACGATTACCCTAAGAGACTTCAATTCTGCAGATAGTATCAACGACAATGTCAGCAAGATGAAAATTTTCATTTGAAAATAATATGGACTGATGAATCCAGATTTACAAATTGTGGTGTGTATAATCGCCATAATAGGCATATTGGGCAAATGAAAATCCCCATCTAAAGGAAGAAAGACGATTGCAAAGCAGCTTTGGTATTAATGTTTGGTGCCGCTTATTAGGTAAAAAAACTGTTTTTTTTAATTTGTAGATTAGACAGTTAATTTAAAAAAAATTCAGGTAGCTTCATTGTTGGTCCGTCCTTTTCTGAAAATAATTTAACTGGGGAAAGGTATCTTAATCTATTGAGAAATGATATCTCACCAACCAACAATTAGAAGAGTTCGTGATAATTTAGACGAGATTTGGTACCAACAAGACGGTTGTCCAGCTCACAATTTTAGGATCGTCAAAGAATTTTTGTACCAAAATTTTAATAATCGTGTCATTTGTAACATTGGTGTGCTCGAAGTCCTGATATAACACCCATGGATTTTTATTTTTGGGGTACTCTGGAAAATGATGTGTATAAATTCGATCCATCATAAAATATCAATGAATTACGAAACAGAATCACGGAAGCTATAAATCATATTACCAAAACACACTCACCAGAGTTTGCAGGCATGTTTCAAAAATGTGTATAAAGTGCATTGAGCAAAACGGTGGCCATATTAAACAATTTTCTTTTTAGTGTATTTCTAAGTTTCTATTGTATTATTAGTTGAGTTCCGTTTTGTGTTGTTTTGTGGTGTTTTAGTTTCTATTTGTTATTGCCGGGTTTCGTTATTAAACTGTTTTACATAATATTACCCAGTTTTATTTCCTAACTAAGTATTGTAAATTAAATCACAATATTTTTTTATCGTGAATCATTACGGAAAATTATGTTAAAAGTTGAAGTCTTTTGTTAGACTTCATGGCCTACTGCTCTTTGAACACTTTTTTTTGTCGTTTGTTTTCTGGTATTGGATTTCATAGCCTACTATCCTCGAGACGGTTTTTCTCAATATTGTCAGTGCAATTACAAGACTTCTCAAGCATGTTGTACATCATTGGAAAACTCTTTTCCCAGGCTATCACATGAGCAAAAAATCCGATATAGCTGCCATAATAAAAACAAACGTTGATACCTGTAGCTCAAAAACAAATGGCAATCCAAAGTTGAGAATAGCACAAAAAGATTACTTTGTAAAAAGTGGCCAAATAATGTGCAAGTCTTAGACATGCCAAATCAATGCCTACTTAGATATTGAAGAAAAAAAAATCGACAAATTTTGGTTTTCTCAAAATAACTCGAAAGAGAAAAAAGGCAGGGCAAAATGCAAGTCATATTTGGAACGAGCATGAAATTCTACAAGACATTGCCAATTCAACCGTCTCTCTATTTCTAATAATAACGGAGATAGCAATAAAATTCCCATCCAGTTTGGGACATTTACAAGAAAACCACCGAATGCTTAAGACAAAGAAGTTCTGATTTAGAAAGCACGTTATGGTAGGAAATTTCTTTGGAAATTAATTTTAACAAAAATGTTTTGTTAAATATTAAAAAAAGTTCGGGTAACAGCAAGTGCGTTATGGTAGCCAATTTTCATTAAATGTTTCAAATTTGAATAACTCAATTTTCTATAAACTTAGCAAATTCAATTTTGGTATAAACAAGGCAGCATATTCCCCAAATTTCATTAAAACATCTTTGTAATTTTTGGAAAAAAAGTTAAATCTTGGCAGATAGTGAGGTTTACATACCTACCAAATTTCATCAAAATAAGTTTGTTATTTTTGGTGAATTTTTATTTACAAAATTCACTAACAGAAGGGTATTGATGGTGAGCGTTGCGAAATTTTTTTTTAACGAGCGCCCATATCCGGGGTCAGTTTAAATGTTTGTATGTTTATATATATATATATATATATATATATATATATATATATATATATATATATATATATATATATATATATATATATATATATATATAGTGTGTCCTACATTCGCTTCTCCATACAGGGATCTAGGTTTTTTGTTATACCAACAGCAAATGTTAAACGGGGAAAGTTTTAGAGGAAGCTTACTGAATTCAATATCCGGCTTCTGGTTTACGATTGGTCAATTGGTTCTGGAAATATCGCCGAAACAACCAAAATGGCGGGTTTCGATTTTCGCCAGTAAATCCGAAACGGTTAAAGTGACAGCAAAATGTGACATTAATGGGACACTTTTTGAAGACGAATCAGATGGCGTGTATAACATGTTTCTATCGCCTGTTGTTATCCAGCAACCCGCCTCAACTTTAATTTTTCTTATGGCCGCCATATTGGATTTATCGATTTTTGGAGAAAGTGTAAAAGTTCTAGTTTAGTGGTGTCTTACAAGTGCATAAAAGATTTGAGTATTATCTAAATATCACACTTCGTAAAGTTAAATCTTATTTGTTTCTAAGTAGGCCATGTTTTTTGTCAGAAAATTGGGTTTTTATAAGTTAAACTTGTTTTCCATCTAAGTAGGTTTTGACTTTGACGTTAAACAATTTGAAGTGTCAAAGTATGTGTTTTAATAAGACGCTTTGTATCATTAAAATCATAAATTTGGCAGACAAATCGTTGAAAACTATTGAAAATGGCCGGTATTCCCTATTCAAATGAAGAGAAGTTTGACATGTTAACGGTGTACTTGAAGTCACACCGAAACGCCGACATTACCTCAGCAAGGTATTTGGAGATGTACCCCGAACGACGGCAGCCTCATAAAGCTCAATTTAAAAAAAAACTAGTTAATTTAAATAACCAAGGGGCCTTCGAACAATCTAGAAGCGGATACAACATTGAAAATGAAAATCGTGACAGAAACATTTTACAAGCTGTCAACGAAAACCCTAGTGCATCGTTGAGAACTGTAGAACGGAATATTCGTGTATCAAAATCAACGGTACACAGAGTGTTAAAAAAGAACATGTACCATCCATACAAACCCACAATAGTTCAACGACTTAAGGAAACTGATTTTCAAAGACGAATGGGGTTCTGTGATTGGAATATTAGGAAGTGTAACAAAAACCATGATTTTGTTAGTCATGTCTTGTGGTCCGATGAGAGTAGGTTTACGAGTTGTGGAGTTTTAAATAGGCACAACACCCATCATTGGGCTTTGAAAGCCCCTCAAGAAGTGTCAAAGAGAAGCCTGCAAACCAGATTTGGAATTAACATTTGGTGTGGGATCATTGGTTATTTAATCTAATTACCTTTTAGTGAATTTTCTTAAAAAAAATCACTAATGAGGAGATCCCGACTTTTGAATTTTGAAAAAATTTCATCAAATGAGCGCTAATTAGGCCCCCCAGAACACATATCCGGGGTCAGTTTCAATTTTTATATGTTTATTATATATATATATATATATATATATATATATATATATATATATATATATATATATATATATATATATATATGTATGTATGTATCACACCGATAACTCAAAAAATAAAGGGCCGATTTTGATTAAATTTGGCTTATACCTTGGCTTGGACAAGTTCGTTATCCAGAAAAATCGGCCCAGGTTTTCCCGGAAAATTTTGGGTTTTCTTTCGAAAAATTTTTATATCTCCGGAATTAACAAAGTAAGGGCAAACAAATTTGGTACTCGGGTATATATCCTTATAGGTAACCTACCTACCAAAATTTAGCTCCGTGGGTTAAAAGACAAAAAAAGTTAAAGGTATTTAAAGAAAAATAAATTGGGGTTTTCCTCAAAACGTCAAAGTTGCGATTTCAAACGTCAAAATTAGCAACGTTTAGGCAAGGAACTTGAATCTAATACGGGCTATGGAAATAAAATGTCTCAAGAAGAATGTTTTACAAACCCTGAAGTCTGAGTTTCAACCGTCATTGTCCTTCATTTTACTAAAATGTTTCCAGAAAATTTACTTTCAAATAGACCCTTTCTCCGATGCTTGGCAGTAGCCTTAGCTATAGAGTCTATCGTTTAATGGTATATAATTTTTGTCAAATTTTCGTAAAAAATCAATAAAGCTCAATATATCCGTTATTATAAAAGATATGAAAAAAAATGTATATATTAATTATAGGGTGTCTTGAGCTACATCTTAAAAAATATTTCTACAATCACAGGCTGGCCGATAAGTCGTTGGTGATACAATTTTTTTTTTTTTTTAAATCGAACAAGCCTTATGTTATTGCATTTTTGCGTTTTCCATCGAAATATAATGCACGTTTGTAAGAAAAGAAATTATGGACGCAGCAAGTGCGTTATGGTAGCGAATTTTGATCAAATGCTTCATATTTGAATAGCTTAATTTGCTATTAACCTATAAGGTTGACCAAGAAACGAGTTTTTTCGGAAACACTTTAAGCTTACTTTCGGAAACTTTTCACATTTTCAAACAATAAAACTATTTTGATGAAACGTGGCACATTGCTTTTACTATATAGGTTATTCTGGTAACCAAATTTGATGCCTGATTTCTTAAAAAACACACATATTTGCTATTAAAAACATTTTTATGAAAATTCACTACCATAACGCACTTGCTGCGTCTTTGAGTTTTTTAATTGGGCACCTATTGTAAATTGTTAATCATTTCAGGAAATTGACTTATAGGACCATTTTTGTTTGACTACAACCTAAACTGACAGATGTACCTAGAGCTTTTGCAGAACCAGGTTGTGCCAGCTTCACGAGCTACTCTAACCGAACATGGGTTTAGAAGAACCTGGTTTCAACAGGATTTACGGGTCACAATACCAACCAAGTCAGGAACTTTCTAAGAGAGCAGCTTGGCGAAAGAATTATTTCCTTAAATGGTACAATATATTGGCCTCCTAGATCCCCTGATCTTTCGCCCTTGGATTGTTACTTATATGGTCACATAAAGAATGAGGTCTATGAATTTGCTCCCCTTGGGACCATATGCATCCTCAGACAAAGAATTTTGGACACATTTAGAAATAGTATTAACAGGAATACACTTGTTAGGGTTAAGCGAAAAACATTTACCAATTGTCAAAAATTTGTCGATGCAAATGGACGTCATTTTGCAAATCTGTAAATGAATAGCCGGTTACAAAGCAGTTAAGGACTTAATTAGATTTTACTTATTAATTTTAAATCGTTATTTACGTCCATGTTCTATTGAAAATTCAATGCGTTTAATACATTACTTATTAGTGTTATTTTCTGACAAATAAAACATTGCCTCCTTAGAAAAAATAAGACCTAACTTTACGAAGTGTGATACTCAAATCTTCTATGCACTTGTGAGACATCACTAGACTAGAAACTTTACGCTCTTTCCAAAAATCGAAAAATCCAATATGGCACCCATAAGAAAAATGAAAGTTGATGCGGGTTACTGGATAACAAAAGACGATAGCCCAAGCAACAAATTTAGACATGTTAACCAGCACTCGAGTCCAAATAACCTAACCAAGTTGTAATTTAGTAATAATTAACCAAAATGTTGCCTTAATTGTCATAATGACTACAAATTTGGAAATGCGGCTCCGAACTAGCTTACTTTTGACTATTAAAATTACTCCAAAGTCAATAACTTACAAGTAACTAAATTGGTAAAAAATTGGTTTAATTTTACTCATAAAATATACTTGAATATACTTTTGTGTTTCAATTCCAGAGTTAGTAATTTTTAGGTCGAAGTGTGCCCTAAATTGGACTGAAAATCGACTACTAAGTCCAGGTACCTGAAATACCCACTTTAAGGTAATTTATTACCTAATATTAACCTGCAATATGTCTCTGTGGTATAGTAAATTGGAGGTCTTCTTATGAAGTCCAGCTTACATATATATTACCAATTTCATTGCAATACAGCACAGGAAATATTTTAGGCACTGAGCTAACCTAAAATGGCTTTCTGATCGGCTATAAAGTCATAATTACTGCAGAAATGGTCTTCCAAGTCAAATTGCCTACTTTCAAGTTGAAAATACCCATAAAATCTGACTTGAAATAAAAATTGTCCTCAAAGTTCAAAGTGTACAGCAGTGAAATACATTTGTGAATCTTAAAGGTGTGTCAGTTGATAAACTTCATCAATAAAAGTTTATTCTTGTTGTTAATGTGCGTGCACCAGTAACAAATATAGTGTTTGAAACCAATAAAAGTTTACAGACATACTACAAACTCTTATAGAGTAGTAAAGAATGCTCACAGAAAAATAGTGATAGATGCTGATCATTCAAAGTGGCTTACATCAAATCAGCACGTTTCCCTCTTCAATATAATACATCCGTTTTCATGCCAAATGGAGTGAAGCAGTGGCAACACGGTCAGCTGTCATGTTTATGTTTATTTACTTATTTTATTTTGTTTCTATTTTCTATTAATGTCTATATATTATGGAATCAAAGACCAAAAGCACTGTATAATCATTCCTATATGTCTCTTGGCTGTGCACGGATATAAGTAATATATATTTCTATACACGAAAATGTTTCATTTCTAATAGATTCAAACAAAATTCGTTTACCATATAGTTGAAATTCCCATAATAGGACAAAATGCCTTCAAAGTTTGGTTAGTTTGCCCTGTCATTAGGAATTGTGACTTATAGGTAAAAAAACAGGGCAAAATTAACTGTCAGGTCAATAATGTTAGAAGGGCAGCCATATTAAATTAATTTTGTGGTATCCATCTTGATTGTATTGGAAAATGAAAAATAATTTTTTGGTAAATATAGTGTAATCAAATTTTAGTTCGATAAAAACATTAAATAATGATTGTATACCATGACGACAAGATAGCTTTGTGTTGTTTACATCACCAATCCTCCAAAATCAGAATTTCAAGAATTTTGAATAATTTTTTATTTCACTAATTTTATCTTTTATACGGGCGCTCGAATTTTATCGAAGTATCATCATAATGTTAACAGAAAAAAACATAACCACAGTGAGTTTTGTCTTTATACAGTGCGAATCACCTTTATCATTGTTGCAAATATTTGAAGTAAGTTCTTTGATCATTCAAGATGTCATTTTTTGACAAAGATGGACAATATCTCTACTACTCTACTGTTTGTTTATACATACATAACCACAGATCCTGCAGAACCGGATAATGTCACATGCGTAGTTCGTTGTTAAGAACGTCACGGCACTCGGCGCCTAGATGTCAGATTCAAGTAAAGCATAGCACATATTTACCAATATATTACGTCTATTGGCCCAATGTTGAATGAAAATGCCCTAAATATAACTAAAACGCCTTGGTCAAAACGCCTTGCTGGACATATTATCGACTTCCATATTACTTTGACTTTATTCCCCACCTTGGTAATATACACTTAAATTTTACTTGAAAATGACCTGTGGTGATTTGGTCTCCGACCTATTGGTAGGGCGATTTTACGTCAATTTGACTTTAAATGTTGCTTGGGAGAGACATGTCATACACGCCATCTTATTCGTGATTTAATGAGAGAAAAGCGTACTACTTATTAACAGGCAACCTTGACACTTTGGATTATTTAAGGTCAAAGTCAGACCCTCCTTAGATGGAAAAAATGCTTAACCTCTAAAAACCCAATTTTCTGACAAATAAAACATGGCCTCCTTAGAACAAATAAGACCTAACTTTACGAAGTGTGATATTTCGATGATACTCAAATCTTTTATGTACTTGTGAGACATCACTAGACTGGAAATTTTACGCTCTTTCCAAAAATCGAAAAAATCCAATATGGCGGTCATAAGAAAAATGAAAATTGATGCGGGTTGCTGGATAACAAAAGAAGACAGAGACAATTCATACACGCTATCTTATTCTTCTTAAAAAACTGTCCCAATAATGTCACATTTTGACAGCTGCCAATTTAACCGTTTTTGATTTACTGGCGAAAAACGCAATCCGATATTTTTATTTTTTCCGCGATATTTCCAAAACCAATTGACCAATCGTAAACCTGAAGCCGGATATTGAATGCACTAAGCTTCCTCTAAAACTTTCCCTATTTAACCTTTGCTGTAGGTATAATAGGAGCCCGGATCCCTGTATAGAAAAGCGAATCTGGGACACACTGTATAGGTACCCAACCGATAACTCAAAAAATAATTCACCGATTTGGATAAAATTCGGCAGGTACCTTTCTTTTATTAATGGCTTGGACAAGTTCGTTATCGAGGAAAATCGGCCAAGGTTTTCCGGACAAATTTTGAGTTTCCTTTCGAAAAAAAATTTGTTCTCCGAAGATTACAAATCTTTTTAATGAAATTTGGTGAATATGTTGCATTGGGAATGGCCTCATCAGATACCAAAATTCAACTTTCTAAGTTTATAGAAAATCGAGTTATTCAAATTTAAAGCATTTAATGAAAATTCACTACCATAACGCACTTTCTGCATCCCGAACATTTTTATATACAATTTTACTTCCACATGGTCAATACGTATGGCGTCGGTGACAAAAAATCGAAACATTTTTTTTCGCTTAAAAGTCGTAAAAGGCGTCAAAACACATAGAAAATATGATATGGAAACGAAAATTTTTTGCGTCTGTCGTCTGTCGTCTGCCGCTCTGTCGGTTTGTCAGTCTGTATGTCTGTTTGTAGCCACGATAACTTTAGAACCAATTGAGATATCGTCGTCAAATTTGATGAATTGATGAATTGATTTGAAAAATGGAGGAAGATTTGGTGAAAATTTACCTTTTTCGTTAAAAAACCGTTTTAAAAGTTAAAGTCCGTCAATTTTATAGAAAATTAACCCATTAACGCCCAAATTCTTTTTTTTTTCGTCAAAATTCTATAAAATTTTAATATGTTGCTGCTATATTGCACCTAAAGTCAGTGAGTGATCAAAATGATCAAAAAGATTTAGTTTTTTTCAAAAAAGCTGTCCTATAAATAGGACACTGGGAGGATATGAATAGTTTTGCGGAATGAAAGTAAAATTTGAAAGATGATTAAAATATTTATTTTTCAAAAACTACAACGACATAGGTCGATTCTACAGAGAAAAAATAAGGCAGCATAGTATAAATAATCAAATAAGGAATAAACAAGATGTATAAAATAAATTACTCATGGCTTGAGGTGGTATTTAGGGAAACATTGAGTGCATAAAGTAACGTTGCACTTGCTGCAGAAAGTAGTCGGCTTACCCGAGCAGTTTGCATACTGACAGCGCCGTTGTTTTTCACGTTTTTCCAGAAAATGTCCTCTTTCATCATATCTGACACCATCAAAAACCTTTGACCTGGAAGTTGAAGGGAAACTTAGGGGTCTACCTTTTAGAACACGTTTACCATGCCCAATTTTTAGGTATTCAACTGCAATTGATCTCCTAAATTCCTTTATGGAAATTGATTTCTTGCCATGAATTTTTCGATATAAAAGAAAAGCATTCACCACGGCCATATCAATAATGCGTGTCACTAGGGACCAATACCACTTTTTTCCCCTCACTGAAATATTGTGTTTTTCCAACAGCCAATCGTGCTGGTCTACACCGCCCACTAATGGTTATAATTGTAAATTAGTCTTGGCTGGGGAAGAGCAACTCGCTCTTTTTTTTCTTTGCTCCACCGAGGAGCAAACGCTATTGGTTCAATTTCAAGTTCTTTAGTCGAATTAAGTGGACATTTTTGCGTCCTATTTTCCCTAATGGTCCCCGTCGCTCGAAAACCTAGGTCTTTTAGTCTACACAATAATGTATAGCTAGTCAAAAAGTTATCAAAATAAATGTAATAACTTTTAGGGTCTTCAACCACAGACAACATTTTGGTAACTACTCTGGTATATGGAGAAATTGAAACAGGAGCCATCGTTTCCACACATAGCCCATAATTTATAGCCAAATCTGATAGGTTTTGCCCTTATAAACTGCTTCAGTGGGTGGTGTCCATAGTATCGAACAATCATTTCATCAATGGATAGATTTGATTGAAACACTCCCCATTTAGAAAAATTTGAGTTTACGATTTGAATAAGAGGTCTAATTTTGAAAGATTTATCGTGCTTATTTTCATCGGCTTTGGTATTGTCTTGAAAGTGAATAGGGATTTAATTTCTAAATATGCATTGCAACTCATAGCATTACGAACCAAAGGTATTCCTAAATCCCCACTCTCGGACCAGTAGTCCCTTTCACTTGGTAAAGTGTGATAACCAGAAAATATTAGAAATCCCAGAAAAATTTTGATCTCATCTATAGATATACTAAATGAGTGCTTATTTTTTTGACTGGCATACCTCAGAGTTTCTTCCACGATCATATTATAAACATTTTCAACGAAAAATTGTTCAAAAATACCAACAGGAGTTGCTTCTTGTAAAACTAGTTTCAGTTCATGGAGCTTTTGACTTGGGATGTCTTGTATTGGATCAGATCTATACTCTGGAGAAATTCTTTTCCAGTCTGCTGTGATAGTTGGTTTGGCAAGTCTTCTTTTCTTTGCAGGCAGGTGGCAATCTGCTGAAGTGGCAGGGCTATTTGTGAAAGGAGATGACGGCCGGCTTCTAGCTGAAGTTGAAGCTTGACTTTTGGTTACCAATGATGCTAATGGCAAGCTGTCTTCATCATCATTGTCTTTTTCTATTGTGTCACTTTTTTCATCTGGGTCTTCTTCATCACTGTTGATATCTACCTCTATATTTCCTGGTATGTCAGTGACCATAGGTATGCCAAGATCTCTATCATCAAATTCTTCCTCATCGGTCAATTCATCGACTTCAGGTGGTAGAGCTAACATTTCTGCTTCACATTCCGCTGAAAGCGCATACTCCCAGGCTTCCTCCATGGTTTTGAATACCCTTCTCATTTTTGTTGATTTAGAATGAAACCTGAAATAAAATTCATATATTATGAGATAATGGCTAAGATGGCCAAATATTTCCTGAAACGCCCAGCGTCATATTTATATGACATCAGGATTTCCAGGCCTATGCACAAAAATCAAGATTTCCTAATCGTAATATACCACATCGTCAAACGTTTGCCATTGTTGAACGTAGAGCTCGGGAAACGGGTTCCTTTTTCTTAATAAATGCTGGAGGACAAGTTCATGTAGTGAACGAACGTACAGAGGAGCGTCTTCCAGACAGTATTGAAAGTGAGCCTCAAACCAACACCAGACGACTATCCAGGTAGTTACGTATAACACAGACGACGGTCGATAGAATTATCCGACGCAATCTGCTGCATCCCTATCGCCTTTAAAAAATCGAACCAGGTTTTCCGAGAAAATTTTGATTTTTTTTTCAAAAAAAATTTTTATCTCAAAAAATAGAAAGCCTATGGTAACCAAATTGGGTACGTAAGTTTACAATATTAAAAGGAAACTACACACCAAAATTTATATTTCTATGTTAAAAGACAAAAAAGTTATAAAACAATATTTGGTGCCTGATCATTTCTATGAAAATTCACTACCACAACGCACTTGCTGCGTCTTTTTTCTTTATTTACATTTGGTAAAAACAGAGTCAAAGTCACTAATTACACATTAATATACCTACCTAGTAAATTGTTTTAACGGATATATGCTACAAAGTAAATAAATTTTACACAAACATACAATGCACGGTTTTAAAATTAAAACTTTCGTAAAAATAAAATAATTTGTTTTCATATAGACTTTTGCTACCGTAACTCACTTTTCGGAACTAATTAATTTTCAGTAACAAAAATGCGGTACAAATATTTCACCTTGGTAGTTCCTTCTATGTTTATTAAGATGTCTTTAATTTGAATAACAATATATTTTTTTATACGTGAACGAATTGATAATTACTGTATATTAATTCACCAAAATCATAGCGCACCTAAATTTATGGCAAAAATTTTAATTATTATACGATAAGTTGGTAATATTTCATCATTAAACCGAAGAAGAACTTCCTTATAAAATAATTAACAGTTAAATTAGTTAATAAACGTCAATAAATGAATAAATTATTGAAAAAATGTGTGTAGGCTAACACCAAATAAACAAACACACGGAGACGCAGGTATGCTTACAAGGTGTTGCATCCAAATTCTGGTTAGAAATATGTTAACACTTTCCTTTTAGTGAATTTTCTTTAAAAAATGATCTAACGAGGAGATCGCGACTTTGGAATTTAAAAAAAAAATCTTCAAATGAGCTCAAACTAGGACCCCTGGAACCCAAATAATAATAATAATAATAATAATAATAATAATAATAATAATAATAATAATAATAATAATAATAATAATAATAATAATAATAATAATAATAATAATAATAATAATAATAATAATAATAATAATAATAATAATAATAATAATAATAATAATAATAATAATATTGATTTGGTTCTTTAGTTACAATTATTGTAAATCGGACAAGTCAAAAAACTTACAAGATAAAAAAGATAAAAAACGTATCACAACTTATCATAAGGGTACGTGCCCAAAAATCTAAAATAGAACGAGCTTCACATTACAACAAAAAATTTACGTTTACAGTGCAGCTTCACAAACTTCACTCAAACTATAAAAACTATGAGTAATTAAAGCAACCTTCAGTTGCTTTCTAATTTTTTTTGTACAGTTTGTGTCCTTCAGAGAACCAGGCAGCTGGTTGTACAAAAAGCAACCCGCATAACATGGCGACTTCTTAAAAAAAGAATGGTAACATTTATTCAGGTGAAAAGTATTTTTTTCACGAGGGTTGTATCCATGAAAATCCGAGTTGATAACAAATTTTCTCTTGTTTCTATGAATGTAAGTTAACAGATGGAACAAATAAACTGATGCTAATGTCATAATGTTATTTTTCTTAAAAATGTCACGACAAGAGTGCCCATAAGGTAGATTGTATATTAATCTCAGGATTCGTTTCTGTAGCACAAATATTCTATGGCAGTCCGAAGATTGTCCCCAAATAACGATACCGTAACTCAGATGTGAATAGACAGCCACGTAATAGACTTACAGTAGATGTTCCGAGCTTAAGGAATCTTTAAGCATCAAAATTTCATAAAACGCGGAATTGAATTTCTTGCACACGTGATCAATCTGGTCTATATATAACAGGCTACTGTCAATTCTAACACCCAAAAATTTTGTCACCTTTTTGAAACGCACCGCATTTCCGTTCACCAGAATAGTGCTGTCGCATATCCTCTCTCTTCGGTGGCAGTTATGCATTTCAAGAGAAAATGTCTTGTCATAGTTTAAAATTAGTCGATTTCTATAACACCATTCAGCAAAAGATTGTACCACTGATATTAATTTTAATTCAGTTTCATCCACCGTAGACAACAATAAAAGTGTCATCGGCGCACATGAAGACTTTTCCGTCTTGTATAAATTGCGGCAAATCGTTTACATAGAGTGTAAACAAAAGTGGGCCAATGACACTTCCCTGGGGTGTGCCCATACTTACACTATATTTTTGGGAATTAATATTATTCACTTTTACAAGTAACTGTCGGTTGGTGAGATGCGAAAGTAGAAGGTAGTTGCAAGTGCCTCTTATCCCCAACGCCCACATCTCCTCCTTAACAAAAAAAGGATTTACTGTGTCAAAGGCAGAAGACAGGTCAAAAAATAAGGTCACCACAATGTAATAGAAGTCCATTCTTTCATTTACATTTTTGAATGTATTCGATAAGGGCAGTTTCTGTAGAATGATCAGTTCTAAATCCGTGTTGTGGTGGTGATATTATATTATTAGCGTTTAAAAACTTGACCGTCCCTCTATGTACTGCCCTTTCTATGATCTTTGAAAAAATGCTTAATATAGAAATGGGAAGATAGTTCTCCAAATTGGTACTGTCTCCCGCCTTCAACACAGAAACAACCACAGCCAGTTTCAATATGTCAGGGAATTTTCCTAGACATATTCAGAAATTTATAATCTTTGTAAGTGGCGCGGATAGCTCAGCAGCACATTGCTTAATAATTTTTATTGGAACATCATCACAGCCGCTTGATTTTTTATTAGGAAGTTCGTTGATGATGTTAGTAACTTCACATTCAGTTACAGGTGTTATAGAAAGTGTTTTGGGCTTATATAGTTCGCCCGTGCAGCTATCAGACATCTGGCCCCCGAAATGCAACATGAGCTTTGTCTCAGCAACACATGAAAAATATCCAGCAAGTACCTCAGCAATTTCTACCTTACTAGTTATATTTTTGTTTCCGTATAGTAAATTCGAAATGCAGTGCTCTTCACTAGGTTTGTTTTTCTTAAGATTAACAAGCTGCCATAGTGCTTTAGTTTTATTTGGGGCGTTACAAATATAAGATGCTGTGTAGTTTTGTTTTTCCTGTTTAATTAGGCTATTTACCTCGGCTTTCAATACTTTATACATAGCATTAATCTCCCTCTCTCCCGATTGTTTTCGCATTGAATTTAAAAGCCTTAGGTCATTAAGTTTTTGCTGCAGAGTTGGTGAAAACTTGATTTGATATTTTACGTTACAACCGAAATTTACAACTTTTTTAGTTTTCGGACAAGCTACCTTAAAACACCACACAAAAGTGTCGAATTTTTTTTTAATGCCATGTCTACATCCTCAATTTCACAAATTGAAATCGTATGTGCTCGCAAAACGAAATTTAAATTCGTTAATTGTCATCTCACTTATAGGTCAAAAGACAATTTCTCTTTTAGCCCCCATGGAAGAGTGGCCAGTTCCGTTCGCTACGGGGAACGTAACTGCCTGAGCGTAATGGTCCGAGATTCCTGGATCAAAGTTGTCTACAACAACACCCTCAGTATTTGTTATATTTGTTAATAGATAATCAATGCTACTACTACTCAAGACGTCACCCGATCTAAAGACCCTTGTCGGAGTATTAACAAGAGAAGCTAAATTGTAAGAATGCAATAGATCGTCTATTATTTTATAATCAAGCGATCCATCCCTATTTATGTTGAAGTCGTCTGTTACATAAACAAATCTGTATCTCTGAATAACAGTTTTAAGGAGTTTACACAATAGGTCGCAAAATACCCCAAAGTTGGCTGCAGGCGACCTATAAAAATTGACAATACATGTCTGTTTATCATAATATAGCAGCATATTCAAAATCAAGCTCAACTAAGAGTCTATTTAAATAAGCCAATGGTTTAAATTTCTGTACAGATGCTTCAGTGGCGAAAATAATTGACCCACCGTGTCGGTGGATCGTTCGTACAAATGCATCGACTTTGACATAACCATCAAGAGCCACAGCATTACAATTTGATTGTGTTAACCAATGTTCACAGATACAAATAAATCGCGATTTCGTTCTTTCAAGAAACAGTTCTAAAATATTAATTTTATTTGTTAAACACTGAATGTTTATATGTAGCAAGTCTATCTGCCTAACGTCTCAATTTAGAATAGGGTCACCGGGAGTGCACCTGTTAGCGTGAGAAAAGTTAAAAACATTGCTACTTACTGTTGTGATTTCATTATCTAGTAAGACGTCACAATCACTATGTTGGTCGCGGCTCAGTTCTCTTGTGATAAAATCTGTAATCTTTCACTATTACACCAGTAGGCCACTTTTCCTCGTCGAAGATATCATTTTTGTTTTCTTTCGAGACACTCACTCTAAAATTCCTATTGTTACCTTTCCATACAAGTTTAAAGCACTCCCACTTTAATGTCGGCCAGTTTTCTGCAAAAAACTCCCCCATCACAGAAACATCCACGTCGTCCCTTACTCTCCCTACAAATATCTACGAAACCTCATCTGCTCCCCTTATTTTGGCAGCAGCCGAATTGCTGCCCTTACCCGTAATCACCTGTTGATGTCTTCTTATTACCGGCGACCGAAATCCACCGCTGTTCACAGTCGGGTTCGCCTTTCCAGCCATCGCACCGACGTTATCACTGTCAGTCGACTTTATATATATATATATATATATATATATATATATATATATATATATATATATATATATGTATATATATATATATGTATATATATATATATATATATATATATATATATATATATATATATATATATATATATATATATATATATATATATATTGATATGGTTACTAAAGGGGGCCACATATACATATATACACATACATAAACACATTTTACCACAAATTATACTAAACACAAACAACAACTTACCTTTGGTGTATGCAATGTTTTTTGCACTATAAGGCAGGGAGAAACTAAATTTTACAGATATATATGTGTTAAAAGGAGGCAAGGCAAGTGTAAATGTATGACAAGTTTAATTAGATAGTTTAAGGTATTATTGTTTGCTAGCTGTTATGTAATTTAAGATGTTATTGTTTGTTAGAATTAAGGATATTGTTAGCTTTAAGAATAGTAAGATGTCAAAATTTGAGTGTTAAATTGTAAGAAATGTCATTTCATAACCTATATTTAAGTCAGCAGTTTTTTATTTAGGACAGACGTCAAACTGACACTAAAATTATAGTTAGGTTAATTATTCTCTCATTGACTAACAACAATGTATGTATCCGAGGAGATGATGGGAGAGAATTATTGTGTTAAAAATTTGATAGGATATTTTATTTGAAGCAGGCATAAAGCAGTTTTTTGATTAGTTACGCTGGTTACGGAGGAAAAATAAAAAAACAAGAAGGGTAAAAGTTTGGATAAAATCATAAGATTGAAAATTGTAAAAAAAAATTTGATAGATGGGAACATTTGGATTAAATTATTAGAGGGGAATTTTTGTAGTAAGAGAGAAAATCGACAGGGATCGCTGGCCTGATAATCCAACACAGGAAAGTCAGCTAAGGCAATAAAGTCTGAGTAAGTACAGTAAAGCAATAACTTACCTTTTGTTGTGTGAAACATCCATCGCTCCAAAAAAGTAACAAAACTATTATATATATCAACCGAAAATAAAAGGGGGCCATTGGTAAATAATCATCTTCAGACTTCCATTTATAACACCAAGTGCCTGCAGCATCATCTTTTGACCTTAAAGGTCAGTAGCCGTGGGCTACCAGTGAAATAACTTGTCCATTGACTGCACGTCGAAATAAAGAGTAATATAAACCATAAGAACACCAGTAGGTGTCGGTACATATTGGTTTATAAGCAGCAACGATCGTGTACATATAGGGATCTTAAAATTAAGCAAGTAATACTGATTAGTTCATTTTCTGGGGGATTTTCATTGTTAAAAGTAAGATAGAAGTAAGAAAGAGCTCTAAATTTAGAGATAAAACAAAATAGATTGTGAATAGTATTAGGCATTTGTCAGTTGTGTTTGATTTAATAAATATATAAGTTCTGTGAGCGTATAAGGACCTTTGTTTTGTTTTCTTTAACATATATTTATAAGCATTTTGAGTAAAAATCAGAGGGGGAATACATTTCAAAATTTAATCATACTTTTGGAAATAATAATAAAAATTTTGATAGGACTTGAACCCACCAGCTTAAAGAAGCTCCCTGTTTTAAGAGTAAGTATATCCATGCTATCAATTTGTTTATATCACATGCAGCAATAAAAGACATTGGGTACACCAGGGTGGAAGTCAAATACACGTATATTTAATAAACTTTTTTTTTCAGCATAATTCACTCAACTTTACAGGTAGATAAAACTCACAAGATAAAATACACTTCGAAATTAACATCACAAAAAGCAATAAAACATATTTAAGTCAGCCACCATATCAAGTATTTCAATATACCTAATAATAATAATATAAAACTTAAAATAAACCTTTCCCTATTTCAATTATCACCCAATAGTGGGACTAAAACAACACTAGCTTAAATTAACTTAACTATATCAATTAGCGCCCAAAAACGTGGGAATATAATTTTCCTAGATAGATTAAATCATAACTATAACAATATATATATATATATATATATATATATATATATATATATATATATATATATATATATATATATATATATATATATATATATATATATATATATATATATATATAGAAGAACAACTATAATGCCTATAACTTTTTTTCTTTTTAACGTAGAGATTCAAATTTTGGGACATGATTCTCTTTTCACCATATAAACCCGCTTACCAAATTTGGTTGCCATAGCTTTGTTATTTCCGGAGACATAAATATTTTCCAAAAGAAAACACAGAACCTTTCGGGAAAACTAGTCCGATTTTCCTGGATAAGGAACTCATCAAATCGACTTGCGAAAGGAAGGTACTCACCAAATTTTATCGAAATCAGCCCATTATTTTTTGAGTTATTGGTGTGACACACACACACACACGCACATATATATATATATATATATATATATATATATATATATATATATATATATATATATATATATATATATATATATATATATATATATATATATATATATCGTCCCCTTAGAGCAGAACAAGTCACAAAATGCAAATTTTTGAGGAGAGGGTTTTTTTATTTCACTAAAATACCAATGAATATTTTTATTCAAAATAGCTGAATGTATATTTCTCTTTTGTTTATTTTTCCATTAGTATAAATTATATTTGGCTAAAGTAGTTTTTACAAAAATTGTGGACATAGAATTCCTGTGAGATATGTCACCTATTCCAACTCCATAAATAGAATATTATACAAATTTATATTGCGACATAAGATCGTTCTGCTTCACCAAACATACCTAACTTATACACAAACATAAACAAAATTATTTATTGTAATAGTAGCATATATATATATATATATATATATATATATATATATATATATATATATATATATATATATATATATATATATATATATATATTGATAACAAAACTTAAATCTAAACATTCAAAGCCAGAAACTCAACCAAAATGTTACATGTTAATGGTCATCGTCACAGTCATTTGTTTCACGATTATGTTCGTTGAACGGTAAATTTCGGAAAAAATAACTTTTTGTTACAAAGAAACTTTTAGTGTTCATACTTTTTTTGTCAAAGGTATTACTTCTTTATAATGTTGTTGTAGTTGAACTTGTTTGTTTTGAACTTCCATGGACTTGGTTCCTTTTCTTAAAATATGAGGTTTTTTAACAGCGTCTTCATGTTTGTACCCTTCTCTATACAAGACAATATTTGAATATTCTAGGTTTGCTTGGACCATTTTTATTTGGCCTCAGCAAACTTTTTCGTTCGTCTGGTTTTTCTCCCAATTCAATGAGATTCTTTGTTGTAACTTCTTCAAATCAAATCTATTTTCTTGACCCATTTCAGTTACAACATATAGATTCTTTCTCCTTGGCGTTTTTACGAAGGGGTGTCATTGATCTGGTGTATATACTTCTTGCTGATTTCTGAATGACGCTGTGCACAGAATCACCTTCGTTTTGAGTGTGGCCCCTTTGTAAGAAGATGTGCTGAATTTTTATTACATACTTTTCTGTTAGCTTATTATAAAGGCAAAACTGAAACTTATTCGTGTTCTGCCCAGGACAGTTATCCGAAAAAATGAAAAAACCTCTTAATCTCATGTGTAACCTGTTGTTTATTAAAGAGAAGGAGGCAGCTACCAATTTCGGAAGATCCTCTTTTCGCCATATACCATGCCAGATATAGCAAAATGCCCTCTTTGGATGCCAGGTTAAAAACTGTAAAGTGAAAGACAGACATCGTTAATTTGTAAGCGAGTCCGACTTACGTTTTTGGTGCTGATAATACCTGCTGCAAATCAAACACTGCACAACAAAAGGGATCATTCTCCTTTGCTTTCTCTTTATATGTATTTCGAGGCTTTGATGCTAACTCTTATTTTCCATACGCTGTTCGTATTCTTTATCCTTTGCTAACTTTTCTTCTGCGCAACTGTTGCCATACTCATGACAAATATCACAAAGATCCTGTTCCAATAGAAAAAATGATACGTTAAATTCGATGGTAAAAGTATGTCTGTACATGCACTCTGCACATTTCTTTTCAATGTTACTTTGCAGACAATATTCTTCATATAACGTAAACATTTTAGAAATGTTGTAGGCAAGTATTTGCGGCATGTTTTCTGTCTATAATAGTGACTATCAATTAATTTGAACATATTGATTCCGAACTGATTGTTTTACTGACACGTCTGACAATGAGTTTTTATAGGCTTTAGCTCTCCGTTCTTCTGTAACGTTTCCTGCGGGGCTCATTTTATTAAAAACTGTTCTGACGGTTTGGGCACTAATACTTAAAGTATTTAGGAAAAGAAGACATATTATTTAAGTCTTCAAACAGCAGTATATACTGCAGACTGTTTTTGGAGAACAAATTAGAAAAGATTTTGATCAAATTTAATTAAATTTAATGGTCTAGGTTGAGAGCTATTTTCTGACGTATAATAATGTTTTGTTGTAGTGCAGAATGTTCTGTTGTATGTGTATGCTATTTTATCTTCTGGATCAAATTGTAAGTTCAAACAGAAATAACTCATAACGTTAATTTAAAAAACTGACATGTATTGCTTTATCTTTTAGCTGATGCACTGATGAAGTCTTAAAAACAAAGACGAAATTTTTGCAAGAAAGAATAAAGACCTTACTCTAAAATTTTGCCCCTTTTTGGGCTTATACCCCTTAAATTAGTAATACGGTTTCATACGAGTATTGTAGACCATCACTCCGTTTCACTTTATATATATATATATATATATATATATATATATATATATATATATATATATATATATATATATATATATATATATAGTGTAAGGCAGAAGGTACCTGAACAGGTCCCAACGCCCTCTACGGCAGGTGCCAATACCATCCAGATGTCCAAAGTTGAGACAATTGAAGTGCATCGACCGTATCGCAGGTTGCAGGTCGTAGGTCACATGAATATGAAAATGGCAGACTTAAAAGTGAAGAGTACGTGTCGTCTCCCTCTCGCGATGTTTTATTACTAGAATTGTTTTAAGTTAATATTATTATTCTTTAGAATTCACACGTTACGTTAATCAATCTATCTGTTTTCATTAAACTATTAAGGCTAACCATTGTTGGTAAATATTACACGAACCCACCGACCCAATTACCCCTTATAACATATATATATATATATATATATATATATATATATATATATATATATATATATATATATATATATATATATATTTCGATACATGATGTATTATATTAAAGGAGTAAACGTGCTGATTTCCAATAAGCAGGTTTTTTCCATATAGTAGTAGCCGATGAAGTTTTTAAGATTTACACAGCGACTGTGACTAAAGAATAAAACTTTTTTTTAATTAAGTTTATCAACTGAAACTCCTTCAACATTCACAAATTGATTTTACTGCTGTACACTTTGAACTTTGATTACACTTTTTATTTAAAATCAGATTTTATAGGTATTTTCAACTTTGATGTAGGCAATTTAATTTGGAAGACCACTTCTGCAGTAATTATAACTATATGGCCAACCAGAAAGCCATTTTAAGTTATCTTAGTGCCCAAAATATTTCCTGTGTTGTATTGCAGTTAGATTGGCAATATATATATATATATATATATATATATATATATATATATATATATATATATATATATATATATATATATATATATATATATATATAATCTGGACTTCATAAGAAGATCTCCCATTTACTATATCACAGAGACGCATTGCAAGTTAATATTAGGTAATAAATTACCTTATAATAGGTATTTTAGGTATCTGGACTTAGTACTCAGTTTTCAGTACAATTTTTTTTAAATTTTAACAACACACCACGAGGGCCTACAGCCTGAATACTATCGTACCGTGGGTGTCGACAAGGAGGAAAGAGGCAACTTGTTAATTCTGAACTTGAAGTTTTGGGGGTTCGGAGGAGAAGGAAACACATGTGCCGGCTAGGAATTCCACAACTTGGAAGTCCTCAGGACAAAAGAACGGGCATAACAAAATGTTCTATGTCTGGTGACCTGGACAGTAAAAGGGTGCATTCGCTCTGTTCCCCTGGTAGATCTGTTGGGGGAAGCAGGTGGGGGAACTATGGAGAAAAGCTCCCCTGAGCATTGCCCGTGCAGATATATATATAAAAGAGAGAGAGAGAGGTCACCAACGGCACGTCGGTGTGCAAGGGATGGCAGCCTTTGGGTGAGAGTAGGGTCACCGATGAAACGTATAGCTCTCTTCTGAATGGAGTCCAGGATAGCGAGTGTAGAACAACAGCGGCACCCCAGATGTGGGAGCAGTATGCGAGGTTTGGTCTTATTTGTAAAGTATATAAGGTATAGAGATTAGCTGGTGAAAAGTATTTGCGAGCCCGGAAGAGGAAACCTAATTTCTTAGCAGCCGCTTCTGCAATTTATGTGACATGTTGGTGCCAATTAAGATTTCGATCCACAGAAATGCCAACAAGAGAAAAGGACTCATTACTTTGAATAACTTGGTTGGTCATTGTGATGGGTCTAGGGCTGGTGTATTTCTTATGAGAAAAAAAGCAAGACTGAGATTTGGTAAGGTTGAATTGTACAAGATTTCTACTTCCCCAGTCTAATATTTTTTGGAGATCCACGAAGACAGAATCCTCCATGAGTCTGCGATCCTCATCTAATTGGGCTAAAGAGACAGGCTTAGAATATTGTATATTTGGGTGGAGGGTGCTGTCGTCCACGTAACTGTGAACTGGATTGGATGTGCTAGAGAGGAGGTCGTTGATGTGGAGAAGAAACAAAGTAGGGGCTAAAGCTGAACCTTAAGGAACTCCTGCATTAATTGGATACAGTTTAGATGAATGGCCCTACACAAGAACAGAAATGCTTCTGTTGGAGAGAAAATTTGCTGTCCAGGTAGAAAGTTTTGGTGGTCGGCCATAGGCTGGAAGTTTGTTAAGCAGCGCCGCGTGCCAGACCTGGTCGAATGCTTTGGATATGTCTAGAGCAACAATCTGAGATTCACCGTGTAGTTCCATAGACTTGTTTCAAGAATGGGTGACAAAGTAAAGGAGGTCGGCAGTCGATCTGCGCTGATGGAATCGATACTGCCTGTCGTGGATTAGACTGTGTTTTTCAAGAAATTTTAATGATTCGGTGTTTATGTACTTTTACATCACTTTAAAGACAACTGAAAGGAGAGAAATATGCCTGTAGTTGCTAGGAAGCGCTTTGGATCCTTTCTTGGGGATGGGTTGTACTCGAGCAGTTTTCCAGTTACTAGGGAATATGCCTTTATTGTAAGATATCTGAAACAGACGAGTCAGGACAGGAGCAAGTTCTGGTGCGCAATTTTTGAGAAAAATTGCTGGGATCTCGTCAAGGTCAGAAGCTTTCCTGGTATTAAGAGAAGAGAGCATATTTCGTACCTTTTTAGTTTTGAAAATGATATCCGTCATTTTATGCGCGACATTGGGGACTGTTGGTGGTTGAACATTTGGAGGTGGGTTGAGAGTAGAATTGCCGGCGAACAACGAAGCAGAAAGTTCAGCCTTTCCCATGGCGGTAGAAACAATTTCATCCCCTGAGACAAGAGGTGGGAATGTGCTTTTGCACAAATTATTCCCAATAGATTTAGCAAGAGTCCAGAATCCACAATTCGACCTAAAAACTACCAATTGTGGAATTGAAACTAAAAATTATATTTAAGTATATTTATAGATAAAACTGGACTAAATTTTTCCCAATTTAGTTACTTGTAAGTTACTGACGTTGGGGTAATTTTAATAATAAAAAATAGGCTAATTGGAAGTAGCATTTTCAAATGTGTAGTGATTATGACATTCAAGTCAACATTTTGGTTAATTATAACTAAATTACAACTTGGTTACGTTATTTGGATTCGAGTGCTGGCAATATGCCTTAATTTGTTGCTTGGGTGGTGATACAAATTTTTTTTAATCGAACACCTTTTATATTATTGCATTTTTCATAGAATTATAATGCATATTTGTAAAAAACATTTGATAGCGTTTCTCGTTTTCGACTTATTTCTTTTTTTTCACATTTTTTGCCACTAATCTAAAATTATATTACGTGGTTTTTACCAATAGATAGCAGAGTCCTATGAAAATGACGCATTCAAAGAGGTTTTCTTTTATTTTATTTTTGACGAAAATAGAGATCCGTATACCATTTTTTTGTTTTCGTAGAAATTTTTGTGAAATTTTGGTAATTAATAATAAAAATTGTTTGAAAGTTTTCATGAAAAAATTTTTTTCGTAAGTTTTGTCTAAAAGCTTTTTGTGAATAATTATATCTCGGGAGGTGGCTAGATAGTCTGAAAAAGTTCGTTGGCCAGGAAAATTGGACGAGTTTTTTTAGGAACATTTTAAGTGTATTTTCGGAAAATGTTTGTACTTCTTCAAACAATAAAGTTATTTTGATAAAATGTAGTACATTGTTTCTACTACATAGGTTTTGCAGGTGACCAAATTGGATGCCGGCTTCCATTAAAAAAATACGCGTATTAAAAACATTTTATGAAAATTCACCACCATAGCCCACTTTCTGCGTCCAGACTTTTGATAATTCCAGAGACATAATGAAAGCTATTTAAATTCATGTGCCAATTTGTCAACATTTAAAGTGCCAACATTAGGAACTTATAAGTAATGTTATTAACCTAACGTTAGCTAAAACACCTTGTATACCCACGTAGGCAGTTAAATAAAAACAAACGAAACGGACCAAATAAACAATCAAGAAAGTGATAAATGCTAATTCCTTACTAATCCTACTTTATTTAAACAAAATATTAATGAAACCCTGATTTGTTATGCCGAGCACGTTGACACATAAAAACGTCAATTTACAAATATTGGATTCTTTTTATTACATTTATGCTAATCGAATGTTCAAATATTATCTGCTTTTTATGTATATCCAATTTGTACCTATTGAAGTGATAATTCCATCTTGACATTTCAAGACGAGGCACTTCATGAATGGATTCACGCTCTTACATAATACTATCATAAAAATTATTGTTAGTAGGTATAAATTTGATGTTATAACTTGAGAATGTGTCAAATGTGATTAGAAAATTTTTATATTTGTTACGCGAAGATATAAAATCAATAAATTAAGGTGTTGCAATATTGAAGGGACATACTGTTCCATAACCTAAAATCTGTCTAGCAGTTACCGTCTTTTAGAAGACTGAAAACTATAAGGTACAATCTGTCTTAGTGCCAAAAAACGGATTCCGAGATAATTGAGGAAAACTGATTTTTGTGAAAATCTTTTTTTTTAACTTTTTTTTTCAACAACACACCACGAGGGCTTACAGCCTAAATACTATCGTACCGTGGGTGTCGACAAGGAAGAAAGAGGCAACTTGTTAATTCGGGACTTGTGAAGGTTTGGAGGTTCGGGGGAGAAGGAAAAACATGTGCCGGCAAGGAATTCCACAATTTGGAAGTCCTCGGGACAAAAGAGCGGGCATAACAAGATGTTCTATGTCGGGCGACCTGTACAGTAAAAGGGTGCATTCGCTCTGTTCCCCTGGTAGATCTGTTTGGGGAAGCAGGTGGAGGAACTATGGAAGAAAGCTCCTCTAAGCAGTGCCCGTGCATATATCTATAAAAGAGAGAGAGAGGTCACCAACGGCACGTCGGTGGGCAAGAGATGGCAGCCTTTGCGTGAGGGTAGGGTCACCCATGAGACGTATAGCTCTCTTCTGAATGGAGTCCAGGATAGCAAGTGTAGAAGCCGCAGCAGCACCCCAGTTGTGGGAGCAGTATTCGAGCTTTGGTCTTATTTGTGAAGTATATAAGGTATAGAGATTAGCTGGTGAAAAGTATTTGCGAGCCCGGAAAAGGAAACCTAATTACTTAGCAGCCGCTTCTGCAATTGATGTGACATGTTGGTGCCAATTGAGATTTCGATCTACAGAGATGCCAGCAAGTGAAAAGGACTCATTAATTTGAATAACTTGGTTATTTATTGTGATGGGTCTAGGGCTGGTGTATCTCTTATAAGAAAGAGAGCAAGACTGTGATTTGGTGGGGTTGAATTGGACAAGACTTCTACTTCCCCAGTCTAATATTTTTTGGAGATCCACGGAGATGGAACGCTCCATGAGTCTGCGATCCTCATCTAGTTGGGCTAAAGAGACAGGCTTAGAAGATTGTATATTGGAGTGGAGGGTGCTGTAGTCCGCATAACTGTGAACTGGGTTGGATGTGCTAGAGAGGAGGTCATTGATGTGGAGAAGAAACAAAGTAGGGGCTAAAGCTGAACCTTGAGGAACTCCTGCATTAATTGGATACAGTTTAGAGGAATGGCCATCCACGACAACAAAAATGCTCTGGTTGAAGAGGAAATTTGCTGTCCACGTACAGAGTTTTGGTGGTAGGCAATAGGCCGGTAGTTTATTAAGCAGCGCTGCATGCCATACCTGATCGAATGCTTTAGATATATCTAGAGCGACAATCTGGGATTCACCGTGTAGTTCCATAGACTTGTTCCAAGAATTAGTGACAAGGGAAAGGAGGTCAGCAGTTGATCTGCGCTGTATGGATTCTACTGCCTGTCGTGGATTAGACTGTGTAGTTCAAGAAATTTTAGTAATTCGGTGTTTATATACTTTTCCATCACTTTAGAGACGACTGAAAGTGGAGAGATAGACCTGTAGTTGCTAGGAAGCGCTTTGGATCCACTCTTGGGGACGGGTTGTACTCTACTTTTCCAGTTAATAGGGAATGTGCCTCTATTGTAAGATGTCTGAAACAGACGAGTTAGGTCAGGAGCATGTTCTAGTGCGCATTTTTTGAGAACAATTGCTGGGATTTCGTCAAGGCCAGAGGTTTTGGTTTTGAAATTGATATCCGTCATTTTATGCGCGACATTGGGGACTGTTGGTGGTTGACCATTTGGAGGTGGGTTGAGAGTAGAATTGCCGGCGAACAACGAGGCAAAAAGTTCAGCCTTGCCCAGGGCGGTAGAAACAATTTCATCTCCTGAGCCAAGAGGTGGGAACGTGCTCTTGCAGAAATGATTCCCAAAAGATTTAGCAAGAGTCCAGAAAGGTTTGCTGCCGCTGGAGCTTAAGATGACTTTGTTTTTGATGTGGTTACTAAACGAATGCGGACATAGCGGTTTCTTGCGTCGTTAAATGCTTGACGGTTTTCTTGACTGGGATTGTGTAGAAGCTTTTTGTGAGCTTTGACCTTTTCAAGTCGGGCCTTGTTACAGGATTTAGAGAACCGGGGCTTTTGGGTGGCTGCAGAGGTTTTCTGTGTACGTGGAATAAATAATTCCATGCCAGCTTGGATAATTTCGGTGACGTTTTGTGAGATATCAGAGGGGTCATGATGAGAGAATCAGACAGACGCCCATGTAAATGAGGAAACGTAATCTCGCATTTCGTCCCAGTTCGCGGAGTTGTAGTGCCAAACGATACGTGGGTGTGATGACTGTGTGACCTCGGGTTGCATTGCGCAGGAAGCAGTGACCATGCCGTGATCTGAGCGACCCAGAGGGGAGGTGACTTATATTTTATAGCAGTCAGGATTTGTAGTAAGAAGGAGATCCAAGGGACTTGAGCTGTGTGTTAGGATGCGAGGAAAGTAAGTAGGTTGCTGAACCATATTGGCTAAAGAATTGCTGACTGCAAAGGCCTCCGCTGCTCTTCCTTGTGGATCGGTTTTTAAAGATCCTAGCCATTCCTTATTATGGACATTGAAGTCACCAAGAATAGTGACCTCGGAGGAAGGATAGTCAGAAATCAGATGGTCGGTTTTTTCAGAAAGGTAGTCAAAGAGCCTGACAAAGTTGTTGTCAGATGTTGACCGGTAAATTCAACAGATGAATTTAGTTGCAGTTCTGAGAGAGAGAGAGAGTTTTATCCACAGTATGTCTTTTCTTTCAGCTTCTAAATTGGAGAGTCTGGTGCAGGGTAGATCGCTTCGGACGTACGCGCACACGCCTCCGTCCAATCTAAAGGAAGTAAGGAACTCATACCCCGGGAAATTAAGGTGATTTGTGGCTGTTTTGAGTTTCGGTGAAGAAGAGGAGTTGGGGCCTATTAGCCTGGCAGAAATGGTAGACGGAGTTCAGGTTAGAATTTAGGCCACATATATTCGAAAAGTATATGTTAAATCTTGATGCTGGCCCCCCCTGTACACCCCTCTCCCGTAGATGCGAATGGAGGCGTATTTTACCTCCGAAATCTTTTGTACAAGGAGGAGCCATCATCATTTTTGCTTATAAGGGGAACCGACTCATACACCTGAACCGGAAACGTCCGTTGGGACTTTGTCGGCCCCTTTATGTAAGGGGTGGTACCTCCTTGGGCGTGAAAAAATCCTTTACCATCACGTAAAGGAAAATTCCACTACCACCTACCAAGTAATAGTAATAATGACACCATAGTAGACAGACTCTACATCCAGAAGTCATTAGGGGGAGCTTGCACATGACTCATCAGAAGCCAACCTTTTCAAATTTGATTGAAAAAGATCGACTGCCTGAATACAGGACTCGAACCCGCGACCTCCTAGTGCAAACCTAGAGGTTACTGGCCTCCCTAACTGAGCTAATCGGTCTGGATAAGATAATATATTTAATCAGCTTTTTTTACAGTAATCCAACGCTAATGTAATACATTTTGTACAAAAATCAACTTAAAAGCAAGTAAAATAACACAAAAAAACCAAATCAAATAGTCGTAAAAGTTAGTTAAATCCAATAGCCATTATAACAAAAAAGGGTCTATGCGCCGAACTTATTTCAGTTGCAACAAGTTCTTATGCGATAATTTAATTTCAGTGATTCACTGCTCTCGCTTGGTCGATTAAATTTCCTTAAACAGTCAAATGTTTCAGAATAGGGTAATCTAGCATAAAACTACATGTCTTTAGGACTTTCCAGAGGTGGAGGTATTCTCTTGGCTATTGACAGGACATTTTTGTTGGTCAAAGTTAATGTTCTTTACGAAGCAATAGCTCCCATCGTTATATTGTGTGTAAAGATCTCTCTTGAACACATTACCTTATTTATTTTTGTTCTTTATATTTCACCTTGGTGTACGATAAATAATTATCATTCTCTTTTCGCACTTATATCATCGCTTAGCTTCATCTATAGTAACGATGGGTTGTTGCTTGGGGATTTACATTTTTCTGACTCGACTACTTGTGAAGATTCTCTTTCTGAAGATAGTAGACTAACCAATGTCTTCAAAAATTTTATCCACGTGTGTGGCTTCACCCAACTAAACAAGATCACGTTGGTACTATTTTAGACTTAGTTTTATCAACTAGTGATTAGTGCTGCAAATTTAATCATAACTTTCACATAGCTGTGTTAATTTATTCTTATCAGAAAAACATTATCATGGAATGAATTTAGAGCCGATGACTTGCCCACAACGAAAATATTTATATACCCGTACTTCCAACTCAGTTCACAGTTACGCGGACGACAGCACCCTCCACTCAAATATACAATATTCTAAGCCTGTCTCTTCAGCCCAATTAGATTCATGGAGGGTTCTGTCTCCGTGGATCTCCAAAAAATATTAGACTGGGAAAGTAGAAATCTTGTAAAATTCAACCCCGTCAAATCTGAGTCTAGCTTTCTATCTCATAAGAGATACACCAGCCCTAGACCCGTCACAATGAACAAACAAGTTATTCAAAGTAATGAGTCCCTTTCTCTTGTTGGCATTTCTGTGGATCGAAGTCTCAATTGGCACCAACATTTTACATCAATTGCAGAAGCGGCTGCTAAGAAATTAGGTTTCCTCTTCTGGCCTCGCAAATACTTTTCACCAGCTAATCTCTATACCTTATATACTTCACAAATAAGGCCAAACCTCGAATACTGCTCCCACATCTGGAGTGCCGCTGCCGCTTTTACACTTGCTATCCTGGACTCAATTCAGAAGAGAGCTATGCGTCTCATCGGTGACCCTACCCTCACCCAAACGCTGCCAGCCCTTGCCCACCGACGTGCCGTTGGTGACCTCTCTCCCCCTTTCTCTCTCTTTGATAGATATCTGCACGGGCAAAGCTCAGAGGAGCTTTCTTCCATAATTCCTTCATCTGCTGCCCCCAACAGATCTACCAGGAGAACAGAGCGAATGCACCCTTTTACTGTCCAGGTCACCAGACATAGAGCATCTTGTTATGCCCGCTCTTTTGTCCCGAGGACTTCCAAGTTGTGGAATTTCTTGCCGGCACATGTTTTTTCTTCTCCTCCGAGCATCCAAACCTTCAAGTCCAGAATTAACAAGTTGCCTCTTTCCTCCTTGTCAACACCCACGGTACAATAGTATTTAGGCTGTGAGCCCTTGTGGTGTGTTTTTGAATTTAAAAAATAAAATAAAATTATACACCTTAATATAAGAGGGTACTCGATTGCTTGCATAAATTTTTAAAGCAAGTTTTTCACCAACATGAGCATAGAACCAATTAAAACTTTATGCTATAAGTTTCCTGTCATCAATAATTTGTCCTGTTTCCAATCTGATTTTTTCAATACGTGTTCAACTCGCTGTTTCAAGTCAAGGATTGCAATTTTTTTTTACACAGTTATATAAATGTTTAGTGTTTATTTATTAGTGTCTATTTTTACTAATTTCACGTTTGTAATAATCTGCCTTACTTATCCTAACTATCTTCGCTATCGTGTTTTTATTATATGCATTCGCATAACTGTTTGTCATTTTATTGACATTAGTTTCGTAGTAAACATCATTCCAATTATATTCACGTAAGTCACGTCTTAAAGATTGGTAATTGACATAATATTTTAACATATTTTTTTTCGGGCTCTTTTGGTGCTTTTCAGTCTCTATTACAAGTAAAATGGTCAGTGATGTTGCTTTCTGTTATATAAGGTGTCAAGCTAGGTGTACCTCTATTTCTCTTTACAAATATATGATCAACACATGATCGTTGCTCACCGTTGACACATGTAAAGTCAGTTATTTGGGATGTATAACCCTTTCCGTATGATGTATTTGGATAGTACTGTGTATAGTCTCTTTCATCTAGAATATGTATGTTCATATCACCCAATAACACGCTCACGTGAATGTTTTTCCCTACTGTATCAAGGTATATTTTCAAATTATCAACAAAATATGAGGGCACACTGGATTCAGCCTATATACAGCAGAAATCATGTATCTTGTGTCATTTAAACTAAGCGCAACCTGTAACAGATTTATCTCACCCAACTTAGTTACATGATGTTCATACTGGATATGGTTCCTGATATAGACAACCACTCTATCGTTTCGATTAACTTTTCCCTCATTATATAATATATGATACCCGTGTATTGAATACAGATTCAAGTCTTAAATCCTAAACGTTTCAGTCAATACTATTACGTCAAAAATAGTTTGGGATTTCGAATCTGAAAATTTGCAACTGAATATATCACCATCTGCTTATTATAACTAAAATATCTTGGTGACTACATCACTTTCGGTTGTGCAGGAAGTTGCCAACAACATTTTTAATTTTAATAGGACAGCCTATATATTATTGCGCATTCGAAATGAGCATTCAATTCTGAGGAAAATGATGAGCCACCTGCCCATACTGCTGTCAGCCGTTCTTAAGAAATTGGATTTTCTATTGTTTTTCCGTCATTCAGACGAGTGTACGTTTTTATTAAACTCTACAATCGTCATAATTGTCGTTATTATAAGTCCACACTCAAACTCCACAGAAATTGAATGTCTGGACTGACATTTTTGGAGACCGTTTAATAGGACCAATTTTTCTTGATGGCATTTTAAGTGCTGAAACGTATTTGGAGTTACTAGAAGATATCGTTTACCCTCTAATAATTGACATTGTTGAAAATGATGATCGCTATCAAAAAATCAATTAGTGTTTCAACAAGATGGAGCTCCTCCACATTTTTCACCACATGTTAGGGAGTTTTTGAACACAGAGTGACCAGGACAATGGATTGGGCGTAGAGGTGCTATTGAGTAGCCCCCTAGATCACTGGATTTAACTCCTTTAGACTCTTTCTATGGGGCAATTTAAAGTCTAGAATTTATGCAACAGAACCGGAGTCTCTGGAAGAATTACGATGACGCATTGTTAAAGAATGCCGTCTAATAACTCCACAAATGCTCCAGAATGTCCGAGCTCGTTTTGAACAAAAATTTGTACTTTTGTATGGTGGTGGTCAACAATTTGAACACTTACTTAACTGAATAAACATTTTTGAACGCTTGGTTTTGTTTTTTTAGTTTTTTTTAACGAAAAATTGACTAATTAGTGCATTTCTTATCACAATGAATGAA
Source organism: Tillus elongatus (assembly GCA_964006375.1). NCBI lineage: Eukaryota > Metazoa > Arthropoda > Insecta > Coleoptera > Cleridae > Tillus > Tillus elongatus. The sequence continues at coordinate 22,203,249 of OZ023262.1, read as the reverse complement.
ATACGTTCTTGCAAATCCAACTGTGAATAATTTTTAAACGAGTTGATAAAAATTCCAAAAAAATTAGTGTTCTGATTTCAGAAAAGAAATATCTTTCAAATGATGTAACACTCGACCCATATTCCCTATTTAAAATATAAGGGTTGTTATCACCACCCTTAAGGGGTTTATGTGACAAAGTTGAGTTTTATGTCAAAACATGTCCCCCTCAATATTAAAATTGACGTGTTTCAGCGTTTCTTAAACAAAAAATTTCTCTGGACGCAAATCGGTCTGTTTCGTTTTCAATGCGCCACGCTGTATGTGTATATATATATATATATATATATATATATATATATATATATATATATATATATATATATATATATATTGAAACTGATCGTGGATATGGGTTCTAGGGGGCCTAGTTTGCGGTCAGTTGAGGAAATTTTTTCAAAGTCGGGATCTTTTCATTAGTGAATTTTTTTAAAGAAAATTCACTAAAAGCACATTGGGAAAAATTTTATGTCGTCTTAATTTTTATAAATCATTTTATGAGATCGCAGCATGCCCCTTTCAAATGCCAACATATATTTCATTTCAAAAATATTTCGTGTCACATTAGCATCTTTATAAATTAATTAATCAGCTTCTGAAACACAGTCGGGCATACATAAGATAATCTGCACATAAATAAGAATGATTGAAAGGCCACACTGTCATAATTTACGTCATATTATAGTTTTCACCTCTATGGTTTTCACACCTCTTGCAGATTCATCACGTAGCGTCACCTTAAACAAGATTATACACGCTTTCTGGAATTCATGACTTTTTGTAATATCGCACAGGAATGATATTCAATCCACCATATATAATATTTAGTGTCCATTTGTTTCTGAGTGCACCGAATAACACGATGGGTTGTTTGTAACAGTACCTACGCTAAGAGATAAAGAGAGATGAAGAGAGAGGAGACGATAGAAATGGCTCAGGTGATTTAATGACTTGTTTATTAAACGATGCACTGAAGTTTACACTCTGACCGGATCGCAGTGTGCTTTGTCGATTACATTATGGATTTCCAAGATTTACATATTTCACCTGATGTGCATGTTGTTGATCATTTTATGTTTTGCCTTTAAAAGGCCAAAGCTGGTGACATAGATTTCTGTTTGATTTGTTTTGTTGTTGTGGGGATTTTAAATGGCACAGTTTTCTCAAGGTATTCAGATAATCTAAGAGTCATTTAGAAATAACCCAAGAAACAGTAAAGCACAAATTGGCGTGAATTCATCCTTTAACAACACGGCTGCCATATTTCAAAACACAGTAACTGTTATTTTCAAAGGTTTGAGTAAATTAAAGAAAACTTTAAACATATGGCCCTCGAACTATTAAAGATATTTAAATACAATTTTAATAGTTTAGGATACTATAATTGAAAGTTATTTTATACGTAAACAATAATTTCAAGATTCTTGCGTTTTTTCAAAAAAAATGCAGTTGCTGTGTTTTGGCATAGATGCTTAATAAAAGTAGAGCAGAGTATATAGTAAAAAGCATTGTATCTGCACATAATATTTTTATTTTGGTGATAAACGAAACATATTTAAACAACAGAAAAGAGATTTTAAGCAAAACTATGCTTATAAGTTCTCGTCTATATCAATATTTTGAATTAAATCCTGTGATGCGTCGTTTACTGGGAGGGTTTTCCAAAATAATTGTCTATTTGCTGGCATCAACGGAGCGAAAACTTGTATTATTTTTTATTTTTTAATTCCTCTGACCTTCAACAAATGTGGCATATAAGTTTCAATATTAATCTTTTTTTGAAGGAAATCTAAATTTCTGTATTCATCATCGAAATCAGTTTTATAACGCATTTCCTTGGAACCTCTTTGAAAATTGACTTCTACAAGCTAGTTCATCAAAAAATCTTTAAGTGGATCGTTGCTTTTTCGCGGTTGTCTTTTTTTCTTGTCCCATTTTCGAAAAGCTTGCAAATCAACTACTTGTAATAGTTTTGGGTCCATTTTCTTTATTTGCAGCTGCTATTAGAGCCGTGAACAATATCCAATTGTTGTTTTGAGCCGAGCGATTGTCGGCCCAAAGAATGATGTCTTGAACATTTCTTTCTTGCTGGAAAAATGTGAGAATAGCGTCAAGAATATTGCAACCATTTCGGCCACCTATGGCTTCATGCCACATAATACAGTAACTGGTTTTTAGACCTTTTTTTGTAAGGGGGCAAAGGTCTCATTAAATAGGACGAGACGTCTTACAAAGAAAGAATCTTTAGTCGAGGGCATATTCGGAATTAATATAACTTTTTGGAGATCCATTGAGTAAACACGCAATGTTTCTTCAACACCACGAAGAGAATCTTCCTCATATTTTCCAAGTGCCTTATTACTTTTTGCTTTATGAAGTTTCAATTCGTCAGATAATTTTAACAGATCATCATTGTTTCCCGAGCTTCTAGCATCTTCTTTCTGCCTTTTCAGTCTTTCGCAATCACCAATTTAACCGATTTAGGCATGAAGAAAGAAATGTGCTCGGATTTAAGAGTTTGTCTGTAGACCTCCAGTTTACAAATGTTTGGATGTTTTTCGTTAAAATCCTCATACAGCTGCTTAAGGGTAAGGTTTCTTGGTAAGTATATTTATATTAGGTGCATTGTCGCGTTGATAATGGCTCACGCATGGTATCACAGTATCTGGGGGAATACCCTTTGATGTTGTTAAAATATTGTTAATGTGTTTCGCCAAAACACAGTAACTACCACTTACTGTGTTACGAGTAAATTCCCGTTTAAGCATCTGTTCGCTCCTCGTATAGTGTAAAAGCAGTGGAATTTATAATCTTTATTTTGCGATAAGAAGAAGAGACCAGAATTCCACGAATCGGCAAGAAGAACACAACTTAAGTAGTCAGCAACGCAAAACCGCGATATCGTAGAGTACCGCTACCTTAAAATTATATGTGTGTGTGATACAGTCAAACCAGCCTTAACAAATCCATTAAACGCACCAGCAACCCAGGATAGCCTTTTCCGGGACACGCACGAGTTTCTGTGAGTCCAGTACTCGACAAGAGAAGAAATTCACAAAGGTAAGTGGCTTTTTGGTCATTCACGAGTTTGCATCAATTTCCACTGCTTTTGCCCCTTCTCTTTTCATTAAAAACGTTACTTAATTAACAAACGCAAATTACAGTCCACTTTGTTCGTAATAGCCCGCTTAACGCCTATTTCTTCGCCCGCTCTAGCCCATTTCTTGGTCCTTCGAGCCGGATAGTTTTTTTGTCTCGGAAATAATACGCAAGTAAATTTGGCTATTCAACTTTGTTAATTTTGAAAATAACTAAAGCGCGCTGGTTTAGCTGTATTCAATTCAGATTTTAAATTAATTTCCCGCAATTTTCATGTATATATCGCTAGAACCTTTATAATTATAGAATTTTTAAAAGTTATTTTCTTATCGCAAGAATCCGCCATTCAGTTAAATTTTGCTTTATTTTGAACAACGAGCACGGCTTTAGGAGTCGACGCATATCATTTCACGCATATATCGCTCTTTGCTTCTGTTCCATTCTTATCAATTTGTACCTGAATAATTCTTTGTTTCACATTGGTACGTATATCTGTTATATTTCCATATACGAGGCCTATTCAATTAATATCATGACTGACACTAAATTAAGGAAATACAAAAACCAACGCAATATTCAGCTATCTGAAATAGACGCATTGTCTTCTCTAGCCCAGAAAGCCCAGTCAGATGTTTCGCTTTATAATTTACTTAGGGTTAGATCTTCCGAAATCGACTATTTAAGGGAACAGTTTATTCAAACGCACGAAAATATCGTTTCTGTAATTTTAAGTAGTGAACATGGAAACGCTTCTGATGAAAACACTATCTACGCTGGATTTATGGACGCTTATTTTGAAATTAAAGCCATTTGTTCTAGGTTATTCCCTGACAATAAAACAAATGTCCAGGAAATTCTAAATTCAAATACAGCTGGTCTTAATGAAGGTGCTAAAGCAAGGCTAGCTAAAATAGAAATTCCTAAATTTAGAGGTGACTATAAAACCTTTAACACTTTTATCGATTTATTCAATGCCTTAGTACATGACTGTCCCGCATATTCCGACATTGAAAAGTTTCATTATCTAACTATATCAGTAGAAGGCCCGCCGTTATCTCTAATAAGATCTTTGCCTCTGACCGCTGACAATTATCAGATAGCTTATAATACATTAGTCACTCGTTATTCTAACAAACGTCTGCGTGCCCAAGAGCACTGGCATGCTATAGATAGCATTTCGAAATTTAATTCTGATGACCACGTCAATATTCGCAATTCGCTAGACATTATTTCGGAAAATCTTTCTGCTTTAAACACTTTAGGCTTTCCTACAGACCACTGGGACTTTGTTATGTTTATGTTGGTGTCAAAACGCCTTGACAGGAACATGTTGACGAAATTTGAGTTAGACCACGCTTCCACCGAGGTCCCTACATTTACGCGATTGCTTGACTTTCTAAATAAATATTGTATCGCTGGTGATGCTATGAATCAGAAGTCATTCCTTTCGCACTCTCAAAAGAAATATTCTGACAAATCGCAAGCTAGACCAACGCCTCGAACTTCCGCTTTTTTCGCTGATAATTTAAATTGTAAATCTATCTTACATACTTGTGTGTTTTGCAAAGATTCTTCGCATTCTATTTATAATTGCTCCTCATTTTGTAATAAAACTCCAAAAGATCGCTATAATTTTGTTAAATCTTCTCGTCTTTGCCACAACTGTTTAAGTAGCCTACATTATCTTAACAAATGCAAATCTACCAGGTCCTGTCGCAAGTGTGGTCAGCGTCATCATACGCTCTTGCATTTTGATAAAAGCTCCGCGCCTATTCCGTCGCCAGTGTGTAATAACCCTTCCAGATCTCCAGTTCCTTCCGCTCCGCTCGACCAAGAGCAGGTCTTTGCTGCTTCTGGGATTGTATCTAATCAAACCACGGTCTTATTGGCCACTGCGCTGATTGAAGTTCTTGATAACCATGGAAATTATCAGATTATGAGATGCCTTTTGGATGGAGGTAGTATGATGTCTTTTATCTCGCAAAGGGCTTTTAAGCGTTTGGGGTTGCCTAAGCAAAACTGCATGTTTGCAATCAAAGGACTGGCATCTATGCAGACTTCTTCTCAGAGTGGTTGTGTAACGCTCACTGGAAGACCGGTTGGTCAAGATTCTTTCAATTTTACTGTCGACGCATTGATCTTGAACGCCATTTGTGATAATTTGCCAGCAACCGCTATTTGCTCTTCCAATTGGTCTCACATTCGCAATTTAAAATTGGCTGATCGCCATTTTAATCGTCCAGGTCAGGTCGATATATTGTTAGGAGCCGACGTTTTTTCTAAAATCCTTTTAAATGGACGCATTTCCGGTGGGGAAGGTCAACCTGATGCCGTCAACACCGTCTTTGGTTATGTGCTCATGGGTAAGATTGGCAACACAGTTCATTCTTCTGCTGTCTCTTCTTTCTTGTGCAGTAACTTTGAATCAAATCTCGATCGCACCCTTAGGGATTTTTGGGAAGTGGAAAGTGTTCCGACTTCGTCGCATCACTCTAATGAAGATATTTTTTGTGAACATCATTTTAAGACTAAAATATCTCGCTCTCCTTCTGGCAAATATATCGTTTCGCTCCCATTTAAATCTGAGTCGCTGCCTATTTTTCCTGGCATTCGCGACCTCGTCGTCCAAAGATTTCTTTCCCTGGAACGCCGCCTTGCTAGAAACATGGACTTGTATACCCAATATTCTGCTTTTATGAGAGAATATTTGGAACTAGGCCACATGAAACGTGTTTATGACAATAAAGATTCTCCCGACGCATATTATATTCCGCATCATTGCATTTTGAAACCAAATAGCTTGTCTACTAAACTCAGGGTAGTTTTTAATGGTTCGGCGAAACTTCCCAACCAAAGCTCTCTTAACGATTGTCTACATACTGGACCAAAACTACAACAAGATATTGCCACAATTCTGTGTCACTTTCGCCTTCATAATTATGTCTTGTGTGCTGACATCAAAATGATGTATCGTAACATTCTTGTCGACCAATCACAGCATGATTATCAAAGAATTGTTTGGAGGTTTGCTTCTGATGAACCTTTGGTGGACTATAACCTGGTTACGCTTGTATATGGACTAACGCCATCCCCCTTTCTCGCGATACGCACTCTTCATCAGTTAGTGAATGACGAAGGGGGCTCTTACCCGCTAGCTTCTGCCGCCATTTTAAACGACACTTATGTTGATGATGTTGTAACCGGCTGCTCTTCTTATGAAGACGCAAAGCTTTTACAGTCAGAGCTGATCTCGCTTTTTGAACGAGGCGGCTTTGAGCTTAGAAAATGGTCTAGTAACTGTTCCGCATTACTTTCACATTTACCTCCGGAACATTTGTCGCAAAATCCGCTTATTTTTGGTTCACTGGCAAACGACACTCCTTTAAAAATTCTCGGTCTGCAGTGGAGTCCCTCTGAGGATACATTCTTTTTCTCAGTCTCGCCGTTGGGGAAACCCTGTACGAAACGCAACATGCTCTCGGAACTGGCCAGAATCTTTGACCCGCTTGGATTTCTTTCGCCTATTACTATTTTTCAAAAGATTCTAATCCAGTCGCTGTGGACTTCTAAATTAGATTGGGACCAAACCTCGCCCTCGCATATTGTTGAGGCTTGGAACCGTTATCGAAATGAACTCGGTTTACTAAGCAATTTACGCATTCCTAGAAAAATCCTTCCACCTCATTCTGGATGTGGTTATGAATTACATGGGTTCTGTGACTCTTCTGAAAAGGGTTACGCTGCCGTTGTTTATATACGATGCCTCCGCCCTGACAAAACAGTTTTTGTTCAGTTTGTTTGCTCTAAAACCAAAGTCGCTCCGGTTAAGAAACTAACCATTCCTAGGCTAGAACTGTGTGGTGCAGTTTGGTTGGCGAAACTCCTATCGTTTCTTCTGAACGTTTATCAGACTCGCATGACTTTCGAAAGAATTTTTGCCTGGTCAGATTCGCAAATCGTCTTGAGTTGGATCAAATCTTCGCCTCATCGTTGGAAAACCTTTGTGGCAAATCGAGTTGCCTACATTCACGAAAGGGTTTCTTCTGAATTTTGGCATTATATAGATTCTGCTAATAATCCCGCCGATATCGCCTCTCGAGGTGTTCATCCTTCTCAATTTCTCGCCCATGATATTTGGTTCAATGGTCCATCGCTACTATGTCGTTCTGAGCTGTCTGCCTGCTCCCCGTCTTCAGAGCTGCAGTCTGAAGAGGTCTCTGTTGAGGAAAGGACAGTTTCGCTTTTAACATTTACAGGTGAAGAAAATCTGCTTGATGATTTGTTAGAAAATCATTCTTCTTTACATTACATACAGTCTATTTTGTCATACGTATTACGCTTCGCTTTTAATTCTAGACATTCTTCTATTGCGAAATTTGGACCGCTATCTCGATTAGAGCTTCATGATGCTCTGACCCTTCTGGTCAAGCGCACTCAAGCGGTCTACTTTGAAAAGGAGTTATCTAGTAAAAAATTCCCTAAGTCCTGGAGAAAACTCGCCGTATTTCAAGACAGTACTGGTCTTTTGCGTGTAGGTGGTCGCTTGACTCACTCAAGTTTGTCTTATGAGCGAAAGCATCCGCTCTTACTTCCACAAAAGTGCCGACTCACGGTGCTTTTAATTGAACAATACCATAAAAGGTATCTTCATATTGGCCCTCGCACTCTTCACTTTTTGTTGTGTCAGAATTTTTGGATTTTGTCTGCAAGACGTGCCATAAACACTGTTATTTCGAAATGTATGCCATGTTGGAAAATAAAGCCTCAACCTTATCAGCCACCTATGGGTGACTTACCCCTTTCTCGAGTTTCGCAAGTCAAACCATTCTCGCATACTGGGGTAGATTTTGGTGGTCCATTCACGATCACTATGAATCGATACCGAGGTGCTAAAACCTCTAAGGCATACTCTTTGTGTGTTTCGCGACTAAGGCTATACATCTAGAACCTGCCTGTAGTCTTTCGACTGACGCTTTTCTCGCTGCCCTCCAACGATTTATTGCTCGTCGTGGTCGATGTGATAATCTCTATAGTGATTGTGGTACAAATTTCGTTGGCTCCGCCAAGGAGCTTAAACGCATTTTTTCTGATGCAACTGCTAGGGAAGGAATCCATTGGCATTTCAACCCCCCTTCTGCACCACATTTCGGTGGTCTTTGGGAATCTGGTATCAAGAGTGTAAAATCTCATCTCTCTCGTGTTGTTGGCCAACAAATCCTATCGTACGAAGAATTCTACACTGTCCTGACGCTTATAGAATCTGTCTTGAACTCCCGACCTTTAAATCCCATGAGTTCGGATATCGATGACATTCACGCTTTAACTCCTGGACACTTTCTTCATATGGAGCCAGTTTCTACGCTTCCAACTCCCGATTTGTCGTCTGTCCCCTTAACTCGTCTGTCAAGATGGCAACTTCTCCAACGTATGCACCATGATTTTTGGATTCGCTGGCACAAGGAGTACCTTCACACCCTACAACAACGAAGCAAGTGGCTTGACGCTGGTGCTCTTCCTACTATTGGGGCGATGGTGGCCGTGAAAGCTGAAAAACTTCCGCCTTCTAAATGGCTACTAGGTCGTCTATTGTCTCTAATTCCTGGTCCTGATGGTGTCGTAAGAGTTGCTATTGTAAAGACCTCGAATGGTATCCTTCGTCGCCCTTTGGTGAAGTTGTGCCCGTTGCCAACTAATGACTAGTAGTAGTAGTATTTGTTTCTAATTTAATTTAATTTTTATTTTAAGTCTTTTTATTGTTTTGTGGATTCTTGCTAACCGGGATAATCATTTATTTTGTTTCTTGTTCTCTTTTTTCTTATCCGCCGCATGTTATCGCTTCTCCTTCGCGTTAATTATTTTTTTTGTGTAGAAAAATGTCTTGCTTATAGCAGCCATTTTGGCCGGGCGGGATGTTCGCTCCTCGTATAGTGTAAAAGCAGTGGAATTTATAATCTTTATTTTGCGATAAGAAGAAGAGACCAGAATTCCACGAATCGGCAAGAAGAACACAACTTAAGTAGTCAGCAACGCAAAACCGCGATATCGTAGAGTACCGCTACCTTAAAATTATATGTGTGTGTGATACAGTCAAACCAGCCTTAACAAATCCATTAAACGCACCAGCAACCCAGGATAGCCTTTTCCGGGACACGCACGAGTTTCTGTGAGTCCAGTACTCGACAAGAGAAGAAATTCACAAAGGTAAGTGGCTTTTTGGTCATTCACGAGTTTGCATCAATTTCCACTGCTTTTGCCCCTTCTCTTTTCATTAAAAACGTTACTTAATTAACAAACGCAAATTACAGTCCACTTTGTTCGTAATAGCCCGCTTAACGCCTATTTCTTCGCCCGCTCTAGCCCAGCATCTAACTAAAATATATTTTTTAATTCACAGTAACTGCCACATACTGTGTTAAGGGTACATTTTTGTAAAACATTCTGTTCCGGATGTTGTTTCCAATACACAGTAAATGCCACATACTGGGTTTTGCCTATATTTTACTATTGAAAAATAGCATTTGCTGGGTTTTGGCGTAGAAAACAAAAAAATTAACTGTAGATACTGTGTTTTGCCAAAATATATGTGCGTAACTATGAAAGATATTCGTATTCTAGGTAGTGCAATAGACGCGCAATAAACACGGTATCTACTCGGACTAAAAAATGAATATTTGAGAAAAATGTTGGATACTGTGTTTTGAAATGTGGCAGCCGAACAGGTCAGCGACCAAATCAGCACACATCATTTTTATGTAAAATTAAACCAATGTTTGGAAGAAACTCAAAGTAATATGGAGGTCGTTAGGAAGGTATTTCGACGAACGCGTTTTAGTTACGTATGTTTGGGAAATTTTCATTTAACAAAGATGGACATATATGTTTGCTAATATTTTTGTTTTTAGTGAATTTTCTTTAAAATAGTGCTGCAAATTAAATCATAACGTCCACATAGATGTGATAATCTACTCTCCTAAGAAAGACATTCCCATTCAATGAACTTAGCGTGCATGACTTGACTACAAAGAAAATATTCGTATTTATGTACCCATAAACTTCTGAAACGTTATATTACTCGAGTTTTAACAAAAAAATGTCAATTTTTATCAAATCACCCCTCATTTGTCTCCTACCCCATGAAACGATCTAACCTGAAAACAATTCGAAGCGTTCCTTTGTCAGGGTTTAACTGAACACCAAATTTGAAGATGATATCTCAAATCTTTCGAAGGTTATTGCGTCTACTAACAGACAGACATACATGCCGACAGACCGACCGACCGACAGACCGACAGACCGACAGATAAAAAGAAATCGTTACAGAATCAAGGTTTCTGTATGTTTTAAGACCTTTCACGCCGTTTTAGCAAAAAAAATTTTGAAATTTCACCGATATTCCATCCCCAGACATTCACCCCTTAATTTAATTTAAGCAGAGAATACCAGACGTTTGATGAAATTTAAAGTTTTCTAATAAATATACCCTAAAACGTTATGTTTTTTTTTTGTTCCCTCAGGGCTCGTCCGCGGCCTTAACGTTACTCGAGATTTAATGAAAAAATGTCAAGTTTCACCAAATCAGCCCCCAGTCACCCCCTACCCCCAGGAACGATTTTTCCCAAAAATAATCAAAACCGTTGGTTTGTCGGATGCTAACCTAACTGTGTACCAAATTTGAAGACGATATCTGAATTGGTTCTAAAGTTATCGTGGCTAGAAACAGACAGGCATAGAGACATGCAAAGACATACAGACTGACAGACCGACAGACCTACAGACAGAACGACAGATGGACAGACCGACAGACCGAGAGACCCACAGACTAACACTTTTTACGACGTTTAAGCAAAAAAAAACTTTGGAATTTTTGTGGCCGATGCCATACTTCCACACGTATTGACGATGTGGAAGTCAAAATTCAGTAATGAGGAAATGTCCACTTTTAAATTTTGAAAAAGTTTCTTCAAATGAGCGTGAAATAGGACCCTTGGAACTCTAAATCAAACATACACACAAACGCGCGTGCGCGTATATATATATATATATATATATATATATATATATATATATATATATATATATATATATATATATATATATATATATATATATATATATATGAGACATACTTGATTATCGGGTTCAACAATGTCCAGAAGTTATGAAAAATCAACGTTTTGGCTCATGTTTGGGAGCCATTTTCAAGAGGTGAAGGAAATATGTAAGGACACTCTATGGCGTCAATCTGCCTATTCCTTATTCCTTAAAGCGGTGAACAAAGGTGGGTTGGGTTGTTGTAGCTGGATTACGAGGCCTCAATCTGCCTACTCCCCAAATCTCGCCGGGGATCGTCTGTGAGGTATCAGTGAATTCATATATATATATATATATATATATATATATATATATATATATATATATATATATATATATATATATATATATATATATATATATATATATATATATATATATATATATATATATATATATATATATATGAGACATACTTGTTTCTCGGGTTGAACCACGTCCAGAATTTATGAAAACTCGACGTTTCGGCTCATGTTTCCACTTTCAAGACGAAATATGTAAGGACACTCTAAGGCGTCAATCTGCCTACTCCTTAGAGCGGTGGACAAAGGTGGGTTGGGTTGTTGTAGCTCGATTACTGGGCCTCAATCTACCTACTCCCCAAATCTCGCCGGAGATTGTCTGTGAGGTCTCAGTGTGTTCAACCCTAGACCTCAGAGAGAGATCTGTCAGTTCGTTGCAAGTCTTGTATTATATATCACGTTTGATAACGAAGCAGGTAGACGGAACGAATAATTTTTTTTAAATTTGAAAGTGGGGATCGCCTCCATGGTGAATTTTTTAAAAATAAAATTCACTAAAACAAGCACCTGAGAAGCCACAGGAAAAGTTCACGATTCTATTTTATTTGGAACGTTTTCACTAAGTTAGGGCAATAACAACAACCAGATATGCTATTCAAACTGAATTAAGTCTTAAAAATGTTCATCTTTATTAAATTATTTTTTAAACAAAAACTCGATAAAAAATTCATCAGATCAGATAACTGTAAAGTGAAATGAGACTAAAAAAAATTACATACCAATGAGCTACAACTGCGACATCTCTTACAGAAACCAGATGGCCTCACTTACACTTATTCAGGACTGGTTGGCCGTCACCTTGCTGAATGCGAAAATATGGCCGTTGTCAAATCTGGAACAATAAAACTAATTTGGCTCACGTCGATGAAAACAATCTGAGTACCGATTAATAATATTTGTTAAAAATGTGTCAAGCGATCGGTGAAGGAACGTGTTCAAAGAGTTTAGCAGATAAAAGTACCGGAAAGATGTCACATTCAAGGTGGTTGACGACCGCAAACCGGATCTTGAGGTTATATGTGACAGACGAAGAACCCTCTGAAAACTTTAAAATAGTAACGCAATTTGTAGTGAAAGTGTATTCGAGAATGTGGTTTGAAATCAAGACACCTACAAGACTGGAAAACGGCGCAAATCTCTTGTGGAAGGTGATTGAAATTTGGAGAGAATGCCCGAATTTCGTCAAATATATCGTTCATAAAGTTTTACAAGAAAATGGTTATTTCGCACACCCCGAAACCCTTCTTCTATCAATGTTGACAGATGCACGACAACATGTTAGGGAATTAGCTGTCAGAAGGATCCCCAAAGCCAGAAAAACCACTGTGGATAATCGAGTTTTCGGAGCTCCGAAGATAAATTTTAATGCTGAAGATTATATTGACTGGATCAATTGCAATGTGACGGAACTCCCCTCGCGAAACAATCTCAACAACAACTGCAAGATATTGTCACGGAAAGCCAGCTGACATTTGATCATTTACCTTGCCACACTCAGGCAGTGGAGAGATGCATCAAGTTAATTACAGAAGCATCTTCAAGAGTCTGCGCAGAAGATTTTACAGATGGGTACATTCGTGCAAAGCTAGAAGCAGGGAAAGTGTTACCGAAATTCGACAAAGGACACTACTTTGCAGCACAAAGGGAGCGAGAAATGGTAATGTAGGTGGGCGGTCGGAAGTTTAGGTGAAGCCAGCTCCCCGTGGTGAGTTCTGGGTAGATTCAATATTCAATAAATAATGAACAATCGAATAAACCGTCTCTTATAACGGTTCTCTGGTTTTGGATATTGATTCAAACGAAGAGCTGCACGAATTCTTACTACGAAAAATTTATTAATTTTATTGATTGAGAGGCTTTGCTAAAACTGTAAATTTTCTCTCAAATTTGTTCCCATATCTTCAAAATACCATAAATAATCATTAACTCACTAGCCCGCGTTTATTTGAGAAAAAAACGGCTAAATATTATTTTTCGATTATCAAATTTTTAGTAGATCATAAGAAGGGTTAGACACAGCTTTTACAAACTAGCCTCATTTGTAAATCGAAAAAAAAAAACGCATTTTCGGTTACTCAACAGTTACTTTCTGTAAATAAGATTGACAGTCACATTATGTCACAGTAGCTGTAGTAACGCAAAGAGACCAGAAGCACGTGTCACGTGGGTGCATTTTGGCTCGTGGGAACCCGAACTCTCGGGAAAAGACCCAATTAGGAAGCTACTAATAATTCTTGCATCGCATCATAGCAAGCAAGCCAGTCTAAGGTAACTCGATTAACTGTTACAATCCACGATAATCTAGATGCCTGTGCATCCAGTCTAGCTACTTCCATTGCGTTATTATCTCTTGAAAATATGAGCGGCTCGTTCAAATTTTATATATAATGATGTAGAAGCAGGCATCGTTCAAAATTGTAATTATAAAGCTCTAATTAATTGATGCTCGGGGAACAAGTTTAAATTATGCCATGATATTCGATAAGACGATAATGGTGTAAAAGAATTTATATGCGGATTGCTTTGAAACTCTCTAAATTGGAACAATTTATTTTCTAGGTAACATGATATAGGGAGATAAAAACGGGGAATTATATAATAAAACATCCTGGTTAATGCTCTCTCGATCACGCTTAGATTTAATTATTGTTTTCTAGATTATTCAGCCCTAATGAGTTATGAAATTAATTTTTAGGTTAAGTACCTCAAATATTGTACCAAAGTTAACTATTTGTAACGTTTAAAAATGCACCAAGCTAATTACAATTATGAAAAAAATTGTCATGGAGCAAATGTATTTGGGTATCAACTTTTCATAAATAATTTTTCTTATAATTAACCCCTTAATAACTTTAAAATTTTAATTTCGGTAAATAGTAAACTCTTTATAAAGGGAACATATCGGTTGTTCCAAGCAAAAACACAGTAACCAACGTATTTTGCAAAAATGGGTTTTTTCTCTATATGCATATACTGTGTTTTTCCGCATCTTTTAAGCTGGTTGTTGGAGAAACATAATTGGTGCGCCCCTGTCTCTTTTATTTTCATTCGGTTGCACTATCCTTTAAGTTTCTACCTGGAATGATTTATCTCTGGATTTCACAATCTTTGCCAATTTGCTGGTAATCCTTATCCTCTAGACGTCTGTATCGCATTCCGTTTACTCGTGAATAATGCCATGCAAAGAGAATACTTATATACCGTTAAGTACTTTCCTGTAAATAGCTTTAGCTGTCTTTGACGTGTTCTTAAAATGCACCCAGTGGATTTCTTGACTAGGAATAATGCTTCCAACTAGTTGGTCATCCTGAATTACTGACATTATGTTATGTCAACTACGTCAAATAGCGTTATCGAAAGCTTGATAAAAGCAAGCCCTTCGCAAAGCACAAAGCAGTTCTACCAGCGATTTCATCTTCTTAGCTTCTTGGGACTCCGCGTTCCTAATCTTGCACTTAAACACCGCTCGTGTTTTTAAGCCAGTTCATTTCTACAGTGCAGTTCTACGATCGATCTCTTTTTCTTAGCTTCTTGGGACTCCGAGTTCCTAATCTTCCACTTAAACACCCCTCGTGTGTTTAAGCTAATTCAGTTCAACAGTGCAGTTTTACGATCGATATCATCTTCTTAGCTTCTTGGGACTTCTAAGATCCCAGTTATCTACTTTTGCACCGCTTGTGTGGTAAATCCAGTTCAGTTCAAGTTCCAATCTTCCTACAGAAATTCCGTTAGTACAATGATACAGTGAAAAGTCAGTGTTTTCTTCTAACTTTGAAAGTATACGGACAGTTAAATAATTGCAATAACAAGTAGGTAATAAGATTGTGAAATCTCCTGAGTAACCCATTAAATCAAGTGTAAAACCGCAAATTGTGAATAAGTGTTAAGTTCAAAGTGTTCATAGTAACAATGCAACATATATAAATATAAAAAGTGTATTATTGAAATCTTCTGGAATCCAGTGCACTTAGAGTTATAAATACAGTTCACATACAGTCCACATCTTTTACATTACACAACAGTGCACAGTGGTGTTTATTTGTTGTTAATCTTGTCAATCTTGTCACTGCAATCATTATAATAATAGATGCACTATAATTGTTGACGTTTACTTAAATACATAAATATTTTGGGACTATCAGGCGATTAGTATGGATTTACCCATTGTTATACCCATATATCGAGCAAAACGCTTGATTTTAATGTGCACTGGAAGAAGGTAGGCATGTTTTATTGAATACTATAGCAAATAATTTTAGATTATGTTTCTAAAAATCGTACAATTTACATGACTTGAAAGTTTTATTAGTGAATTTTCTTAGAAAAAATTCACTAATGAGGAGATCTCGACTTTTGAATTTTGAAATAATTTCTTCAAATGAGCGCGATCTAGGACCCCTAGAACCCATATCCGGGGTCAGTTTCAATTTTTATATGTATATATATATATATATATATATATATATATATATATATATATATATATATATATATATATATATATATATATATATATATATATATATATATATATATATGTATCACACCGATACCTCAAAAAATAATGGGCCGATTTTGATAAAATTTGGCATGTACGTTTCTTTTGTAAATGGCTTGGATAAGTTCGTTAGTCAGGAAAATCGGACGAGGTTTTCCGGGAAAATTTTGAGTTTTCATTCGAAAAAAATTCTTATTTTAAAAAAGTAATAAGCGGTTTTTAATAAAATTTGGCGTGTGCCTTCCCTTTGTAAATTGCTTTGACAGGTTTGTTAGTCAGGAAAATCTGACGAGGTTTTCCGGGAAAATTTTGAGTTTTCATTCGAAAAAAAATTTTATCTCAAAGAATAATAGGCCGATTTTGATAAAATTTGGCATGTACCTTCCTTTTGTAAATGGCTTTGACAAGTTCGTTAATCAAAAAAATCGGAAGAGGTTTTCTGGAAAAATTTTGAGTTTTCATTTGAAAAAAAATTTTATCTTAAAAAATAAAAAATCTATGATAACCAAATTTGGTAGGTAGGTTTACGATATAAAAAGTAAACTATACACCAAAATTAAGAATTCTATGTTACAGGAAAAAAAGTTATAATAAAATATTTTGCGCCAGATCATTTCTATGAAAATTCACTACCATAACGCACTTGCTGCGTCCAGACTTTTTTATTTTTTGGGAGGTAAAAACGGGATTTAATTATTAAATTTTTGAATTCAGTTACTAAGAAACTGCTGCAACAGAAGAAAACGGAAGTGACTGTAGCTTTGAGGACCACTACCCCAGTATTGCTGACCGGTCTATGAAAACGACCAGAACCTAGAAGAACTCGAAGACACATTAATTGAAGACGATGTTGAAGAAGCAGAAAATTTTGTTGCAGTGGCAAATAATGGCGAAATAGCTCCTGTGGTAAATTCTAAACATCTCGCCAAAAGGATGTTGTGAAAAAGCCAAAATTAAGTAAAAGTGAAAAAGAAGCGCGCGATAAATCAAAACATAAAATACGACCTCGGTGTTCAGAAAAATAATTTAAAAAAAAGCAAAATATTTACAGATGAGGATCGAAATTTCGTTTGGGACAATTACTGGTATCTGGAATATAGTTCTCGAAGGAAATTGTTAGCAAAGAATGTACAGTCAGTTACTTGATATCATTTGAAGAACAGTCGAAGCTAATAATACGAGTTATAAGAAAAATAATAGTGGCTTATTTTTTCTTCCTAAAGGGCATAAAAATGTTAGAGTATGACGCACATTTTTCCTAAATACCTTCGGATACACAAATGATTCGTTCATAGTGAGATTATGTTTAGTGGTGAAAAAAGAATCTATTTGCGCGGCAGTAAAGGAAAATAGGGGCATTTAACCAAATGCCAAGTGCAATCGGGAACATAGAAAGTTATAATCCTTGTGTTGCTTATTACCGTAGACATAACGCTCCTAACATAAGATACCTTTAACGCGAACTGACACTCAAATCCATGTTCGAAGACTTTAACCTTAAAAATCCTGGGGTTTGTAAAATTGAAACATACGGGCTCACAATAAAATATATGCATATTTCTTTATGCACGCCTCAATCTGATATCTGCGAGGATTGCTACGTATTTAAGATCCAAGAAACAGAGGCCAGCAATTTAAAAAATGAGGACCTATGCCAACAGATTGTAGAAAAGTTCAATTACCACAAACTGGAGACAACTAAAGCTACAAATAAATATATTTGAATGTACTCAGTCCTGATAGTAATACAACACGGATATATTCTATGGACTTACGAAAAGTTATACTACTTCCCAACATGCCTGCTGCAAAGGAGTGCTATTTTACTAGTAGCTTTGTAGTATTTCTTGAAACGTTTGCAACCCTGAAAAACAAAATTGAAAATTATTGTTTTATGTGGCATGAGGCCATGAACGAGACATAAAGGTATTCATATTTTGGGCTGATAATTGTACAGCTCAAAATAATAATTGGATTTTTTACACAGCATTTGTTAGTATTGTTAATGAAACTGCAGGGCCTGACAGCATTACAATTCGTTACCTAACTAAAGGACATACGTACATGAGTGCTGATGGCATACATGGAAATATTGAAGAAAAAAAAATTAAACAAAATACGAGATGTTTATGACTTTACAGACTTGAAAAATGTGGTACAAACGTCACGCAAAAATGTTCAAGTTTTAGAAGTAAACACTTTCTATAACTGGGAAAAGAAGAGAAGAGAACTTCACGTAAACAAGGCGATTGACTAAAAGATTTTAATTCAAATTCTGTGGTAGAAGTTAAATTTGAAGCGGGTTGCAGAAGCCTAAAATACAAAACTGACTTTGATGACGATTTTATTGAAATTGACTTTTTACACACAAAAAAAGTAATAGTTTAATGCGGCCCAACTTGCTTCCCAGTTTTCGTGGTATTTTGAAACGAAAGAAGGAAAAAATAATAGAAGTTTTAGTGCCCATGATACCTAGTAGCAGGCACCTATTTTCGACTAGCATTCTTGAAAATGATAACGTTAGAGATTTAACTCAAGAAATGGATGTTAATGATTTATAGCATTTTTAAAACATCGAGCTATACTTTTACTTAGAATAAATGATTTCCACTTACTGGGTTTTGAGTTTTGATGTTCTAATTTCTATCGTTAATCCCATTTTAACACACATTATATACTAAAACAAAGGTAATTGTGAAAAATAATCAAATCAGTCACCACCATAAAAATTCTGATCTTATATACAATAATAATAAACCAAAATTAGTTCAATATTTAAAAACTCTGGACGTAGCAAGTGCGTTATGGTAGTGAATTTTCATAAAAATGTTTTTATTGCAAATATGGTTTTCTTTTTAAGAAAGCAGGCATCAATTTTGGTTACCAGTATAGCCTATATAGTAAAAACAATGTGTTATGTTTCATAAAAATAACTTTATTGTGTGAAAATGAACAAAAAGTTTCAAAAGTAAACCTAAAGTGTTCCCGGAATAACTCGTTTCATGGCCCACCTTATAGGTTAATAGCAAATTGGGCTATTCAAATATGAAGCATTTGATCAAAATTCGCTACCATAACGCACTTGCTGCATCCAGAATTTCTTTTCTTATAAACATGCATTAGATTTCGATGGAAAATGCAAAAATGCAATAACATAAAGCGTGTTTGATTAAAAAAAAAAGAAAATTTGTATCACCAACCACTTATGGGCAACCCTGTGATTGTAGAAATATTTTTTTAAGATGTAGCTCAAGACACCCTATCATTAATATATACATATTTTTTTCATATCTTGTATAATAACGGATATATTGAGCTTTATTGATTTTTTACGAAAATTCGACAAAAATTATATACCATTAAACGGTTAACTCTATAGCTAAGGCTACTACCAAGCATCAGAGAAAGGGTCTATTTGAAATGAATTTTCTGGAAACATTTTAGTAAAATGACGGACAATGACGGTTGAAACTAAGACTATAGGGTTTGTGAAACATCCTTCTTGAGACATTTGATTTCCATAGCCCGTATTAGATTCAAGTTATTTGCCTAAATGTTGCCGATTTTGACGTTTTAAATCGCAACTTTGACGTTTTGAGGAAAACCCCAATTTATTTTTCTTTAAATGCCTATAACTTTTTTGTCTTTTGACCTACATCGCTTAATTTTGGTTCGTAGCTTACCTATAAAGGCGTAAACCGGAGTACCAAATTTGGTTGTTAATTCCGGAGATATAATTTTTTGTCTCAACCTTTATCAAAACAGCTTTGCGATTTATGGGAATATACTTTCAAAGCTCGGAATCATCTCAGAAAATAATTCGAAACCGAAAAACCCAGCAAGGCATGATTAGACAATCTGGTAAATACTACAAACAAAAATTGAGTTTTCTTAGTGCAAAAAGGAGCCAAAAAAGTTTTCTCCACTAGTGATGGGAAAAACGGTTATTTTCTGTTAACAGTTGAAGCCGTTAACGTTATTTAATAATAACCGTTGAAAATAACGGCTTCAGTTATTTATCTGTTATTTCAAACTGGATAGTCGATCGATAGTATCCTACATTCCCAAAGCTGTAAGCGAGAGCGAGCACACTAGTATAAATGCATTGTATTTTTACCGCGTTATTTCACGTAGTGTATAAATCTCAAATTGTGTCGATATGAAAAGGAAACAAAGGGTTAAGAAATTATAATAAGCGTGTCGTAAATCTTTTGCCACTCTGCAGTGAAACTTTTAGAAATCAGAAAGGAGTCTTATATTAGTATTTACTTAGATTTTTTAGGAATTATAAACTAGTCATTTCTAACAAATTTATTTTATGAGGGGTCTTTACGTAAATGTCAATGCCACAGCAAGAATCAATAAATATTATTATTTATCACGTCTTGGGACGTTAGACGTTAGAACTTTTATTGCTACACAGGGAGTGATTCTAAGAACTCCATAACATAACGCAGCTCATAAAATTTTGGTAAAGAAATTTGCCTTTATTCTGTACATATGGTTTGCTATTACATTATGCTTTTATTCTTTCTTAGAAAGATCTCCATCTCTAGTTACATTTTCGGTTCACTGGTCATCTTTATCAGTCCACTTTTAAAAACTGTGCAAACAACAGCCAACAGTATAAAAAATTGAGTTTGAGTTTTAAAAAAAATTGGAAGATATATAGTATTATTTGTTTATTTACTTGTTTTAATATTCGTTGTTTTAAAATTAGTTTCAAAAGTTTCAAAGGGCTGTAACTTGGAGGAGAAGGGGTTTCAAGAAAAACTTAATAAAAAGACACCCCTTATTTTTCGCCAAAGAATCACCCTGTATATATATACATTTACATATACATATATATATACATATATATATATATATATATATATATATATATATATATATATATATATATATATATATATATATATATATATATATATATATATATATATATATATATTCATTTAATTTTTTATATTTAAATGTATATAGATATTAAAAAACGTTGTATCATTATATTTTTTTTATCAATTTGATAACTATTATCACACAAACGAAAATGACGTGTTAACTGTTTTTTTAGGTAATGTATATAAATTTAGATAAATAATTACTTTAATTTCACGTGAAATAACCCTATTTTGCGTGGTCTATCGTGAAAGTAATAACACGTTTTTACAGAAATTCATCTTTTCACCCAACATTTTTTATTATTAAATATTTGGCTTTACATACTAGTGGGAAACTCAACTGTTTCAAAAATAACAGCTTCTCAGTTTAACAGAATAACTCTGTGTAGTAGTGTCCGTATGCCGTGTCCCCATCAACAACCGGTTAAAGTTAAAATTAAAATTAAACCGTTTTATTGTACTGAAGATCCTACGTCCCTAAAGCTGTGAGCGAGAGCGAGCACACTAGTATAAATAATAATGTTATGAAGTACAGTCCGCTCTATACTGTATAACCATACATACTTAGCATTCCCAATCTCAAGGCTATTCATCCCGTTAAATGGTTAAATAACAGTTGCCGATGAAAACCGATGTTTATTCATCCAACCTAGTTGCAGTAGAACTGAAACAGACACGACTTCGAATTCTAGTTTAATGTAAAAAGCGTTATTTTTTAAACTGGTATTTTTATAAGTCCATAACTGGTGGTTACCGTTACGGCTCGGTAACCGTTTAAAAATAACTGACAGTTAAATAACGACCCATCAGTAGTCTCCACCCGCATCGGTGAGTTATGGCTCTTTCTCTTCATTTTTAATTTTTTTTTCCGGCACATCTATTCTCATTGTTGACTTGACGGCAAGGATAAGAAGAAAGGAAAAATATGTATAAACCGTCTCGTGTATAAATAAGCAGTACTCCGTTCTGGCACGATATTGTTTTATTATTGGAGTAAAGGGGTATGGTCATTTTACATTGGCTTTTCGGATCATCACTTTCTTAGCGACCACGATTAAAACTAGCACACTTTGATAGTACCTCATACAACATATGTAACAGTGGTAAAAAAAATGATTTTAAAAGTGCATCGGAACCGAGATATATAGGTTGATTCATTAGGTAAGCAACATTCATATCTCGGTAACTATGGCAACTAGAGCTTCGGGGGGAAAACTGTTCGAAAAGCTTTTTCAAGTGACAGGTAATCAACTTGAGTTTCCGAACTTGTTTAAAAAACACTCAAATTTAAAGAAATATTTGGATTTGTTTTTATTATTTAAAAATATTATGTATTTCATTAGTGATGAAAAATAATATCGATTAAATGGCCGCCTCTGGACCTGCAGCAACCGAACCTTTTAAGGTAATTTCCGATTACTTTTTCGAACGTTTCGGGCGGTATTTCGGCTATAACTTGGCGGTTGTTGGCTTTTAGGTGCTCCAATGTTTCAGGTTTGTTGGAGTAGACACGACTTTTAACGTAGCCCCACAAAACAAAAAGTCCAGTGGCGTCAAGTCGCATAATCTTGGCGGCCAGTTGACTTCACCTAATCGTGAAATGATGCGACCTAGGAAATTTTCACGCAAAACATCCAACGTTGCGCCCACTGTTTGACAAGTTGCGCCGTCTTGTTGGAACCACTTGTCGTCGATGTCAATATCTTTGATTTCATGCCAGAAATAATCGGCTTTCATGCGCCAATAGCGCTCACCATTGATCGTTATATTGTTTTCAAAAAAGTAAGGCCCAGTAACGCCACCTGACCACAAGGCACACCAAAAAGTTACTTTTTGGCCATGTAATGAAGTTTTCTGGATTACATGACGATTTTTTTCGCCCCATATTCGATAATTCTGTTTATTGGCATAGCCAGACAAATTAAAATGTGCCTCATCATAGAAAAAAATTTTGTTGTTGAAAAGTCCGCATTAACTTCCTGCTGCTCTAACACTCAATCTGCGTAAATTCTTCGCTGTCGATGGTCTCTCGGCTTTAGTTCTTGTGTTAACTGAATCTTATACGCCTTTTGGTGCAAGCCTTGGTGAAAGTTTGCCAAAGGGAGCCGTAAGATAAGCCTAAAAGCTGTGAACGCCGACGAATCGACACTTCCGGGTCTTCGGCCACACTTTCACTTACAGCAGCAATATTTTCTGCTGATCGGATGCCACGATGATGCACATACCTTATTCTATCTGCAGTGCTTCCAGTCTCTTGAAATTTTTGCACTACGTTGCGAATTGTTCGCTCAGTAGGACGATTAAGTTGACCATATTCTTCCCGTAAACTTCTGTACACAGTTCGTACAGAATTGTTATTTTTGTAAAACAATTCAAGAATTTTTACGCGGTGAGCGGTGGCTAAGCGATCCATTTCGTAAATGTATAGTGTCAGACTGACATTTGCCGCTTGAAAAACATGTGCTTTTTGACAACTTCTTCATTTACGGTACTGCGAACATAGGAGACTCAAATTGGATCAGCCTTTACAATTCAGACGATATTTTTGTTTATTTTCTTATTCATGGCACCAGATGGCGCTTTTTCGGGTAAAACTTTTTGAAGACTGTTCCTCAGAATAATCCTATTACAATGTTATCTTTTTTTGCTTTTCCTGAAACCCCGAGTCTTGAGTTTCAGCTTCAACCATCATTGAACTTCATTTTACTAAAATCAATTTCAAGTAGACACTCTTTCTGATGCTTTGGCAGTAGTTTTAGCTATATAGTTTATAGTTTAATGGTATATAATTCTTAACGCGTTTTTGTAAAAAATCAATAAAACCCAATATATCGGTTATTATACAAGATATGAAAAAAGTTGTATACGTTAATTATAGGGTGTCTTGAGCTGCATCTTAAAAAAATATTTCTACAATCACAGGATGGCCTATAAGTCGTTGGTAATACCAATTTTCTTTTCTTTTTTTAAATCGAACTCGCCTTATATTATTGCATTTTTGCATTTTACATGGAAAAACCAGGACTAGCATAATCTCTTATTACGCAACTGGAAGCAATATCCTGCTATCAAGCTCGAGTTGATGGTGTGTGACCCCCTAATGGTCATCTAGCTGCTCTAATCAGCTGTCGGTTGTGGTTTAACCAAGCATTGCTCGATATACCAACTGACTAGTTGACTAATTGGCCTGGTTGTAGGCTAATGCAGCGTCCAGACTAGTATATTGATGGATCGACATGGTCTACACTATGCAATACTTCTTGTACACTGATGATCGATCACCCTGTCTCTCGCTGGACTCTACAACTCGAGTACGTTGCCACTAGACACCATACACGCTCTCTCTCTTTTCTATCTGAAAATACTATAAATGGACAATGGAATTCGTGTTCGTTTAAAATAGTTTAATTAAATGTTGATATATCTGGACCCATTTGGTATTAACAAACTGGTACATTTTCACATCGGCCTATCTTGATATTCCTTTGATAATTTCGGGTTTGTATCTCTCGACGGATCTAGATTAGAGATGTATTTACTACTAATAGTCGTAAATTATACTGTGTGTTGAATGAACTCGATTCTAGTTGAAGTATTTGGTTGAAAATTAGTTTTAATTAATATTGTCATCATTATGGTCTAATTTTCCTCTTAACGTGTTTATGGTAAACGTACTGAAATTTTTGTTGCCTTTTTTGTGTAATTAACGCTATAAAATGTCTTCAAAATTTTAAATATTTTTGGGGTACCTGTTTAGTAGCGCACTCATTAAAACTTGAATTAATAGAATATGCTTACAATTAACATAAATATTTAACAGTATTTTGAAGAAAATAATTATATACTACTGTTTTTTGAAGCTGTGGCATCTCGGGCATTGATGCAATTTTTTCCAGTATTTAGCATCTCATTCAATTTACTAAACCAACAGCTCGTTGTATCGTCCAGGAGTCTAACCTGAAACCACTCGTTTAGCAAGCTAATTCCCCACGAGAGTGCTTAAACAATATAATTGAATATATCTGGACGCAGCAAGTGCGTTATGGTAGCGAATTTTCTTTATAATATTTTTAATAGCAAATGTCTTTATTTGATGAAAGCAGGCATCAAACTTGGTTGCCTATATAGTAGAAACAATGTATCATATTTCATCGAAATAAATTTATTGTTTGAAAATATATAAATATTTTTCAAAAGTCTGGCTGCAGCAAATGTGTTATGGAAGTGAATTTCCATAAAAATGTTTTTAATACCAAATGCGAGCAGGCATCAATCTGATTACCGGTATAGCCTATGTAGTAGAAACAATATACTATATTTTATCAAAATGACTTATGGTTTGAAAATATACAAAAAAAAATTCGAAAATAAACTTAAATGTTGGTTTCATAACCTACAAAGCTTACGTTAATAGCAAATTGAGTTATTGAAATTTGAAGGATTTAATGCAAATTCGGTAAACTTGCAGATTAGCTCCCGAACGCTTTTCAAAAAAATGTTTTCAGAAATATTACTAGGACCCCACTTAGATGCACTAACCACAAGAAAAATTTCTGGTTCACACCCTCAAGGAAGTTACAGGACTGCGAGTGAATAGGGGTGCTGGGCTGGATAGGTAGTAAAAAGGTAATATGACCAAAAAAAGCGAAGAAAACTGCTTAAAAGCTGTCTATTTAAAACAATATCCCCATTAAACCCCGCCTACCCCACACAGCACCCTTATTCGCCCCCGGGTCACGTAACCTCCTTGGGGGGTATGAACAAGAAGTTTTTCTTGTGGTTTATGCAACGAGGGTGGTTGAATGCACACGAGGGGGGAAGGAAAATGTCTACGACGAAGAAGATCCCCCCACCGCCGCTTCGACTTGCGGTAGGGTTGGGGGGTTGGGGGTGACTGCTTCGTCGTGGGGTTTTCCTTCCCCCCTCGCGTGTATACAACCACCCTCGTTGCATAAACCACAAGAAAAATTTCTTGTTCATACCCGCCAAGAAAGTTACGGCACCTGGGTGAATAGGGGTGCTGTGCGGGGTAGGCAGGGTTTAAGGGGGATATGGCTTCAAGATGTGAAAAAGACAACTTTCAAGCCCGTTTTATTCGCATTTTTTGCTCATATTTCCTTTTTACTACCTGCCCCGCCCAGCACCCCTATTCACTCCTGGCCCCGTAACTTCCTTGGGGGGTGTGAACAAGAAATTTTTCTTGGGGTTTTTGCAACCAGGGGGGGGCTAGGCAAGTTTCTGAAAACAGTATTTTGAAAAGCGTTCGGGAGCTAATCTGCAAATTTACCGAAAATTCGCTACCAACACGCACTTACTGCGTCCAGATTTTTGTCTTATAAACGCATCATATTTCGATAAAAAAATGCAAAAATGCATTAACGAATTTGTTCTACGAAAATTAGCTAAAAAAAATTATAGACCGTTAAACCATAAGCTTCACTAAACCTATAAATAAATATCCAAAAAAAAACATCAACTTAACTAAACTGACAGCCAAAGCATCAAAGAAAGGGTCTATTTAAAATGAATATTTTGTAAATATTTTAGTAAAATGAAGGGCAATGACGGTTAAATATGAAACTTAAGGGTTTGCAGAACACTCTTCTTGCAACACTTTCTTTTCACACACGGTATTTGTTTCACGTTATTTGCCTAAACATTTGACGTTTTGAGAAAAACTCCTAATTTTGCTTCTTTAACTGCCCATAACTTCGTTGTCTTTACAGATAGAGACCTAAATTTTGGTAGAATGTTCACTCTTTATAATAGAAACGCGCGTACCAAATTTGGTTGCCCTTACTTTGTTATTTACGGAAATATGATTTTTTTTATAAAGGAAACACACAATTTTCCGGGAAAACCTAGTCCTATTTTCCTGTATAACGAACTTATCCAAGCCACCTGCAAGAGGAAGGTACTCACCAAATTTGATCAAGATCGGTATATTATATTTTGAGTTATCGGTCGAATATATATATATATATATATATATATATATATATATATATATATATATATATACATACATATATATATATATATATATATATATATATATATATATATATATATATATATATATATATATATATATATATATATATATATATATATATATATATATATATATAAACACAGATCTCCTCATTAGTGAATACTTTTTTGTAATTCGCTAAAATAGTGAATTTTGGTGGTCCAGTGGTGGGAAGGTGTGCCCTTGGCATAAGGGTACAGGATTAGATTCCCAGAGTTCGCCTTTCACTTTTCAAGTTTAACTCTCGTCACCTCTCTATTAGTGAATAGTTCACGCTCATTTGAATTTTTTTCTAAAGTTTGACTCTCCTCACCTCTCTATTAGTGAAGAGAGTCAAACTTTAGAAAAAAATTCAAATGAGCGTGAATAATGGCCCCTAGGAAAACAAGGTCCGTTGGAATTTTCATATGTATATATATACAGTGTGTCTTACAATGAGGGCCCATTAAAATTATTTTAGAGACTCGATTGAAATTTTGAAAATTTGGGCAACAGTGTTTTCGGGAATGCCCTATTCAGTTACACACTTGTGGATTCTAGAGAGAACATCATCAGTCACTACTTTGGCTGTTTCGTTTGCAAGCAATTCCTGGAACGCTCTTCGTATTTGAGCAATTAAATTCTCTTTGGAAATTACGGCTGTACAATAAACTATCTACTTCCTTACTCCCCAAACGTAAAAATATAATTGGGGGACCTCACTGGCCAATTTCACAATCCTAGACGTCTCATCGATTTACTTTCAAACATTTGAATCAGCCGGTGATCGATTTGATTTTGAAAATTTGTTCAAAATTCAAAAGTCGAAATCTCCTCATTAGTGAATTTTTTCAAGACAATTCGCTAAAAACGAACAAGGTATAAATGAGTGAATGCACTGAGTAGTGATACTAAATTCGATGTAATACTTGCGTTTGGGGAAAACCCACATACTTCGAGTCTACAAGCAGCCACAATATTGGATGTAAGCCATTCATCGATTATTCAAACATTAAAAGAAAATTAAATGCATCCTTATAAGTTAGTACAAACTCAGGAGCTTATGGAAGACGATTTTGATTAAAAAAACGACATTTTGTCAATAAATTATGGAAAGATAACAATATTATCAAGCTAGGAAATATTTTATTTTTTGATGAGTGCAGTTTTACACTTCACGGCCATGCCAATTCCTGAGATTGTCTGATCTAAAGAAAAACAACTCTGGATGAGAAAAGAACCTACTCTATACCATGAAAAGGTTAATGCTTGGGCACTAGTAGCTGGAGATTACGTGTTCGGTCACAATTTGATTGAAAATAATTATTTAACACTCATCCAAAATAATGTCGTGAAAATTTTGGCAAACTTATACCGAGCAAACCCAAAGGTGATACGGTTTGAGCAAGATGACGATCCCGCACAAGTATGGTATACAAAACTAAACCAAGAAGTTTAACTGACTTAAGAAGAAGAATAATGGTTGCGATTATGTCGGTCATGCCTCAGAGGTTGGTAAACGTTAGAAACAAAAACTCAGAAAAAACTCACAAAAAGCTTCTACACAATCCCAGTCAAGAAAACCGTCAAACATTTAACGGCTATGTCCGAATTCATTCTGAGGCAAAAAACTCGTTTAATAACCAGATCAAAAACAAAGTCTCCTTAAGCTCCAGCGGCAGCTAACCCTTCTGGACTCTTGCTAAATCTATTAGGAATAATAGACATATCCAAAGCATTCGACCAAGTCTGGCACGCAGCGCTGCTTAATAAACTACTGGCCTATGGCCTACCACCAAAACTCTGTACGTGGATAGCAAATTTCCTCTCCAACCGGAGTATTTCTGATGTCGTGGATGGACATTCCTCTAAACTGTATCCAAGTAATGCAGGAGTTCCTCAAGGTTCAGCTTTAGCCCCTACTTTGTTTCTTCTCCACATCAATGACCTTCTCTCTAGCACATCCAACCCAGTTCACAGTTACGCAGACGACAGCACCCTTCACTCCAATATACAATATTTTAAGCCTGTCTCTTTAGCCCAACTAGATGAAGATCGCAGACTCATGGAGGGTTCTATCTCCGTGGATCTCCAAAAAATATTATACTGGGGAAGTAGAAATCTTGTACAATTTAACCCCACCAAATCACAGTCTTGCTTTCTTTCTCATAAGAGATACACCAGCCCTAGACCCATCACAATAAACAACCAAGTTATTCAAAGTAATGAGTCCTTTTCACTTGTTGGCATCTCTGTGGATCAAAATCTCAATTGGCACCCACATGTCACATCAATTGCAGAAGCGGCTGCTAAGAAATTAGGTTTCCTCTTCCGGGCTCGCAAATACTTTTCACCAGCTAATCTCTATACTTTATATACTTCACAAATAAGACAAAACCTCGAATACTGCTCCCACATCTGGGGTGCTGCTGCCGCTTCTACACTCGCTGTCCTGGACTCAATTCAGAAGAGAGCTATACGTCTCATCGGTGACCCTACCCTCACCCAAAGGCTGCCATCCCTTGCCTACTGACGTGCCGTTGGTGACCTCTCTCTCTTTTATATATATCTGTACGGGCACTGCTCAGAGGAGCTTTCTTCCACAGATCTACCTGGGGAACACAGCGAATGCATCCTTTTACTGTCTACGACACCAGACATAGAACATCTTGTTATGCCCGCTCTTTTGTCCCGATGACTTCCAAGTTGTGGAATTGCTTGCCGGCACATGTTTTTCCTTCTCCCCCGAACCTCCAAACCTTCAAGTCCAGAATTAACAAGTTGCCTCTTTCCTCCTTGTCAACACCCCCGGTACGATAGTATTTAGGCTGTAAGTCCTCGTGGTGTGTTGTTGAAATAAACATATTTTTTTCGAACAATTTTTTTTGTTATTTTCGTGGTTTGACAGATTCTGGTAGAAATTTGCTAGCATAACGTACTTGCTGCGTACAAACCTATTTAATTCAGGATAACACTTAAGTTATCTGATTCGGTACAAAACCAATACTTACAAACTCAAAAATGGCCCGAGTATAACTAAATTTTAAAACGAGACTGAAAACTAATGTTGTATTTGTAAGACTTTTCTATCTTAATACAGAATCCAAGTTAATTTTTATATGTCATAAATTTCGTTGTATGGTCTTAAAATACAATCTTACTGTGAAGAATACATTTCATAATTACCTGAAAGAATAAATGTCAAAATATAATGTTCATAAAGAATATAAAAACACCATTACTACCTGAGGGTTTACCAACAACTAAAGCACGTTTCACGGAATCCATATGGTTATGCGGGCCCTCGTTCCTGTCGAAAATCTAATTAAAAACAACGTAATTAAATAAACGTTCTAATGAGCCATGAAAATGGATTCGCTGGATGATGGTAACAGAGTTGTCAAGTCTAATTTGAACCTGCTTTGTATATTCTCTACCAACTAAATATTTACACTCTATGCAATAACATAACCCAACAATATTTTATTTATTGGTGAATTTTCTTTTAAAAAATCACTAATACATCCCAACTTTGTGATGTTAAAAAAATTGCTTCAAATGAGCGCGACTTGTACCCCTAGAAGCCATACCCGAGGTCAGTTTCAATTTTTATATTTTTTTGTGTACCGGGACGATGTATGTAAGGCTTTTTGTCCCTATATTAGGGAAGAAATAGGCCAGGGCTGATAATTTACAAAATGGATAGTTGGTTGCATATAGTCTCTGTTTTATAACATTTTGTGTTATTTGGAGCTGTCGTGAAAATATACTACCTGGGTCCGGACCTAAATGCCGTACATCTCGCAATGTTCTGGGAGGTTGGCTACGATAGCCGTATTACTTTATAGGTGTGTTCTCCCTGTAATTAGTATACCGTACGGACGAGCTCTAATTAAAGCCAAACCGATCTGCGTTTCTAATTATGGTGGGAATACATCTGGCCTTACATACATTGTCCCTATATTACGGAAGAAAGGCGCCAGTTCTGACAATTTACAAAATTGTTAGTTGGTTGTACACAGTCTCTATTTTATAACATTTTGTGTTATTTGGAGCTGACGTGACAACATACTACCTGGTTCCGCACCGAGATGACGGTCCTGTCGTACATCTCGCAATGTCCTAGGATGCTGACTACCATAGCCGTATAACTTTATAGGTGTGTTCTCGTTGTAAGTAGTATATCGTACTGACGAGCTCTAAGTAAAGCAAAACCGCATTATACATTATACATTACACATTATACACATTATACATTATACATTATACATTACACATTATACATTATACATTGCACATTATACATTATACATTATACATTATACATTATACATTATACATTATACATTATACATTATACATTATACATTATACATTATACATTATACATTATACATTATACATTATACATTATACATTATACATTATACATTATACATTATACATTATACATTACACATTACACATTACACATTATACACTACACATTATACATTATACATTACACATTATACATTATACATTACACATTATACATTATACATTACACATTAAACATTATACATTATACATTACACATTATACATTACACATTACACATTATACATTATACATTATACATTACACATTACACATTATACATTACACATTATACATTATACATTATACATTATACATTATACATTACACATTATACATTATACATTATACATTATACATTACACATTATACATTATACATTATACATTATACATTACACATTATACATTATACATTATACATTATACATTATACATTACACATTATACATTATACATTATACATTACACATTATACATTATACATTATACATTATACATTATACATAATACATTATACATTACACATTATACATTATACATTATACATTATACATTACACATTATACATTATACATTATACATTATACATTACACATTACACATTACACATTACACATTATACATTACATATTACACATTACACATTATACATTACACATTATACATTATACCTTATACCTTATACCTTACACATTATACATTATACATTATACATTATACCTTATACCTTATACCTTATACCTTATACATTATACATTATAC
The DNA here is from genome assembly GCA_964006375.1 of Tillus elongatus. Classification (NCBI taxonomy): domain Eukaryota; kingdom Metazoa; phylum Arthropoda; class Insecta; order Coleoptera; family Cleridae; genus Tillus; species Tillus elongatus. The sequence continues at coordinate 22,171,183 of OZ023262.1, read as the reverse complement.
ATTATACATTATACATTATACCTTATACTTTATACATTATACATTATACATTATACATTATACATTATACATTATACCTTATACCTTATACATTATACATTATACATTATATATTATACATTATACCTTATACCTTATACCTTATACCTTATACATTATACATTATACATTATACATTATACATTATACCTTATACTTTATACATTATACATTATACATTATACATTATACATTATACCTTATACCTTATACATTATACATTATACATTATACATTATACATTATACATTATACATTATACATTATATATTATACATTATACATTATACATTATACATTATACATTATACATTATACATTATACATTATACTTTCACTGCTGGCTACTTCAGAAACTCATCTTAAATATTAAGTTAGTAAAATACAAGAGTCTAAAGCACTCAAAAATTCTGAGACAAGTGACTGTCTGATAATATAAATACTCTAGATAATAAAATTCCCCTTAGGCTTCAACATGATCATAACTGAGTAAAAGTATAAAATGAATTAATATTGACATACAAGCTTAGTTGGTAATTTTAAGTTTTATGTATAGATCTGTATTATATTTTTCTCTCATAGGCCGTTGTTTGTTTCCATGTAATACTAAATAGAGCTCATTTGTGCACACACCAGTCTTTTGACCTCCAGCGCACACTATTCCTGGAATTCAGCCCCCATGTCCTTCCCATGGGTCTACGGCAAGTCATCTTAATTTTTAAGCCATCTATTTTTAGTTTTTATTCTATTTTATTATAATTATTTTTAAATTATATAATTTCGGTGTACTTGGATATCTGTTAATTTGTTTATGAGAAAAAAAATAGAACTATTATTATTCTTCTTGAATAGTTGGAGATTATATATCCTCGGAAAAGGGTCTACCAGGAGGACATTCCAAAGCTTAGATACTCTCAGAAAGAAGAGAGAATTTGTAACAAACTTTTCGACAGTTGGGTAATTTGACAATAAGTGGTCAGCTTTTCGGCACAAACGGGCTCGCCGATTAAAGGCCGTAAGCAAAGGTACTAACGAAGCAATTTCTGAGAAGCAATATCGATGATAGTATCGATAGAAGATGGGGAGGTCCAAAACGGGTTTATGGGTTAAATGTCGCAAAGGTACTAACAAAGCCATTTTTGAGAAGTAATGTTAATGAAGGTATCGATTGAATATAGAAGAGGCAGATATCTTCAACCTTTCATCTTTGGTGTAGAGAAGTAGGATTGACCATGATAAAGGATTATACTATCAAGCGAACAGCTTGTTTGTAAGTAGAATATATGGGTCGAGGGGTCGGGGGCCAAAGGACTCCGGGGGCAAGCTGAGCAAGTAGAAACAACAACATGAGCTTTCGATGAAGCTTTCCCCAAGACCGTCATGTGCGGTGACAAGCCGCATCCTGCACGAGGTTACCCTGCTGACAACTAAACATGACCGATCTAGACCTGGAGGTCGAAAAAAATACTCCCTCGAAGCACGGTTTCACGTGACCCGTGCCTAGGTATGGATGGCAATGGGGTGACAGTGTCGTGACCGGAACCTCTGGAGTACAGGACAACCCTCCAGAGTAACCTGCCTTGCACCACACGGGGGTTTCTGATAGTGTGGACAGTATTTCCCCCATTCTCGTGGGAACAACATGAAGAAGAGGAACCTAAGCAAAACCAAAACCAATGAGGCTTGAGGAGTGGCTCCGGATACAGACTCGTAGTTGAGTCTATTCCGGAAACGGAGACGAGCCAGGGACCTGTCCCCGACACCCAAGCTGGAGGCTGGGTCCCACTGGAGGGCGGCGAGGTCCGCGGACTCTGGGGGCACCTCCACCAGTGATGACCCTACTGCAGGGGTAAAGAAACTGTCCCAGCAGTCAAAGCGTTTTTCCGGGCCGCCAAGGAAGAAGCTCCAGAGGGCGCAGAAAATGGCTACCGGGCCGTGTACGGTCAAGAAACCTGTAAAGGCACAAGAGGAGCTGCGAGTCGGAAGAGGCCGCGCTCGGAGTCTAGCACGCCTACTACAGACAGACATCCCAACAGGGCCAAGGCACCTGTAAAGGCACAAAGGGGGATTGCGATTCAGAAGAGGCCGCGCTCGGGCTCTAGCACGCCTACTACAGACAGACGTCCCAAAAGGGCCAGAGCCAAAACACTGGCGCAGACTGGCTCGTAGAGGAAAGCTGCGGAGGGCCTCGGAATGGCGGTGATTGTCAGACGTCATCCTGAGGTCACGCTTGACCAGGGAAAGGTGGACCTGATCCAGGCTGCGGTGGACACTCTTCAGGAAGGGGAGAGCCCGCCTTAGTTCCACCGGGCCCCCTGTGCCGGCCCGCAGTCGCGAGACTACCTGTGAAAAACGATCGGGGGCCTCGGTCAGATTAGGAAGGGGCGGACTTGACAGCCGTCGAACCCAGGGAACTCCCGTAGAGACGCAATGTTATCGTACAGATCCCTGACACCGTCCCGCAAGAGACGGTGACCAGAGGACCGAAGATCCAGATCCTTGCACTGGGGACACAACACTGGTCAGTTTGAAGCAGAAAGGCAGAAGAGAAAGGATAGACTCTCGCCTTCTCGATTTACCAGGATTCTTACAGATCCCTTAAAGGAACCTTCTTCGGGGCATTCTGTGGCCTGGGAAGGGTTAGCTTCCGCCCACTGGGGAAGCAACCAGGGGTTGATAAGACTTAGGTTCCTTCAGGTCAACCTCCAACACAGTAGGGTAGCCACCGCCGGACTACTGATGGCTCTGAGAAACACGGATGTGGCCTTCATCCAGGAACCGTACTATTATAAAGGAGAGATCAAGGGACTCAGCGGGACTGCTGGAAAGCTCATCTACAGCAGGTCCGGCGAGAACCTGAGAGTCTGCATTTTTTTCAGGGAAGGGATAGAGTTTCTGCCTTTAATGAATTTCTGTCCCAGGGACCTGACAACGATCAAAATCCGATGTGGAGGAGCGGATGGGCCAAGGGACATTACTGTCAGATCGGCCTATCTGACAGGGGACAGCACGGACCCTTCTCCACCCATGGAATTGGAGCAGCTCGTGGTGGGTAGCAGAGCAGGTGGATGGCAGATTATCATCGGCATGGATGCGAACGCGCACCATGGATTGTGGGGAAGCTCGGACACAAACTCTAGGGATGAGTCACTTTTAGAATTCTTTATGAAATTTTATTTAAACATATTGAATAGAGGTAAAAACCGACCTTCGTCACAACACGGCGTCAGGAAGTTTTTTGCTTGACGGTTTTCTTGACTGGGACTATGTAGAAGCGTTTTGTGAGTTTTGACCTCTTCAAGTCTGGACTCGTCACAGGATTTAGAGAACCGTGGCTTTTGAGTGGCTGAAGAGGTTTTCTGTGTATGTGGAATAAATTTCCTTCTATGCAGCTGTAGGGTATGATGCCAGAGCTCCCGTTATTCAGATCAGCCCCTGCAATTTTTGTAATTTGCTTTGTGTTGAGGCTTGCTTTTTGGACACCATACTATAAATGCATATGTGACCATGTGTTTAAACACAGTTTGGTATACACAACAGACCATCCTGGGATTGAGCCCCCCTGTCCCTCTTATGAGTCTATAGGAAGTTCAGATTGTTATTGTGGGTGTCGAAAAAGTTTTTTTCAGTGTATATTCCAGTTCAGTTATTTTTTTTTTGTTCCCTCAGGGCTCGTCCGCGGCCTTGCCGCCCCGATAGCACCGCAACGGTTCAGTTATTGGTCTAATAACATCTTTAAGTATTTAGCTTTATTTAAAATTTTTATCTGTGTTCTATTCAGAGTAGAAGCTTTTGAATTTAGTTTGCCTCTGTTCGTGGATTTGGATGTAAGACCATATACAAGGTAACATATTTTCTCGTATAAATGTAATTGTTTAATTCTTAGGTCATGCATGGGAGATTGCATTACCCCTAATACAATTAAAGCAACTGACCACAAAATAACACCATAAAGGGAGAAAGGAGACCTCATTCGTGTCCCTGCAGTCATGTGCAGTGCGTTGATGTGCAGTGCGATGATATATGTTTATATGCCAGGGATTTCTGTTTTTATTATTATGTCACATCCGTCTCTATGAGAATTACGTTTATGAACATTGTCACTTCTATGGTCACAGGCAGATTGTAAAGTGCCTTGGCCACAGCGAACACTCTATTTCAATAATGGACTAGAAATTATAGATATTGAACAATGTGGAAAGGTCTAGAACTGCTCTATGGACAATATAAATAGGCTAGCTGAAGATAAAGGGACTCGGTCAGTAGTAAGTTAGGGTTAGTGTATAATAAGCGATCATAAAAGGCGTATAGTGTAATATAGTTCTATGGACATTTAGTAATAGAGAAAAATATTTTAGTTGATAGTGGTGTTGGAAAATAGTTCGAACGTAACAAATAGTGCCAAAAGTGGGATTTTCAAGCTGCTAGCGGAAATATTTTCCAGAATATTCGTTGAAAAACGTGGAAACTTCTAGAATCTCTGGAAGATCAGTGTCAGCAGTAATTCATAACTGGGTGTTTGAAAGGGAATAAACTGTGTACCAGCTTTAAGTAAGTCTATGCCTAAGACACGTAGCGCAACAGCCAATATAGACCACCAGATATTGGAAATAATTTTAAAAATGAACGAAGAAGCTGAATTAGCACGAGATGAAGCAGGAAAAAGAGACGAAAAAGCCAAAGAATAAATGAGAGAAAAGATTAAGAGGCCACAAAGAGACGGAGAAGCCAAAGAAGAAATGAGAAAAAGAGATGAAGCTGCCAAAGGACGAAGAAGCCAAAGAAGAGATGAGAAAAAAGATGAAGTGGCCAAAGATGAAATGAGAAAAAGAGATGAAGAGACAAAGAAAATTCTACAAGAACAGGCCAGTATAATGGAGAAAATTACTTTATTTGTAGACAAACGTATGAAGCGAGTAAAAGACGACATGTTTCAGCAAGTAGAAAGTCGAGTAAGGGGTATCAGCGATGACGCACATGACAAGCTGACGAGTATACAAGAAGAAGTACAGCCAAATATAAAATAACCTGAAAATAACTGTGATACCCTAGCCAAAAGAAGCATTAGACTCGAAGATAGCCCGATCGCAAGAAATAAGATCCCCCACATTTGTTGGCTCAGTCCCATTGGGTATTTACCTAAGCCAGTTCAAAGCCGCTGCTACAGTAAATGGTTGGGGCGAGCGAGAGAGAAAACTACTTCGTTAATTGTAGCTCTCAGATGAGATGCCCTTGATGTGCTCCAAGGTATTCCCAGGGAAGAACAGTTCAGTTTTTACAGCATTAGACATCGATTAGAGATGAGGTTTAGCGACCAGCATTTACAAACAGCTTTGTTGCTAGTTGAAAATGTCAAAAGTCGAAGGAGAGTCTCCAACACTTCCACGCCAACGTTGTCAGATTGGCACGATTAGCCTACCCAATTTCTCCGATAGAATTTCTCAACCAGCTGTCGTTGCAAGTGTTCATTGACGAATCAGGGACATCGACATCTAACAGACCCTGAGGATGGCAAGACACAAAAACTTGAACGGTGCTTTGGTACATTTTTTGGAGTTTGAAGCGGCTAAACAAGCGCCAGATAGTCATTTAAAAGTTTGTAGTCTCCAAGCCTGAGAAGAGAATAGAAAAAATTCATCCAAGGTCATGCAATGACTAGAGAAGATAGCAGCACAGATAAGGCCTACGTCTTATCAGCACCCATTAATCGGCGGTGAAGAAATAATAATGTCACCTGGCAGTAACGTGCTAGTTCGGTAAATAACCATAGAGGAAAATAGCAACTTCTACCGTGAAAGGGTCATTCAAGTGAAGAGAGCTTAGACAGGAAGAGACGACCCAGTTACTCAGCCAGAAGCAGGTAGAAAAGAAATTATGGGAAAAGTACAAGACGAAGGGTTTAAAGACCATGTACGTGTGAAGCGAACGCAGAAAAATGTCAGTGAACACATTCGTTGGAACAGACCTGATGTAGACGGGAAGAATAGGGCATGCAGAGATATTTGTGCAAGTACAAACACCAGAATAAGAGCAATTGTGTGGAAGAACGAGCAACGTAAGAAATTCGCTTGAAGAGAGCTCCGACATATTGACGAGAAGGGAGTGTTGGTGTATAATAAGCGATCATAGAAAGCATATAGTGGAATATAATTCTATGAACATTTAATAATAGAGAGAAATATTTCAGTTGATAGTGCTGTTGGAAAATAGTTTGTTATAATAAATTTGTAGTTTGAAAAGCTGTGTTTTGTCAACAAATACAGAACCCCGATGAACGTAGAAATATACAGGCTAGCGCATTGAAAACGAAACAGACTGATTTGCGTACAGAGAATATTTTTAAGAAACGCTGAAACATTTCAATTTTAATATTGAGGGGGACCTATTTTGACATAAAACTCAACTATGTCACATCAACCCCTTAAGGCTGGTGATAACAACCCTTATATTTTAAATAGGAAACATGGGTCGAGTGTTACATCATTTGAAATATCTTTCTTTTCTGAATTCAGCACACTAATTTTTTTGGAAGTTTTATCAACTCGTTTAAAAATTATTCACAGTTAGAGTTGCAAGAACGTATTTCATTCATTGTGATCAAAAATGCACTAGTTAGTCAATTTTTCGTTAAAAAACACTAAAAAACAAAACCAAACGTTCACAATGTTTATTCAGTTAAGTAAGTGTTCAAATTGTTGACCACCAGCTTCCATACAAAAGTACAAATTTTGTTGAAAACGAGCTCTGACATTTTGGAGCATTTGTGGAGTTATAAGACGGCATTCTGCAACAATGCGTCGTCGTAATTCTTCCAGAGACTCCGGTTCTGTTGCGAAAATTCTACTCTTTAAATGGCCCCATAGAAAGAAGTCTAAAGGAGTTAAATCCGGTGATCCAGGGGGCCACTCAATAGCACCTCTACACCCAATCCATTGCTCTGGAAGCTCTGTTCAAAAACTCCCTAACATGCTTTGAACAATGGGGAGGAGCTCCATCTTGTTGAAACACTAATTGATTTTCTTGATAGCGATCATCATTTTCAACCATGTCAATTAGTAGAGGGTAAACTATATCTTCTAGTAATTCCAAATACGTTTCGCCACTCAAATTGTCATCAAGAAAAATTGATCCGATTAAACGGTCTCCAAAAATCCCAGTCCAGACATTCAATTTCTGTGGAGTTTGAGTGTGGACTTCGTGGAAATTTCTTGGGTTATTATCTGCCCAATAACGACAATTATGACGATTGACTGTAGAGTTTAATGAAAACGTACACTTGTCTCAAAAAAAGATATTAAACAGAAAGTTCACGTTATCAGCTATTCGTGCAGTCATAACTTCACAAAACTCCAGCCGCCGATCAAAATCATCTTCATTCTGTTGTTGTACAAGATGAATTTTATACGGGTGAAATTTATGAAGCTTCAATATTCGCTGAATAGTTCTTCTTTTGATGTTTGAAATAGTGGCCAATTTTCTCGTGCTCAAAGTTGGGTCTGCAGCAATTTGTCCTAAAACTTCAATCTCAGTAGTATGATTTCTAACCGGAAATTTACGTTCAGGACCCTGTTATTTTTTTGTTGGCTACTGAACCACTTTGTCGAAACTTTGCAACTAACTCCAAAATGTATTTTCTGTTAACATGTCTTTCGGATGTCGTTCATTAAACAAATTTGCGGTACGGTTGGCACAGTCACCGTTTTTGAAAAAAAGAGTAATTATTTCAACTCTTTCTTCTACAGAATACACCATTGTGAAATTAATTTTCGGTAGTACTATCAAGTATCAAACCGACCGATAAACTGAAATAATAAACCGCATTTCTCTCATTCCGATTTGAAATGTTCTGATAGTCAATTTTTTGTTTACAAACCAACAAAACATTGACTATCAGCACATTTCTTATCAGAATGAGTGAAATGCGTTTTTGCATCTTCAACTGTGAATAATTTTTAAACGAGTTGATGAAACTTCCAAAAAAAAAAGTGTTCTGAATTTATAAAAGAAAGAGCTTTCAAATCATGTAACATTCGACCCATATTCCCTATTTAAAATATAAGGGTTGTTATCACCACCCTTAAGGGGTTGGTGTGACAAAGTTAAGTTTTATGTCAAAACATGTCCTCCTCAATATTAAAATTGACGTGTTTCAGAGTTTCTTAAAAACAAAATTTCTCTAGACGCAAATCGGTCTGTTTCATTTTCAATGCGCCACCCTATATTTAACATCTTAATAGCTAGGTTCAAGAAATATACGCGTTTCTTATTTGTTCAACGCCCAGTAATCGGACTTTACAAATTTGACGTGTTACATTCTAAGAAAAAAGATTGGTAAAAGATAGAACATTCTTACCCAGTTTGGCAACGTTGGATGACGTGTTATATAAAAGATTCTTTAAGAGTGTATAAAACTCAGTGTGGGTTCCTAAACTCTCATATAAATAACTGTAATAAATGGTGCATTAAGTGTTGATATGAGGGGTTGAAACACTCTTTAAAGTTATTTTCTATTATCTCGCTTCGATTCAACTAACCGCGTTGATGGCTTGAATAGCGTGACGTTAACTTTGTTTCTTTCAAACGCCGCTCTTGAGACCTTGTTAGAAAATCTTTCTACTATTACTAAGTATAGTTAGTGTTAATTTTTAAAGGAATATATGATTAAAAATGTGTGAATATTGAGATTTTTTGAATTTATTTTAATTCAAGAAAGTGTGGTATCAGTAGCCAGTGTTCATAAAAAAAATCGCTTAAAGGAAGGTAACGACTTTGGAAGTTTCAAACCCCCGACATCATGACGAACTCAGAAACCGTAAGAGATATAAACTTGGTTATATATATATATATATATATATATATATATATATATATATATATATATATATATATATATATATATATATATATATATATATATATATATATAAACACACATCGGAAACGTCTAGGGATATTTTTAAATAATACAAAATGGGAACAAATTGAATTTGGAATCGGTCAAATTGCACTCACGATGTATGTATTTAATCAATCACTCAATATAAAACCGTCTGTTGTTAAAAAAAAGTTAAAATGATATCAAAATTGAAAAACCCGATATATCATAAAAGTAGAATTTTCATATGTACCGGTGAAGTTAGTTTCTACTTCAGTAATTCTTCAGTTTTTGTTTAGTAGCTGCATTTAAAATATTGTGGTTTACCATGGAACGGCGACATTTGGCTTTAGACGAGCGGCAGGCCTTCTTTAAGCGGGCATGCGGCAGAATGAAGTAGCTGAGCGGATGGGT